>JAWQUT010000212.1:1199170-1227398 GCA_033807755.1 Ellobium chinense
ATCTCCGATAGATCTTTTCAATCCGCCCGATTCGCCAATCGTCCAACTTTTTCACGGAGTCTAATGCATTCGTCTATGATGCCTTTCGGTGCGCTAGGTATTCTTTCGCCGCTGGTGTATTGCCTGCCTGCCCATTTGTAAAATGGGGTGTTAGTCTTGTCAAATATAATTTCAAAATCTCCATGTATTACAAATTTATTTTTTTCTCACAGCTGCCCTTTTCACACTCTAAAGCTGTGCATCTAGACATGATTCGGCCAGACAAAGTGCCATTTGTTCATTAATAACGAATCGCCAAAAACACGAGATCTGCAACCTCAAAGACATCTCTCAGGAGATAAAAAAATGTCTCATCTTGCAAGAAATTATTTCATCCAGGACTCCATTATAAAAGCCTGATCTATGTTTCCTCTATATCTCTTTCAGCCTCCTGCAACTCTATCTAATATTTCCACAACCTTCTTCGTGTGATATACATATGAAAATCGAGAAATGATGAATGGGCAAGTGTACTCTGATACATCAAGGCTGCAACTCTCAAGAGGGTCCGTTGATGGATGCATTCAAACCAGAGGATACAGCATGAAGAGTCCGTCTCTTAAGCTTGTAAATATGAGTTATTGATCAAGATAATGGATGAGTTATCATGCCTAAAGGATGTCTTTTTTTTTTCCCTGTTTGTTATTAGAAGGATATTGGCTAAAATAATCAAGAATGATATATGCTGGAAAGGCCAGCACATAATAAAAAGCAATCAGCGAAGTGCCATTTCCAATAGAAATCAAGGGAAAAAAAAAACCACAAGTAACATTCTCATATATTTACATAGTTCATTGAGACATCTGCTTCAAACTCCTTTTCGTAAACAACAACAGTAACATTTCTTTGTCAGCATAGGGTACGTAAACTGCATGAATGCCAGTAAGGAATTCCTAAAATAGTAGACCTCAAGATCTCAAGTTCCAACAGACAAACTTGAAAATTCCAGACTGTGAATTTTTAATATTAGAGATCACAAAATAAATTCAATATACAGAAATACAGAGCTGGAGACCTAAACTTTGCAACAAGATTGCAGTGAATTTGTGATGACATCCCAAGTTGTGAAAACTGATGGTTTTGAGAAACTCAGCAGCATCTTTGGTTGCACTTTGTGAGTTACCAAGAATTCTGATATGTCTATATATCTTATATATGATTATGATTGCATATATCATAAAACCATGCTACACAAGTAAGAACCTTTTTCAAAAAGTTAATCTTAAGGATGAAATGTGACACATTTTCTGTCTTCCTTCATCAACAGCCATGTGAGCTTCAATAAACATTACGGCTAATACTGTAATAATGAGCTTCTTTCATACAGCGGCCAAGCTTGCAACACATTTCATCACCTCAGTTTACAAGTGGTCTATGTGTAACCGGGTGGGGTAAGGAGGGGTCCCTCAGGACAAAACCCAATAGATACTAGATGAATGATGCATCAAATCGTGTAGATGGTGATGATGGTCGTAGGGTAGGTTCGTCTAGCTGGGGTGATGATGGTGGTAAACAAGTCCCTTTGTGATTAGGGTATGAGGCTTGGGAAGGGAGTCAAGCACCCCAGTCTCAATAACAATAAAAGCAGATGTTCACTCCATCCAGAAGTTCAGAAACACATCCATTTCACACATGAAATACAATATGAAATTTATTAATTTTTATGTTCTTTCCAGTGCAAAACAAACATGCAAACCAAACTGTGCCAATGCGGTCCGTACTTAAGCCTTTTCTCCGTGGTAAACAGTCAAGGCGTGGCAGACGAAGGGTGCACCAGCTCTCAGAAGAGCGGCTTCCTGATCGCTAGCTGACCACACACTGCCTCAGTCTTAAAGGTTCGCCACCCTCCAAGACCAGGAATGCGTAACCACTAACAATTTTAAATTTTAAGCCAATCAAACCAAAGAACTGAACACCCCACGTGGGCCGCGCCATGACGCAATGACCATATGTGCAGATGGTCAAGCGACACACAGGCCATGTGCACTGTGGCGTAACTGAGGCAAAATGATGATCAGGGGGAGACAATAAAGCAAGGGGAGAGGACTAATTGAGGGAGGACTGTTACTAAGGGGGAATAAAAGGAATTGTTACTCAGGAGGACTGAANACTCAGGAGGAATGAAAAGGGGGGAGGGGAGTATGACAAATATAGTAAGCTTTCACCTGCTTACATTTGCACACTTGCCACAATCTTTGGACTCTCCCAAAATGACCTCGGATTAGGAGTAAAGGCAAGGGTAGGATCAGAAGCAAAAGCAGGGAAGAGAGATGGTCTCTAGATATCGTCCAGTGACACTCCCTAGGTTGCTTTCTCTTCCCTAACACTATCCCTATGTTCGTGGTAGAGTCCCTGGATTTTGTCACGTGGAAAAAGAATACTTGTAAACTGAGATGACGACAAATACACGTCAGTCTCACCTCCTGCACCCTTTCTAGGCTTCTTGCCGGTTCCTTTTCCTTCCTGGATGTCCTTCATTGTTTCATACACAATTTGAAGAATTGGCAAACAGAAGGCCTGGTGATAAAACACAGCTTACATGTAATTTTATTTAACAATCAGTGACCATACCCGTAATCCTTGCGTTAATTAACATATTGCATTAACTACATTAGATACTTCTTTCTTTCTGGGAGTTTTCCATGCTGACCGCAATGAGTTCGTTAATGTAACAATTTTGCAAACAGCTACAGGAAAAAAACATCCTAGTCGGTTCCACCAGCAGAGATGCAACGTGATGACAAAGAGATCTTAAAGATGTTCCATGGAATGCTGAATGCAGTGGCCACTGGCTAACATTGCCTTAAAGCTTCTGCACTGCCGATGCTCACTCAAACCAAATTACAATTATAGGGTATTTGGTCACTGCATAGGCCCTTTTACTGTAATAACCAAATTTACCATATTATTCACAGAAACCTGGCTTCAACATAAAGATTTCCTTACCTTAGTCTTTTATCTTTGTGATAATATTATGTGCCCATGAATCAACAGCTAAGAGGTCAACAATATTTTAAATGCCAAATCTGTAGAACGCTGACCCCTACAGAGTCCAGGTGAACAAACTGCATCCCATTAGTAATAATAATCATAATCAGATTCATAAGACTGGTATCCAGACCTTGGCAATTTCAAGCACCTTCATATTATTACTTCCCTCTGCATGCCAAGTTATTCAATAACAATATCAGATCCCTGACAAGCATACTGTGCCATTATATTTTTACAGTCCCTAATCATCAGCATTTAGATAATATCTCTCACTGCCTGTAGCTGGGTACCCATTTTACAGACAAGTGGGCTTATGAAAATGTGAATGAAATGTTCTGTCCAAGGCACCTAGAACATGATTATGGTCAGGAATCAAACTCATGACCTGTTAATCTTGAGTTCAACAGCAAATGACTCAGCCAGTCTGCAATGTGTTGTAGCTCCTACAACATACTCATGAATACCCAATATACGATGTGGCCTGTACTATCTGATTAAGCACGGATGATGACAAAATGATTTGTAATTGACAAGCAACTAATGAACTTACTCCAGTTTTTCCACTTCCAGTCTCCGCAGCCTGCAAATAAAAATTAAATGATAAATATTACAAGATGATAGATCTGCACAATAAAGCCATGATGTAAATTTTGTGAGACATATCTTCTTTCATTGATATCCACTAAACTGCATTATATTTCATTTCAAACTTTACTAAACTTTTTTACTAAATTTAAGCAAAGTCTGCCCACCAAAATTGTGAGTTTTCTTATAATCATAATCTTAATGCAAGAACAATATTTTTGTTGACAACACTTACTTATTTTTTTGTCCTTAACTATGTCTTACTCTCCATCAGTTTCATCAAAATTGGAAGGTGTTTTTTTTTTTTCAGTTACAATACATGTACCACAAACACCACAAACAAATTTGATGAAGATAATGAAAGGAAAGAAGGGGAATAAAAAGAAACAAAGAAAGAAAGACAAAAAGGAAGGAAGGAAGGAAGGAAGGAAGGAAGGAAGGAAGGAGTGGAAAAGAAAGAAAAAGGAAGCAAACAAGAAAGAAAGAAAGGAAAGAGAATGAAAGAAAGAAAGAGAAGAGAAGAGAGGAGAAGAAAAGAGAAGAGAAATAAAGAAAGAAAGAAAGAAAGAAAGAAAGAAAGAAAGAAAGAAAGAAAGAAAGAAAAAAAGAAAGAAAGAAAGAAAGCCAAGATTACCATCAGAACATCACCACCTCCCAGAATCATAGGAATAGCCTCAGCCTGGACATCAGTTGGCAAACTGTAACAAGGGAAACAACACAATTCAATAGAACTGATTAGTCTCGGTTTACTTCCCTTGACATTAGAAGTCCACATATTGGTCCCAGCTGCACTGTCTGGCCATTGATTACCTAGATGAATTGCCCACGGTTGCTTTAGCTTAGCAGATATCCCGAAATGTCAAGCCATTATGTAAATAGGCAAACAATTTGCCCTTGCAGTTTTTCATTTTCTTCAAAGTCAATTACTTAAGCTGTCTGCTATCTCAAAAAGGTCTGGGTGTTCATTGTTTAGTGTAAATTACGGTAAGACCTCAATATAAAGTATCCCCTTGGCGCATATTATTGAGGTACTCTAAATTCTGACCAACGCAATGATAGCACAACTGTGAGTCTGTGCTTGTGAAATTCATACTTTATATCAAGGTTATATTAAGAGAGTACTTAAAATTGAGTTTTCACGTCTATTTTAAGGCTGACTGGAAATTTCCACATAAGTCATCTCACCCTTGGAGATTGTGAATACCACCTATAACCAAACATTGCCTGCCAGCCTATAAGGGCCAGAGAATACAACATCTAGTTGCCCATTGACAAGCATAAAACATCATCCAAGAGAACCTGTGAAGACCCATTATAAGCTGAACTATGAGGATTTTGCAGGGGTGAATATTCAGCTAGCAACAAGCCAAACACAATTTGAGATGGGTGCTCCTTACCAGCTCAGAAACGACTTGCAAGTCCACTGTGTAGTAGAATAGATTATGGTATGTCTACTATACAACCCTCTAGTGCCCAGCGTATCAGATCTGATACATTTCGTGGAACAAAGAAAAAGCAAACCAAGATCATCACCCCACCATAATAGTGTGAAGTCGCATGAGCGGGCATTAGCCTGGATATGAGACTTATAAACCGCATTATTATTATTATTATTATCATTTTGATGCTTGTTCCAGCATAGTGGATCCAGAAGTGATCCAAAAACTGGAGCTCAGACTTTTTGTGCCATTGTAAATAGGGCTGGACACTAGTTAAAAAAAAAAAAAAAGAGAGAGAGGACTGTAATAAGAAATATTTACTAAAATATGATTTGATGTCTTCCTGTAAATCCCATATTTGATATCCTAAATTCTCTTTTGTTCTTCTGCCCCTGGCACTGATACCGATGACAGAATATATCTATATGAATATATAACAACTAAAAGACAACTGACGGAAGTGCACTGGGAACCAATATTTTATTTAGTTGTTTTTTTATTGTCGTGCATGTATATTATTAGAACTGAGTCTTCTATCACCTGCAAAGATATATTGTCATATTCCCAGAAGATATACCATTTATTATCCATAAACCTTATTGTTTTGTGGCTATAAATTTCAGAATACTCCTCTTCTTGTGCGATTTATTATTTTAAGTTCTTTCTGCAATCCTATAATCATTGCTTGGAACTCTTGCTCCTCTCTGGGATCTATCACCCCTTGTTCCCTGGACCTTAGTGAACAATGACCACAGCAGCCCTTGGTCACTTGCAACTCAAGCTATTGGACTGCTTTAAGGGACATGACTCTTGCCCTTGCTTGGCATTATTACTGCCAGTAGCTGCCCTTAACGTTATTGTTTGTAAAGGTCTTTGACACCTATTGTTTTTTCTTCTTTTGGCCCTATTAACATTTTGTGTTATTCTACCTATACCACTGTGATTTGGAGAAGTTTCTTCCAGGGAGGTTAAAGTACTTCTTTTGCCCGATATTTTAACGGGAAGAAAAAGGGGGGTCAACGCCCAAAATTTTTCACAAATGTCTTTTGAAAAAGATCACCTCAAATTCTGATTTGGTCCCTAATTTTTAATTTGGCTTGTTTTGACCATGTGCAAATACATAGGCCTACACATTTTATTCTTTTATCTAGAAGGCTCAAATTGTACCTGAAACTTTAAAATTAGATGCTTTATTTAGATCACAGGTCATTTTACACATTTCGACACCCCAATACTGGCTGGCAGGGCCCCAAAAAAGGAGGATTTTATATATTTGCGGATTAATTGGGTTGTACACAGTGGTTTGCCCCTCTAATAGGTGTCACAAACCTAAAGCTGTGTTTCTCAGGAGGCAGTGAGTAATAGTTACTTGAAATTTTGGAATGCATCTGAGTATTTTTCTCAGTGAACTGCGACTCACTGTTCATCTGGGAGTTATCAGACTTTGGAGAGACAGTTGCTACCAAGGCAATGTTGGTATTTGAATTATTTAGCTAAAATAATTCACCTGTTCTTTAGACTATCCCAGGTGAGTGGAGTAATTTATTCTCTATCGTTCTTTATTCCTGGACCATCTTTATCTCTTATTTTTTTAGGTTCTTTACAGTTCCCTAGTCCTGTTCTTACAACACTATTACAAGAAGGATTTCCAAATGTGGTAACTCCTACAACTATGGTAAGTACCTTAGTTCTGAATGACATACTACTGTAATACAACCCTAACCCTAACCCTACCCTTAACCTAACACTAATGCCGGGAGGAATTCCATATGTGTGCCAGAAAGATTTCCGTATGCAACTCACCGAGCCAACAACATACCCTAACCCTAACCCTTACCCAGGGTCAGGGTTAGAGTTAGGGTTAGGGTTAGGGTTAGGGTTGGGTATGTTGTTGGTTTGGTGTGTTGCATGCGGAAATCTTTCCGGCACACATAAGGAATTCCTCCCCTAATGCCCATCGAGACAGGAGCATCAATCAAAGCGAGCGTAACTCCTTACTGCCAGTTACCACATATGGAAATCCTCCCCTAATACAGAAAGTCAGAAAGATTTCCGCAGGCAACAACTCCCGAAATAAGAACATACTAAAGAGGGATTATTTTGATGGGACAGGATGAATTTCATTTGGATTATTTACTCCTAACCCTACCCCTACCCCTAACCCTAACCCTAACCCTACCCTTACCTCTAACCCTACCCCTACCCCTAACCCTAATGGGTTGTTGCCTGCGGAAATTTGCCAGAAAGTCTGTACTGTAGTAAATCTGTAAAGTAGGTGAAGGTACCTGAAGATTGCTTGTAAGAATTCCTGCATGTAATGAAGAGAGTTAATTTAATGTTACTGTGTTTCAATCACTGCTTATTATATATCTTAATGACTCTGGTGATTTAGAATTATCCAAAAACAAAGAACCTTTAAGAAAGCCGAGGTAATTTTTGCATATATGGCAACAATTAGTGCCTGTACTTCATTGTATACACACTGCCTTGTCCTTTGCTGTATTCATTCATTCTTTCATTTATTAATCATTCATTCATTCATTCATTCATTCATTTATTTATTTATTCATTCATTCGGTCAGTCGGTCGGTCGGTCAGTCAGTCATGCATCCAGTCCCATAATCGTCAGTTTATGACACACCTCAGCATATGAGGTTGCTATAAGTGTTAGTAAGAATTTGGTGAGTTTGAAAGTATTTACCACAGCGGTGCTTAATTTCTGGATTTAATAGAGTCGAAATCCCTTAAACTGAAACTGAAGGATCAGGTAAAACTTTTCAGATTAACTATATAAACTCGAACCACTGAATTGCATACCTAGCTAAATCTGTATCCATCAGGCTGCAATCTGCAGAACTGAATATTCCATTAAGTCATAACTAAATAACAAATCATGTTTGTGTGACTTCTGCTATGATGGTCTGTAAACCCTGATGCCAGATCTGGGTCTCTGCACCGTTAATCTTTCTCGTAACTTTTCTCTTGAGAGTTAACAGTGAGGAGGTTATAATTATTTTCTTAGAAAACAAAGATTACTGGATAATTGCAACCTGATGTAATCACAACTTTTATCATACTGCTATCATGTAGCAGAGTTTATTTTCAATGTCAGCTGAATTTGAGGGGATTCTTACCTCCAGTCCATTTCTTCGACAGCTTTGCCAATTTCAGGCAGGACACCCATTTCTGAAACATTACAAAGGAAAACATGAAAACATTCTGTTCAGCCACTCAGTTCCTGGATCCTGCAACTTGGCACAAACATCCCAAACTTAGTCATAACATATTACTGCGTCACTTTCCTGAAATTAAATTAACTCTCTTAAATCCACCAGGTGGCACTCCACATGTCCAGGTATGCCCATGTTTTTCACTCTTTCCACATTGTAACCTAAAATATCAATAGCAAATTTTTTTCGGTACTTCATGAAAAAAACTCAACACTGGAGGGGAGGAATTGCGAATGAAACTCACACTTAATGCTACTGTATTGACAGACATTAGGATCAGGGACTTGCCTCGACTGATGTTCCAGTCTCAATGTCTCAATGGGCATTAAGTTTAGAGTAGGGTAGGGTTATGGTTATGGGGTAGAGTTAGGGGTAGGGTTTGGGCTCTATTAATAGAATGAGTTCTGGTTAGGAGTGTGAGTCTCATTCGGAATTTCTTCCTATTTGACTACTGAAATAGTCAGCCTTATCAGGCAATATTTTCCATTCCACATATGGCAAACAGAGGCAAATCAATGCTTTGAAATTAATGCATAAAATGGGACTAGTTGCTGGTGTTGGTTTATGAGGTATTTTGTTCATTACATTTGATAGGTTCAAGATACATGTACTGTCAATGTTATAATTTAATTGGCATCTCTTTGAAAGCCATAGAAAATTGTTTATGGTATCACAAAGCAAGTTAATGGTGAAGCAAAAACCTATGAGGTGCATTCATGATGGATCTCAGCTTTGCATTTAGCCAAAATGACCCATTGGATAGGCTGAAATTTAGGACAATCACACGAAGGAAAGAAAGGATTTCCATATGTGTGCCATCCTACAACATGCTCCTGACTAAAGAGACTAAACAGGGATGATTTAAATGAGGTTGGTATAAAAGAGAAGGGTGGGGTTTTTTTTGTTGTTTGTTTATGGGGATACACAAAGAAAGAAAAGTGTTCTTGTCAAATTTTACAGTCATGTTTTTCAATGCATTTTGTAGGATGGCACACATATGGAAATCCTCCCAAAAGCAATGTGCTTAATAGACATGAAACTGAACTGATATGGAAAGAACTATATCACTGACAGGGTTAGCATATTGCTGGCACCTTTGATCATACACTGTTTTCAGCCATGGTAGGAGATTTAATTCAATAATCAAAAGATTAGGCATTTTTTCAGATGCCTACAGTCCTTGGACATCAAAAGTTCCATAAGATCTACTGTGAGCTACAATTGCCAATCACAGCATGTAAACTAGTCTTCACAGGGAGGAATATTTACCAATGAACTGTATGCAGCACTAATGTTGTGACCTTTATGACAATATAAATATTAACACCAATATCATAACTACCAGGAGTGTCACCATAATGGAGTCACAGCTATTACAAGCTGCAAACATATAAATACAGTCGACTCCGCTTAATCGCCCTTCCCCAGGATCACAGAAAAAGTGGGCGATTAAGCGGAGAAGCTAATTTCGGCCATATTTTTGGTCAGTGGGGTTAAATTTCTTTGATATCGTGGCTTGATATCGTGCACTGACACCGTCTTGTCGCCAGACTCAGGACAAACTCGAATTTGACGGTGTTGTAGCGCACAAAATGTTTGATCTCCGCGGTCTTTCTCATTGGCCACCTCGCAGTAGCCCAGCAAACAATAAGGAGTAGGATGGCATGGTCGGAAAAGACCGATAATCCACATGACAACGTTCTCTGATCTAACCGAAATCCACCAGACAGGCGCAATCAAGGCGTGGGGGGGAGGAGACTATACGGCTTTCGGCGCATTAGCATTATCAGACTGGCGACGGCGGTGATGCGTAGTATGGGACAAAGGGGGACAAGGGGTGGGGGAGGTGGAGAGGAAAGGCTTATCACACCTATTTTGGGGTGGCAGCTGTCACTCAGTCAACCGGTCTGCCATCCGTCGCGTAGTTAAACCATCTGTGTACATTATTTGTTTCTCAACTGTAACCCTTCAACCGCTGATCTTTGAAGTCATGGGCGCTGAAGAGTGGTCGATTATCCGGAGTGAGAGGCGATTATCCAGTGACTTTTATATAGGAAAAATTTGGTTCCCCAGCAAATGAGGCAATTAAGCGGAAAAGGCGATTAAGCGGATGGCGATTAAGTGGAGTCGACTGTATATGGAATTCCATGCATATTCAGTCTGCATTCTATACTGATTTTGTTTCTTTAAGGCCCTTTTGCCTAACACTATGACTTCTGCCCACACTGTGACACATCAGTAGTAAATGGAATAACTGACTTCCATGGCCATCACACAGTAGACCTATAACCCAAAAGTAGTGAAAAGAGTCCCTCGCCAGGTCTCACCAGGCTGGTTATAGACATGAATGAACCCTTATTCAGACATGAACAAGATAAGTCAAAGAGTCATGATTTAATACAAATAAAGACTAACTCTAAATCTATTATATCTAATGCCAACTACAAGTTCTCATTTTCTGGATCTAGGATTCTATGCTGTCTAACTCTAGTCTAGACAACATGATTATAATTTAGTCTATACTGACTACTATAGACTATATATTCTTTCGGCAAGATTTCTGCAGGCAACAATCCGTAAGGGTTAGGGGTAGGGTTAGGGGTTAGGGTAGGGTTAGGGTTAGGGGTAGAGGTAGGAATAGGGATAAATAATCCAAATGAAATTCATCCTGTCCCATCAAAATAATCCCTCTTTAGTATGCTCTTATTTCGGGGGTTGTTGCCTGCGGAAATCTTTCCATTCTTTCTCTCCATAAAATGCTTCAAATTGGCTGTGTGCCATATATATTTAGTTGGAACCAAATTACACAGAAAAGTGGAAATATTCTTGAAATGCACCGCTAACTTCATGTGACATTCTGGAATTTATCCAGACAATGACTGATGATGGCTATCCGATATTTGAGGCACTCCGAAAGATGGTGACGTCCATGCCGGGTGTAATTGAATGTGGAACATGTTCCGTCTCCAAAGACAAAACTGTCGAAATGTTTCATAAATTTTTTGCATACTAAATTTGCCATATACATCCTAACTAGATCTAGCTGGTCTACCTTCGAATGCCGTCATTTTCTCCAACAACTGCAAACGTCAACAAAGCAACAGCAGACGCAACTTTCGGTTTAAGAGGAAGTACACACTTTTGTAATGAATATATGTGCGATTTATAATAGACACATTGACGCATCTTTTACTGTTGTAAGAAATGCTTCATTTATTTCATGCTGAAATGCCATGATGTATTATTTTTCAATATCATAACATTTCAAAGAATTTTACAGAAAATCATACGTGAAGAGACAAAGTCGATGACCATGTCAGAACGATTTTATTCGAAATGTTTCCTAGCCGAAACTTCATTATAGATTTTGGAATGGCAAATTTTACGAACAGCCTTGACCCTACCACCAAAGTCATTCTTGACGCATAAATGTGACAATGGCATCCAACGCAGCTGCTCAAGGATCAACATTTTGGGTAGGCATTGTTTCACCCCAACTGTGTGTAGTTTATCAATCATTATTTCAGTAAATTGAAGTACGTATCGTCAGCCTTGACCCCTGTACACTCGGTTGCCATCTAAATGTGGACTATGGACTGACTGATAGACTATGCCCAATAAATAATAACAAAGCCCGCGGTTCGTGGACTATGGATCTACGGAAAGTGAAAGTAGAGTGTAGTCTGCTGCAGACAAGAGGTTTGAGATACACGTAGTAGAAAAGTGGGCAACAATGAATACGCTGAGTCTCGCCACCAGTTCTTCAAACTTTTGGGTATGCTTTATTCTGATTATTTTATGAGTTTTTCATATTGTTTATGCAATTTCATAATTGCATTGGTGGCAAATATGTTATGAAACATTGAATTCATTGATCATTTGATGGACATGCACTAGACGTCTATAATAAAGTTATTTACTATATGCCAAATTTAATTTTCAGGTCAAGCTCAAACAAGCTGCTGTCATTGTCAATGGAGGCATCTTGATATTTGGTGGAGTAAATCTTTACAGAGGCAATGAAAAATTCTATGAGGAAATTGCAATGCCAGCATTTCGAGTCCTTGGTGCTGAGACTGCTCATGGTCTGAGTATCAAACTGGCCAAATACAAGATGGTGCCAAGACCACAGTTTCCAGACCCACCAAGCCTCGTAAGTAATTTTATCAATTACTTGGTAATTCAACTTTTCAAGTGGATCAGAAGGCTAGTGGACAGCTCTCACACTTTGGAAGAATATTTTATATGCATTCAGGAAGCCCTTAAGCAACTTACCATTTATATCACAGATTTTCATTTGCAAAAGAAATAGGTCATATTATTTTTCTTATGTTTTGTTTTGTTTCAGTTTGTTTTGTTTTTGTGTTGTTGTTATTTAATGTTAATCTGCAGCCATCTGATTTTAGACTCATGAAATGGTACATCAGTTTTTCTTATTAGGAAGAATATTCTTTCTTCCTCTGTTGCTGGTATCATAAATAAATATTATGCTTTCATTTATGATGAGCAGGATAAAAAATATGAATTTATATATACTGTATTAGGGGTTTTCAGTTTTCATTGATGAATGGTTTTTATGCTTTTCAAATGATCTTCAATGGAATGTCCAGTGCCATAGAATATATACTATAAACACACACACAACAAATAAACTGTCATTTTTTATTTTTATATTATTATTATTATAATCATATATGGCACATTCTATCCTGTCTCAGAAAACTGAGATGTGGGGCAAGACTTTTTCAAACCCTGTTGGTCTGGCAGCAGGCTATGATAAACAAGGCGAGGCAGTGGATGGTTTGTTGAAAATGGGCTTTGGCTTCGTTGAAGTTGGCAGCGTGACCCCTGAACCCCAACCAGGCAACCCAACACCACGCATATTCCGACTGACAGAGGACAGGGCTGTGATAAACAGGTATACTTGCTTCTGTCCATTTCATATTTTAATGCACTGTGCTGTGCTTTATTACATGCCTATATCATCCCATTTGATCTCTTTCCCCTTCTTGTAGTACATTGTAGCTGCTCATATTTTGTTGCTGGTGTAGCAAAGGGCATAAGCACAGTCCACCTCTTTGCTATCCCTCAGATGTGACACTTGCCTCCAGTATAGCAGGTCTCTTAGCCATATCATCATAGACGACAAGTGACAGTCTACATCTGAGGCAAGCATTACATCTGTGGTACAGCAAAAATGCGATTGATGACTATATATGTCATGCCTGTGGCATTATTAAAGGCACCATTTGCTTTGAGTGGGCAGTGGTAAAGTCTTCCATTTATTTCATTATGTAAAAGCTCTTTTCAAGTTTTGTATTCTGTACAAGACATATTTTTATTTGGCCATTAATATTTACTACAGTACCTATGACAGTTCCACAATGATAGCTCTCCTGACTGAATCTGGTTTTTTTATTTTTTTTTGTTCCCCCCATAGAACTTTCCAGAATCATTTAATTAAATGCAAAACTGGGTACAGGCTATGAAATGATGCATTTAAAAAATCAGAACTGCACAACAATTAACACTACAAACATAATACTGCCACTTCACAGTGAAAATGATTTTAACACTTCCAGTACCATGCTAGTTTTGGAAACCTTATCAAGTTTCTTCTCATTCCAGCCAGCATTCAACTCAGGATTACTCCAGAACATCATTTTCTGTTTACATGAGTACTGGGGATATGGATACTCCTTAATGAATTTAATATGTACTTGGGTTTATAATAAGTGTTGTGAGGTAAATATAGATGATTGGTACTGCATAAAGGATTGCCTGTGAGGGAAATATGCATGAGTGATACTGGAGGGGTTCGTTTTAAAGTGGGATAAAGGTATGAAGTTTCAATCTCCACATCTTTTTCAGATAGTGGCCAATAAAGTAATTATTGTTGTTCTATTCTTCAGAGTTGGCTGCAATAGTGATGGCTATGATACTGTCTACCAAAGACTCAGCAAAAGACACATAAATGTGGATGATTCAGGTACTATTTCAGTGATGTAGGGATTTTCAGTCCAAAACCACCTGAATGTTTTACAGTCAAGCATGAATACCCTGAACACGTGGAATTCAATATCATGGTTTTTTTTCAAACAAATCTTTAAGACTCAAACTTACTCCTGTATACTAGTGCTTCATGTATTCCTCAAACTTTGACAAATTCAAACAAGATGAGGCACCCAAAAACTTGGAGTTATCCATGCTTGACTGTATACAGTATACATTGTTTCTTGTTACTGTCAAACTGTCATTTGTGTCACTGTCTCTAACCTTTATCTTGTTTTTTGGTAGAATATCATTTTTAATATGTGGTAGGTGTTGCCATTTCTTCTCTGTCTATCCATATCACTCAGAGACCATATAGTAGAAGTGATCTACTTCATGTTTAATTAAAAATAGAAAGTATCCAGTTTCTTATGTGGATGCTAACGACCACTCACAACCAGGCTTGTGCAGGATTGAAATCTGGATGGACAATTCCAGAATTACTTCCATTTTTTTTATCGTGGAACTGGATTTCGAAACCAGTCTGCCCCAGTTAATACTAATTTGGACATGGTAATGGTTTCAGATTTGAGTACCATTTTGATGGGAATTAGCACAGCTTTATCTTACTTTTGTAGATAGTGCACATCCACTTTCTTCTCAGATGAATTCTTGAGTCTGTTTATGATCTATAATAAGGTTTTGCAGCACTTCATGGTTTACAGTATTTTCTAAAGAGCTGTTGTAGTGGGATGCATTTTTAGTTTTGATTTAAAAATAATCACTTCATCCCACTTCAGTAAATTATGCAAAGCCACTTTCTAAAGTCTTTTTTATGATCTTTGTAAGTATTAAAAAGCACTGCAAATTTTGCAGTCATATACAGTAAAACCTGTCATCTGCGGTCCCTCCGACGAGCGACCCCCCTCCGATATACGGACACTTTTACTGTTCACCGACCGTTTTTACACTGAAACCGACCTCCAGTCAGCGGCTCCCTCTGATCGCGAGGCGCGGACACCGATCAAAGAGCCGTCTTTACTGTGACGAGCGACCACGTGTGCCTTATGCATTTCCAGAGTCGGAAAGCCCGAGTTCAACAGTCACCGTTTAGACTTACATCAAAGAGCAGAGGGTACGGCACGATGACTGCGGTGGTGGGGAGATAAGGGTGGGTTGAATGTTAGACCCATGAAGCCCACATTGCCCCCTCATTATTGACGGCGTTGTAATCGCGACTACCGACTAGTGTAGCCGACACCGGACAGCTCATTCCGTGCTATCAAAATGCCGGGGTCTGGGACAAGTTCAGTAACGGTGGCGCGTTAAGGCGCCCGATGGCGGTTAGTTCAGTTGTTGAGGCGAAGTCCATGCGGGGCCACAAAGCGAAGCGAATCTGCCTTCAGAAGAACCCCTTTTCGGCAGGCAGTAAAATCCACAGAAGGAAAAGACCCCACAAACAACATTAATCAAGCATTAGAAGTAAAGAAAAGCAAGTCAAGGAAAAAAAAACTTTTGTGATTAGGAATAAAGTGCAGTAAAGTGAACGGTAGGCCTAACAGTGATCTCTGATGAGAAGGACACATCGACCCCTTAATGCAACTTTGTCTTAAGCGCCACTGGTCAAGTTTTGAGAAATCGAGAGTTGAAATTTTTGGCTGATGATAGATTTGGTTCATAAGACAAAGTGTTTATTTTTAATAACTCTCTCGTTTCATTGAGGATGGAGATGAGACAAAGTTACTCTAAGAGGCCTTCTCCTGGTGCACCGCACCATGGTTTTAAATCCCTTTTGATAAAATTGGCACTTAAGACAAAGTTGCATTAAGGGGTCGACATGGAACTTTGGAAGGACATTGAAAGCAAGTCCCAGCCTATCAAATGGACATGCAAGTTGAGGGCGAAAAAAATCCATCAAGTCACCCACGCAGGTTCTTTAGTAGAAATTATGCTTTTCTTCTCTCTTGCCTGAATGCACCCAGACAAACCGGCGCCGCGAGGTGAGTTGTACTCACAGTTCACGCCTAGCGACCAAAAAACAGTATTAAAAAAAAGAGGGTTTCGGGGGTGGAGGGGAGAGGTAGCCTACACACTACACAGTGTCTCGTAATTGTTATCATAACTCTAAGCAAGCGGGAAGGACGATCAATTTTTATTCCTGATGAACGGACAGGGTTACAGCATAATATTGCTGCGTAACTGTCAGTGACACTGTTCACCATAAATGGGGGAACGGGAAGTCAGGATTTCTTCCATCGTTTGAGGGTTTTTTAATACACACTGATCACGCAAACTTACAGACTGTCAGTAGGACGACTGTCAATACTCCTCTGCTATTTCTATTACCAAGAGCTTTTTTTGTTTTCTTTTACAAACATTGAGGAAGAAACAGGTGTAATTAAATGAGGACCAAATAAAAGTGATTGTAAATGGCTTCCTGTTTGCTGTGATAATTCAAATGGTAAAAGAGTATTAATTTTCAAATGTCTGGTCTTTAAATACTGTACCTGCAGTTTGTATCTGTACCATCATATTTGCCGCGTGATATGACGCTCATAGTTTGTGATAAGCTTTCCAAGTATAAGCCATAGGAAACAATGTTTACCTCGGTGTACTTGGAGAACCCAACCCTCCCTGCGATGAAGGACCACCTGTGATGTAGGGACACTTTTTCTGATTTCCCTTCGGTGTCCCTACATCACAGGTTTTACTGTAATTATGTCAATAAAGTGTTGTTGTGTAGTCAAAGACGGTAGACATGTTTGTTATAGAGTTATATGTTTGAATCTGTTATAATATGATGTTATCCCCTTGTGCCTCGAAAGGAATTGGAATTTGGGATGGAATTAATTCCATTTGTCAAGATGGAATTGGAAATTGGATTTCAATTCCCTATTCTCAATTGGGATTTAATTCCAAATTTTAGCAGAATTTGCACAAGCCTGTTCACAACATATCTGTAATATAAACTTAATAAGCACGCAAAAAGTATACTCCAACACGAAATCACCCAATCTTGTCTTGTAGTGTGTCTTGTTATGAAGTATTAATCTTGAAGTTGTTGAGATTGTTTTAAATTTAATCAAATGTAACAGCTAATGCAGACACTCTTATGTTAGCATCCTGGGACTTCAAAACAACTATTATCCCTTCAAAGCTTTCCAGTTTGAGGCAGCTCATCTTTTTTTTGTTGTATCAAGTGCAACATTCAATGTTGCTGAAATGTGAAAGTTTGATAAATCCATGTCTGACCTACAAATATATATCTGAAGGGTCAAGGGTCAGCCTGTAGCATCATAGAACTTCAATACAGTTATTATCCCTTCAAAGTTTTCCAGTTTGAGGCAGCTCATCTGTTGTTGTTTTTTGTTGTTGTTGTTTTTTGTTGTTGTTGTTGTTGTTGTTTTTTGTTGTTGTTGTTGTTGTTGTTGTTGTTGTTTCAAGTGCAACATTTAATGTTGCTGAAATAATAGAGTGTGATAAATCCGTGTCTGACCTACATAACTGAAGGGTCAACGGTCAGCCACTACTATATAGGTCAGAGTTCAATCTTTTGCTTTGTTTACTCCCTCCACCATGCAGTTATCAGCTGATGACCTAGAAATGCCACCCTATGGTAAATGAACAAATATGGATTGACTGCTAGCTAGTCAACCCCAGCAGAGTAGACAAACTTAGGTTATCTGAGTGGCCCAGACTCGAGGGTTCAAAGGGTCGATTCAAAAGGGCCGTGGTTTGGACTCCACAACCCGGAGGTATGCGATCAAGCACGTATTGGTAAACACTAAGCGAGAGTGTCAGTTTCATTGATAATGAAATGTGTTTAAATGCTCATGATTTGTATGTTACTTAACCCTCTAGTCTAGTGCCCAGCCCTATTTACAATGGCACAAAAAGTCAGAGCTCCAGGTTTTGGATCACTTCTAGATCCACTATGCTGGAACAAGCATCAAAATGATAATAATAATAATAATGCCGTTTATAAGTCTCATATCCAGGCTAATGCCCGCTCATGGGACTTCACACTATTATGGTGGGGTGATGATCTTGGTTTGCTTTTTCTTTGTTCCACGAAATGTGTCAGATCTGATACGCTGGGCACTAGAGGGTTAAAATTAAAATATATAGAAATAAAACCTCCTTTTTTTTTTGGCTGTTTTTTTTTTAAAATCATATTTCTGATTTAGCTGCCATGGCTGATTGCTTGGGTCACTGTGGACTAATAAAAATCAATTTCAGAGTCAAAACTTTCTTTGCTCCAGCCTAATAGTGTGAAGTCGCATGAGCGGGCATTAGCCAGGATATGAGACTCATAAACCGCAGTATTATGTTGTTCTTCTGAGTATGTTCAGACTAATGTTATGAAACAATCTTTTGACTCAGCTCCTGACTGGGTTTGTCAGTTTGAGCAAAAACAATTACAATGAGAGTGGCCTGTAATGTCAGTATGACTCAACCATACTCAGTACATTCATCTCTGAAATTTTTTTGGTTTCTTTGTTTGTTTGAATAGGATTAATTCTCTAAACAGTCGCATGAAGCGCCCCTAAACTTTCAAAATCTCCCCCCCCCCCCNCCCCCCAATAAAAAAAACACCTTGTATGTGCACTGATCTCGCCTTCTTGCAATCCAGAGTTTGCATTGCTTGACAAAAACATAAATTTATGATAAGGGGGAATGTTTCCCTCAACTCATATGACTTGGAGAAAGCACAGAACAATGATTTGATTGTTTGTTTACTAGTTTGAAGTTAGATCACTTCAGTTATATGGTCTCCGTATATGGTATGTTACATTTCATGTTTAGTACTTTATAACAAACCCAGCTGTCTTAGGTGTCTTAAGGGGAGTTATAAAAATTTCAGTATGTTGCACTTCTGAGCTAGATCAGAACATTTTTGCCTCATCATACTTCATTTGTCAAACCCCATCACTGTTTCACACCTAGAAACCTTGCAAGGCTGCTGTTATCCAATATACTGAAATGAGTCCCATATTTGGGCGCCAGGTTACCCACACACTTACATTGGGGATGCAAGAAACAGGGCTCAAATAAATTTTTGGACACAAACTGAGGAGGACTGCGACACTAGTAAGAAACCTGAAAGGCGCTGGATTAAAGTGCTCAATAGAAGAAGGCATTTTAAAAGGAAAGGTAAAGTACTGACACACTGGGCTTTCCAATGTCAGGTATGTGCTCTGGGAAGTGACTGAATATGGACATAGACAGCCTTTAGATTAGCATCTCAGAACTTCCATCTCTAGCAACTCTTTATCCGTCATGCCCATGGATGCCACTTTCTTTTGAATGGGTGAAGTTTCCAGATTCAAATAAAGTTCATAGATTCAGTAGCATTCCCTGAAGGTTATTCAGCGCATCGAATGCCAGCAGCAGAGCATGATAGAAACATGCTCTGTAATACTAATAATAACATATGTCATAATACTTCTAATCCTTGAAGGCAGTGTATCATTTAGGACTTTAAATTGGAGCTGATGTGTGGTAGAAAATTTAATATTTGAGTCATGACTTTCAAGTTAAACAACTCTTTATAAGTGGCAACCATGGTCAGGCTTTATGTTAGTAATTCTGCACTGTCAAATACTGAAAAGTCCAATATTTGGACACCAGGTTACCAATCGACTTACCTCGGGGAACAAAGAAACATGCTTAACATTAATTTTTGGACGGAAACAGAGGAGGACTCCGCTAGTAAGAAATCAGATTGGAGCTGGAGGAAAGTCCTAAATAGGAGAAGGCATTTTAGGAAGAGAGGTAAAACAGTGAGTGGACGTAGTTGTCAGTTGCCCAGTGTTTGAGTGAAATGAGTCTTTTGTTTTAAATTGTTTGTTAATTGTAGCGGGTTTTGTGCAGGTTCTTGCCAACTTATCTGTCCTCAGATAAACTTTCTTGCAATCAGGCCATGTCCAAACTTTCTCAGACCCTACCTTCAGTAATGCTTTCAGGATTCGATTCTCCACTTTTCAGGTCCATAAATTTTCTGGCCAAAAGAGATCTTGAAGTCCCTACTGTTGTAAAGTAGGTTTTTTAAGATCTAAAAAAATCTGAACATTGAAATTGTGGTTGCAAATGCCTCTAAAACTACATAAGAACGTTTGCCAAACTATTTGTTGGTAAAATTCTGCATGAACCTTGTGTCGTGAGATTACTCTTCAGCCTGTTTCAGAGTTCTTTGTGCAGAAGTTCAAGTGGGTTAAAGGGGTGTTATACTGATGCAGGTCACTAGTGCAAGATAATAGGTTCCATATTTACAGTGGAGCTTGACAGCTTAGGTCATTATCCTCTGATCTCGCTTTCCATTTACCTTTATTGGAGTAAGAGATATGTCTCACAGCCAATCAAAATGAAGTTTATGTTGTTGCACTAAGAACTGAGATATCAGAGTCTGAAGGTGGTTAGTGGCCATCATGTACTGAAATTTTGTTTCTTGCTGAAACTCAGAACAAAATCATCTCTTTACATAAAACTATTGGTTTTATTTAAGGGCGAATGGTCAGTTATTGTAGATATATATGAGTTCTTATCAGGCAGATTAGACGACTTTTGAGGCAACATATTGCTCCTTAGTCACAGTTTTCTCAGAATTTTTGTTTCTGTGTCTGGGATGATCTCCCAGCTACAGTATTTCAAATGACTACAGTATATCTCAGACCAGACCAGTGCTAGGTCAAAACATTTTCACCTAATGAAAGAATACACACTGAGCTTTCATATTAAACAGTAATTCAGTAAAGTCGAAATGAGACATATGCTACGTTTTGACTAGCTGCAGTTCACCGCATCAATATGATCAGAAGTGTAAGAAAGAGCTGCACTATTTCAACCATTTGTGATGCAATAGATTCTGTCAGTTTGCTCTGGCATGGACAGAGGAGAGGGAGAGTGTTTGAATTCAGTTTCAAGATTCATATTTAATCCAAGCATTTCTGTTTTATAAATGTAAGACATGACGCTGGTCAGTGTAAGACATGACGCTGGTCAATGTAAGACATGACGCTGGTCAATGTAAGACATGACGCTGGTCAATGTAAGACATGACACTGATCAGTGTAAGACATGACGCTGGTCAGTGTTAGACATGACGCTGGTCAATGTAAGACATGACGCTGGTCAATGTAAGACGGCACTGGTCAATGTAAGACATGACGCTGGTCAGTGTAAGACATGACGCTGGTCAGTGTAAGACATGACGCTGGTCAATGTAAGACATGACGCTGGTCAGTGTAAGACATGACGCTGGTCAGAAAAAAATAAGAGCGTAACTATCAAGCATTAGTGACCGGTATCAGTGTAACAGACCTGCAAGATATGTTTGCCCTTTTCTTTCTGATGCCAAAGAGTTGGTATCCATGTTGTTTCAGTAAATTTCCATGATTGTGGCCATCTGAGAGTGATGACCCTGTGCTGATCAAGTTGCCTTATTACCGCTCTAGCATTATTTTCTTTTGAATGAGGATGGAAGTTTTCTGTTTGGGCCATTACACAAATCATTGCCAGATTTACAATTTTTTTTGTTTATCCATGTGTTTTTAAAAACCTGGGAATAAGTGAAGCATGTCAGTGAAAGCAAATGTTGGAGATTGCAGCCAGGTTCAGGTTCAGGTTCAGGTTCACATTCAGGTTCTTATGTGTGCCAAATTTTTATTCTGTGGAACTACTATACTCTTAACACCTGCAGAAGTAAGAGATTTGCTTTCACATCCCAGCTGTTAGCTAGATTCCTTAGTAGGATAGTGGTTTGATTTTGATTGTTTTACATCTCCTGTTACTGTTATGCATTTGTTTTATCCTTTGCAAGCATGTATCAGAGTTTTAAAAATGAAATACTGTAATATAGAAGACTTTGACGTGTTAGAAATCCACAGCTTTCAGTCTGTTACAAGAAGCCAGGATGTGTTAAGATAAGATAAGATAAGATAAGATAACTTTATTGGTCCATATTCTGGAAAATTGTTTTGATTCAGCATCAAACAGTAATGACATTAATATATAATAAAATGCACGCACGCACGCACGCACACACACACACACACACACACACACACACACACACACACACACAAGACTGGAAAACATTAATCAAAAACATAGCTTGCACAATTCGATTCAAAGGTCAGATGAAGAGAACCCCCTAGCGATTCTCACAGAGTGAGGGACAAATGAATTTTTGTAACGTTCTGTGCTGATCTTAGTGACAGAAGTCGTCCACTTCTTTGAGATTTGATGTAGTAACTGTTGAACATTGACAACAATGACAGGCTTTTATACATTCTTAAGCAAAGATTTATAAGTAAATGCAGCCATTTGAGGGTAGTTTAGTGTCCTCTGAAGTTGGCAAATATTTACTTGGTATATACACATGAAACGTACATTTACAATCAGAAAACATGAACTGGTGCGTGAGTTACAAATCACCATTGTGAGTCATCCTTACAGTTTGATTTTGAAATAATGGAACTGCAGCCATCATGCAGTCAAGTGTTTTTTGTTCATTCACCAGAAAATGGGATTGTGGGTGTGAACCTGGCCAAAAACAAAACCTCCCCCAATGCTGTGGACGACTATGTGAGGGGTATCCGCAAGTTCGGACCCATGGTGGATTACCTTGTTGTGAATGTATCTAGTCCCAACACACCAGGCCTCAGAGATATGCAGAGACAGAAGGAGCTGACAGAATTGTTGGACAAGGTAGGCTGCTCCTCTGCATTGCTTACTTCTACTACAAGGTGCTAAATTCCAGTGGCCGGACTCATTTGGCATGTGTTGGTCACCATGCTGAATATAAGATTCGCCCAACAGCCAGTCTCACTTAATGTGATGTTGGAATCTTTACAGGAGAGGCAAAAATTGATGGAATCTAGCAGGCTATCTGTGACATACATGGAACAGTTCGTGTATTGTACAACAACTGGTCATCAGATGTTTAAGAAAAGCCTCGTTCAGACTATAGAGCTTGATAATAGCTTTCCAGTCATGAAGTGAAAGATAAGGCCTGCACAAAATGATGATACACAAAACTGGCTCATAAGCAAAGATATAGTAATAAAAGATCATTACAGTGTGGTCTTTGGTTAAGTCTTATTTTTTTCCCACTTGTACATGGCTGCGGTCTTCTGCAAGTGTAACCAATATGACTCCCTGATCAAAAGTTCAGGAAATTTTTGTATACCCAGGTGGCATTTCTGGCACTCATATTATTTTGTTTACAGTGTAATTTTTAAGTTGCTTATTGTGATCCATTTTGTGAAGAGATCAGGTCTAACTCTTGTCCATTTCATGATCAGGTGGTTGAAGAGAGAAATAAGTTGACAGTCAGCCCTAAACCACCTCTTCTCATCAAGATTGCCCCAGATCTGACAGAGGATGACAAGAAGGACATTGCAGCTGTTGTCACTAGAGGAGGGGTATGGCTGAACATTATGTGTACACTATTGAAGTAGTCGGATACATTCCATTTATATTAATGCATACACATATAGTACAATACATATTTATGCATATGAATATTTTCATTGGATTTAATAATTTAGTCATTATTTGTTGACACAGTGCAATGCCTTGAAAAGACAGATTTAAAAAAAAAAAAAACAACCCAGGTATTTAGGTACATCTGGCTGACAGAAATGCGGAATGAGATTGGCCTGTCTTCCCCTTAAAAATCTGAATTATGCATGGAGCCAACTTTTTTAAACTATGAATCGCGGTCCGATTGTGAAAACACTAACAAGCCACTCAGTCATGTTGATCGATTGAAATTCTTTTCAAACAAAGTGTAGAAATGCAAGCCACTAATAAGCCAAGTGACAGATGATGGCCCACATCTAACCCTGGTTTTGTTTTTCATTTCTCATTTCCAGCATAAAGTTGATGGTCTTATTGTGAGCAACACGACAACATCTCGAATGTCAACCCTGCAAAGCAAAAATAAGTCAGAAGTTGGAGGCCTGAGTGGAGCTCCGCTCAAAGAGAAATCTCTGGAAACAATCAGAGACATGTACAGGTTAACTGAAGGTATGGCATTCTTCCATCATTCAGCTTGCACAATTGAGAATGTGTAGAAGTCTGGAAGAGTGCTGAAAAGTTGTTAATTTTGTAAAACAAATTTTACATTCCATTACGTCATATGTTGAAGGCAGGTGAATCAGTTAAGAGGAGAAGCATGTTATGTTCGACACTGAATTATTACAATTTAATTCATAGTTTTCTAACTCCTGAAATTTGTTTTCAAAAATATTTATATTCATGTATTTTATGTATTTATTGTATTTGAATTTTTAGCTGTTCGTTCACTTACTTAGTTGTTTTAACATTTATCTAGTTACTTGTCCCCCCTGAAGAAGACCTTTTGGTGGAAAGCTTGGGGCTTGTATTATAAGATTTTTAGTAAATATTTGATTAAACTCTTTTATTGTTTTCNTATTTCCATTCCATAGAAGGACATTTGATCTACATTATTTAAGACTTAAATTTCGCCTGTCACATAAAAATATGCTTTGAATCTGGTCTGTTTTGCCACAACCCCCGAATGGTGTATAATGCGTTTTGCCATGAAGCCCTTCATTTATCTAGTTACTTGTGTTAGCACTTTCATGGGGATGCACATTTAAATGGATTTTGATAGTCAGTTTTGAGCTAATATGACTAAAAGCAACAGTGAAAGTATTGATACTCAGAAACAAAACAGGCTACCACTAATTTTGCTTTAAATGTTACAGAAAAGCCTTGTAATTGTATCTTGCTGCTTTGCTTTCTGCCTTGAAAACTCATAAAAGACTTTAGTTTGATATTCTGTTGTACCTGTTAGTATTTGTGATGATATTAAATGAGCTTCAGTATGTTGCTAAAGTGTAAAGTAGTTTGTTGTGACATGACATTCACATACAATATTTCTCCGTTTAGACCAACTATTTGGGCTTATCTATAAATTCCAGCTGTTTACACTGCTCTCTTTCTCTGTTTATCAGGCCAGGTGCCAATCATTGGTGTCGGAGGGGTCAGCAGTGGTCAGGATGCCTATGACAAGGTGAAAGCAGGTGCCAGCCTTATCCAGTTGTATACAGCTCTGGTGTACCAGGGCCCTCCAGTCATTGGGAAGATCAAGAGAGAGATGGATGAACTTCTCAGGTTGGGAAAAAAATGATACAAGTTCAAGTTTTCAAGTTGTTTTTTTTCAAGTTCAATTTTATTGTAGGCCTTCAGCCAGTTCAAATAAATACAATATTATGTGTTAACATCAAGGTAATTCAACATCCACACACCTAAACGTACACACGTACATACAAGCATGCACAGTTAACTCCATTTAATTGCAGCTGAATGTGAGAATGGCAAAAAGTCACATTTAAAGTAGGATGCTATTAAGAAGTTTTTTTTCCACTTTAGACTTTTATAATATAAAAGTTATTTCTCAAAATGTTGCAGTAAAGTGAGTGTTCGATTAAAGCATTGGTTTTAATCATTTTAAAGCAATTAGTGTGACTAAACACCCTATACATCAGGTTAACCCAAGTTTATGTCGTTTGTTCTGTCATTGACGAAGTCTAGCATGTCCAAATCAACAATGAAGACCTAATAAAGTTTAAATCAACCATACAGATAGGATCATTACCTGATCATCCTGTCTAGGGTTCAGCATCCACAGTTTAATTTCCATCTAAACATGTTTGGCCCACAGTATCATCCATATTCAAGACATGTTCAAGCACTTCTCATTCCTCTCCATGATACAACCGAATGTCTCATTATCAATTTTTTTTAAGCCCAAGATTCAGCCTAAAGAGGTCCCTTTTCCCAGGCCCTACAATCCACAATAGAGTGGAACTAGCTGGAACAGCTAAAGAACATCTAAGCATTCATTTTTCATGCACCCCCTCTAGGGAAAGAATGCAGATCTGATTTGCATAGGCTGAACACAGTAACAACAACAACAACAACAGCAGTAGCACCACTAACCAAAGTTCTTTCTTGTTTCAGAAAAGACGGATACCAACACATATCAGAAGCAGTTGGTGCTGACTTCAAGAGTGCCTCACAAAGCACAAGCTAATCAGAAACTGAAGTGGGTCCATGGAGTCTTTGTATATGTAATTCCTTCACAATTGATGTAAAAACCATGTAAAAAAAACACAACAGAAGGTAATACATAACTGGAGGCCGAGTCCAGGAATCAATCTCAGGTTTGCCGTTACTGAATCATTTAATGAATAGTCCATCCATCAGGTGTACTTGGGTCATTCACATATTTCTCGCTACCGGATGACTTTGGATATGAACTTTCATTATGTGAGAAGTTCTCCTTAGAAAAGGCCTTTGATAGTCCTCGAAAGTCAGGTTTTCGATAACAAGTTTTAAGGCCCTAAAGTGGTTGTAAAATTGAAATTTTGGCAGACAAGGCCTAAGCAAACATGCCACACAACCCACCTACTCACTCATCCATTCACCCGCACATGCGCATGCCTACAAGTCATTCTCTCACACACAGTGCACACATGCACGCTCTTGTATTCCTCTCCTCATCGTTTGATTGTTGCAATACTTGAACCACATTGCAAAATCTTGCATTACTAGCATGCTTGATAATGTCATTCTTCTTTAACATTTCTGTTATACAAGTTAGTTTGAAATCATGTAAACTCACCCTGACAGGATCTGCTTTGTAACTCACTTTCATGTTCAGAATTGTTTCAGACATTATTAAGTTTATAAGGCCTACTAGTACTGCATTCAGCAGTATCTATCACATATAGAATCTCTGTTGAAAAGTCAGTGTCAGTTTAGATTGGTTAGAGTATGGGCATTTTTCTTCTTAGATTTCTATAAAGACACATGATGGGACTGGCAGGCAAGTAATTTAGGCCAGTGCAACAGTCATCACCAAACTGCCAGTTGTCCCACAAATTGTAGAGCAGTTCTGCATTATGAGCGCTTGTCCTGCTGTCCCTTTAAATCAGTTCTTGTCCCTTCAAAATCCAGTCATAAATAACTATCTTACCTTTTACAAAACAATGAGGGGAAGAAACTCTCTGTATATTCTTATGTCCACTCTATAATTTCCTGCTTGTCAACTTTCAGACTGTTAGAAGACACATTGATTTAGCATTTTGTGCGATTTCATGATTGTGGTAGTCTTCGAAAATTACTGCTTTGTGTTATCTCTAAAAAGATTGTCCCAGAGTTTTGAAATGGAGAATTGAGGAGAGTTATTTATATTGAGCTGTATATTTTCCCTGTTAGTCTTTTTAGAATATCATAAACGATGTTACTCATCTAAGGAAATTATTTTGGGGATTTTTGTAGTCTCTGAATAAAGTAATTACTTTACAGGGCTATAGATCTAAATGCTGTCCAAAAATCATTCTAATGGAAAAAAAAAATGTTTTCTTGAAGGTGCAACTATGAGTCATATTAGAGGGCTTCCACTAATGTCAAAATTGTAATACTAGTACTTATTTTGCAGTAAGTTTGTCAGCTGTTATAGTGAATGTTTGTCTGTATTCATAGTTCTCATTTTTTGTTTCTTAATGAACGGAATTTGGACTGACTAGCCACTAGTTAGGTCACTAATCTAAGTTTTCCAGAACAGAATCATTGTTTAACATTCTTCTCGAAAAATATTCAGCACCCTCACTAAATGAATTTGGCAGCTTTATAGTGGGGTCTTCAAAATGGAAAACAGAATCTCAAGTTGTTTTTAGAAAATATTGGAATATAAGATAAGATAAGATAAACCTTTATTATCCAGATTTGGAAATTCGTTTTCACAGCATTTATAACAATACAATGAAAAATACAAACAGATTAATAATGTTCACTCGTACTCACACATCCCTGCACCTATACCCACCCCTGCACTCCACGCTTTATGTACGATAGTTTTGAGGGTGTGGCAGATGGGATGTTTTTGTGCTCCTTTCGAATTATTTTTTTTGAGGG
>JAWQUT010000212.1:1228170-1254557 GCA_033807755.1 Ellobium chinense
TCCTTATTGATTTTGTTGAATGTTTGTTGTGTTCAGTTGTGTCAAAGTCTGTACTCTTGCCATTCCATTCTCCTGACATGAATGCTCATCTTTCTCTTCGTCAAACCAATCTTCACAATAAACTTTAAAGATAGGGTAACAGATTCACAGCTCGAAGTTTGCATTTTCAGTGCTCCTCATTTTTAAGATCTTCCTTCCTTCGTGCTTAACATGCAGGCCTGGTCACTTCATTCCCTCTTCCAACTCACCCACTCCATCCATTAATCCATTCATTCAGACGTACACCCATCCATTCATCTGTCCTCTCATCCATGTACTAATCCATCCATCCATTTGTCCAACTACTTATAATCCACTTATCCATTCATGCATGCATGCATTCATTCATCTATTCATCCAGCCAGCCATCCATCCACTCTTAAAAAAAGAATGTTGACAAGAGGAGATGAGCATGACATACAATCTTTTAATCATCAATGTAACATAGGTAAATGACATATTTCAAGTAAGTGCAAATAAAGTCGCCAACACCTGCTGAAAATCCTGCACAAAAAGTATTACAAATACATTCTGCACTCACTCAAAGAGTACATAAACTTTCCATATACACATACTAACATAAGTTTGTGCTGCATCTACTATACATGTTAGTTAAAACTCTGTATACAGTACTTTACTTATCTGTGGTTTATAGCCATGTTCCTGTTCTGTCTTAATGAATTACAGTGAAACCTATACATAGTGACGGCCATTCATGCTTTATAGAGAGTGGTCATCTTGGATAAGCGATCTCCTTCCATAGTCTGGGGAAGAAGGGGCAAGATGTAAAGGAGTTAATAAAATCTTGGTTGCTGGTTTACTACTACCATATAGCTCCTTTAAAAGACAGATCATATTTTCAAACTAGAAACAGAATCTTCTAAAACCTGCAAATTGCTGAAGTTACCCCATATCTAATTTTGGCCTGCTCTTGTCAGCATTACTCCATTTTCATCTCCCTAAAAATGGTCAGTTTTATATTTGTTTTGACCACTTGTCAAGATGGCACACAAGGTACCAGAAATTACTGCAGCTTCAAGGGCATACCTTGCAAAAAAGTACCTAAAAGCCAGAAAATAAAAACAGCACAGCAATCCCTATACTTTTTGGGGGAGTGTCTCTACTGTAAATCATTTCTTATATCAAGAGGCGCAGAACGGATAATAATAAATCACAAGTATACAGCAATCATCTCCTGTGCTTCAGAACAAATTCAACATTTAAATTTAAATATCCATGCCTTGATGTTAATGCTCAAAATAAAACTAAATAGGAAACTCTCTTACTCGGAGAGCGAGGCAACAGATCTTCAGAGAAAGATACCCCCGTCTAACAAGTGTTTCGGCTTTTTGACTTCCTGACACTCTGAAGGGGCTGGGCCACACTTGGGTCATGACTCCCAAGTGTCCTGTTGAGCTGACATTTAGTCCAAAATCCTTCACAACATTATTTACTTTTCTCCATCATGTGTCCATCAGACCTCTGTGGTCAAGACCTTACCAGTACACTGTTGGAGTTGTTGTTTTTAAACAGCATGTACCCACATCAGAACCACAGGACATACTATCTTCAATCTCCAGAATATTCCTGTTAAAACTTATAATAAATTGCTCAATACAAGTGACATTATTTCTTGTTTGACCTGTAGAACTTTGTAACTGCAAATTACTGAAGTATTGCGCCAAGGCATAAATATGTATTCCCTCCACAGCTACCTATACATGTATGCAGACACTCATTCGTACATAAACACAAGCACACACAAAATATTTGATACTGTGTTGTTATAATATATATGATGTTTATCTTGCAGCAAACTTGCTAGACAGTGGTAACAACATAACTTGACATTGGAGAATCAATAAAGAATGAAGTTTTGGATACAGCACATTCGTTTGGCTGAAAGCTGCGCCCAACTATTAAATGCCAATTCATCAGTTGAAGACGAATTGTGAATATTAAACTGTGTCTATGGTTAAGACAAATAGAGAAATGTACATGCATATCAGCTTCAGCCACTAGATAAGGTAGCTTAAGAGGAAAACAGAGAAAACAGATACAAAATTTTAGATTCAAAATTGACAACACACTGTGAACTTCTTTGTTGTCTTAAGAGATCCTGTTGCGATGTAATGAGGCTTTCTCGCATACTCTAAAATATGTTTATTAAGAAAAGCCTGTATGAAACCAGCACTGTTCTGAAACATTCCCAAAATCCTGAAAAAAATAATCAGCTTAAGTTAGTGCTAGGGATATTATGATATATGCTCAATACGAACCATGACTTTCTTATTTTGCGTGTTCCATTGTATTCAGCTGATGTGATTTACATCGCCCTATCCATAAAGATGACACAGAAACTGCAAAGCAGTCCCCTCATGTGTGAAATGTTGGGGGAAAAAAGAGGAAAAAATAGTTGTCTACAAGAAACACTGTTAAGAACTTTACTGAAAGAGAATGCAAAGACTGGGCTGGAAAGCCTCAGGAGAAAGAGATGGCTGGCACAAGGCCACAAGTAATGACCGACAGTGCTGGATAACATGTAACATGTAAGAAGATACCTGTTGCATGTGACCATCCACCACTCACAGACGATATCTCATTGCTTTCCAACCAACATCACTGCATCCACTAATGAACATGCCATGCTGGTCCACACCGCCAACCATGACCTTGACCTGTAAACAGTTGTTTATCAGCTTGTACCATGCTGTAATTTTTCTCTGAGTGAAGTGCAATGCATACTGTATCATGTATTTGATTTTCATGTCCTTCCGCAACACTGCATTAACTTACTTGAGACTGGTCAGCTTCGGTCTACCTGCACAGTAAGACTGACCCAAAACTGATCGCCCATGCTCTGGACAAATGTAGCTTATTTTAATTTTCCAACAACCCTGAATTATCACACTAAAAGTATAGTTTCAAAACAACAGTTCTTGGAGATAAAGAGAGATGGGCTGGCTTAATGTATTTGCAGGACATTTTACTACATCATGAGTGCCTAGGTATGAGGTGTGAGGGACATGACAGCATCTCAATAACCCTTAGCTGGTTTGGGGGAAAAGAAGTTTTATGTCATTAGTTTTATGTAAGTGATATTTACATTCAAGGAAAACTGTAAAGTATATTATCATATGAGAAAGAAATATGTAATTCGATTTCTGAAATTTTTTCAGTTTTTTTTTTGTTTTGGACATACACTTATTTTGATCTACATTAATGGGAAACACTTAGTGAAAGACGACTCAGCCTCTTTTGTTTTAAAGGCAAGACATAAATATACAAAGCCCATTTCAAGGGATGCCTGCGCAAAGACCATATCATTACATGAATTATATAAGAGAGATACGACTTTTGCGCAGGCAACCCTCAATTTATTGTCAGAAGAAGAAGACTAAAGGAAAAAAATCAATATATCTAACACCCTTTTCCCATCCTTACAGTGAAATGCAGTTTCTCTCTTCGTACACTGTGCTGTGGTCTGCCTCTATAACCATATGAGTAATGCCCAAAGATGACTGGCTGATTTGCATGTGCACATTTCACACCCAGTCCATTCTAGTTTAAAATCCAAAAAGTCCTTCCAATTTTGTAAAGAGATGACATCAAACTGTAAAGACACCTCAATTATCAGATTTTGCACCTAACTGGAAAAAATGTGGAACTTTTTAATGCATGAGGGTTTTGTGCTCTGAAGACAATAGGAAAATCACAATGCAGGACGCACTTTTACATTACATAGGCAATAGTAAATTCAGTTAACACATGGGAAGTTTTATTAGGTACATAACATTCATGCTGAAATCATCTTTGGACAAAATAAGTTAAAACTGTGTTATAAGAACTTGTGACATGATTTACTAGAACAGGATTATTAGTTTCTTTTAAACTGCTCTCTATCAGCGGCACACTCATCACTCAAAAAAAAAAAAAAAAAAAAAANAAAAAAAAAAAAAAAAAAAAATACAAGTCTATCACCAAATCTAACCTTTATATCTAACCACCAAATCCAGCAATACATAATTACTCATAAGTGTACAGTTTATAGCAACATCTCAACAATGTTCTCCAGAGTTTTGCTATCTTGAATTTAAATGGGAAGGAATGACAAGAAACTACAGTGATGGCGTGGTATGAGTTCAGTTGACATAACACACATCCTCATACTGTTGAAACAGAATTTCTCACCTGTTTGAATTGCTAGAATACTCCACAGATCTCATATAGCCGCATTCCCCACCTACTTGAATCATAGCTAAGTATTTCTGTATCAACTTCACCTTACGAACTCAAATACCTGACAAACATTCAGTTTATGATGTTCTACAATTTCAATAAAAATTGCAGGCTCAGGTTTTGTCCTTAGCACTGTCAGTAACAACAAAGCTGTAAGATAAAAGTTTCACTCTGCCAGACTTCATCAAGCCATAGCTTTTTAAAGTCAGAGATATTTGAAGAAATTCTTACCATGTTGGACACTCTATATCTAAATGCTTTGAATCCTGTTACTACTGTTAGTACTACCATCCCACTGATTGTCATGATAGCATATCCAAGATGCATATTCTAATATTCATGAGATGTCTGAACTGTTTTTAATTAAGTATGTTTTGCAAATATCCAGAGAAGTGATATGATAAAATTGATTTGCAGGCTTTCTCCAGCATTTCAGAATGGTGTTTTGTTTTGCTTCTAGTTTTTGAAATATGCTGTAGAGTGTTGAGGGTACTGTATCCAAAATGCTGCTTCAACTCGTAACCAAGAACATGAAGTCATAAATTCCAATCAGAGTTACTGTTCCTGAACATGTAAATAATGTGCAAGTCAATAAACTGTTGTAAATTGCAAAGAAAAATTCTTGTATTAATGCACCTGAATATGAAATAACAAACTGATGTAAATATAACTGAAGAGCTTTTTTCCAAAACTTTGTAAAAACACTTGAAATCATTTTGAAATAGAAAGAAATAGTGAAATGGCAACTGCTCTCCAAAAATACATTTTTGTAACTTGATAATGCCGCAACTCTTGAGGGAGTCTAGGTCTATGCTCAATTTTGAGTTAATAATTAATACATTCTGAATGCACTGCTTCCTTACTATTCAATAAAACTGTCTGTACTGAGTTTTGGTGAACGCCCTTCAATTATCAGATCTAGTTAAGAGCTCCAAAGCAAGACAGAATAATTTCTTGTACATTTTTTATTATTTCCAACATGACACTGGTTTCTAACACCTTCTGAAAGCAAACAGATTCTTACCTTCAGACAAGCACACGCTCATATACACATCCTGACATGGGCACATCAAGGACAACTGATCAAAATTTTAATAAACAAATATGATAAAATCAACATCTTACTGCAATACTCCTGCAAGTGCTGTAATATGCTATGTTAAGCTGTTCCAATTCTAGATAAGCCTTTTCATAACGGTCATTTTGTATCCATCAATATCATGCTGGTGTTGAATTTAAATATGTCTGACAATACATCAATGTTGAGGAGAAATAATGTTGCATAACAAAAGCTCATGTCAGTTACAGGAGCTTTGCAGCAAACAGTCAAAATGTAGGTCAGGCAATAAAACCAGCCCGGCAGCCAAATCTGACCAGGAATTCTTCAAAATATTCTCTAAATTTTTTTAAGTCGAGGCACCAACTAGGACAGGTGAGTGAAAGGGGATACACCAAAATATCATGGGGGAAATGCAGAAACATCCAATTTTTTTTAAAGTGACCTGCTGCTGCATGTATGTACTTAGCAGACAAATCTTTTCTTTTTTTCTTTCACAGTTAGTTCTACATTTTTACTCATTTTTATTCCTGATGAACATCTATGGTTGAAAATGTGAATTTTCTTTTAAAAGATATTGTGCCATGTTTTTTTAAATGTTTCTTGTTTTCAAGATAATGTTTTGTGGGACATCCCCTTTTATTCACTTTGTCTTAGTTATCATCCACTGCAGTCTTCCCTACTTTTCACAAATTAAAAGCTTAAAAAACTAACAGATTTATGCTTACAAAGTGGTTTTTTTTCCTCTATTCTTTACTTTTCTGCAGCTAAACCTAGCAGAATTGTTGCCCAACCTGTGATAGATCTGTGATATCTTTGAAAAAAAATGAAAATAACACAAGTAAATCTGTTACTGTAACCCCCAATTATTGGAGGGAGTAAAGGGGAAAAGTTGCACACTTGACTGAACATTTCAAAATTATTCACACATTTTCTGATTTATACAAAGCACAGCCAAGCTTCTTTGCATGTGAATAAAAATTTACAACTTTTACATACAAAACAAACATACGAGTTTCATATATTATAGCGTTACAGTGCACAACTATGTGGTGAAAAGAAACCCAAAATACTTTATTGAACAAAACAACGTGCAATCTTGATTACCAAGGATGTGTACCTGATCTCGCCAATACAAATGTCATAATTATTAATCCATATGGTCAAAATAGGCTTAATCATGGCCTGCTGGTTACAAAAATTGTTCGTAAATTAACACGTACACGAAAAGATGGACTTCATCACAAAGTACCCTATCTCCATTTTCAGCAATTAAAGTGTTTTTATTTCTAAACCACAATGCAATAACACCATCTCTGCAATTTATCTTTCTTAAAATGTGAGGGGTTTTTTTGATGATGTGATGTAGTTTTTCACACATACACACTGTGTTAGAATCTAAAGCTGTGCACCCAATAACTTTGCAGTAGCACAAACTCTTGAGTTTGGTACAGGCGAGAAACAGTTTTTATATTCTCTTGTAAAAGCTGAATATTATTCCTTACAGGGTTATGGCATCAATTTATTCTTACACCCAAGGTAAAATGAGTCTTGTGAAAGAGTTCTTTTCCTAAATCTAATTCACTTATACACAGGTAGAAACCAAACATCTTCCATTCTCTTTATAGACGATATAAAATGAAGTCACAGGTGTCTTTCACTGGCATTTCAAACATTCTGATCTCAACCTCTTCCAGCATCTAATTTTACTCTGAACGATGTAGAACATATCACTGGCCCTATCCAATTCAAAAGATTTACTCAAGCATTACTAGTATGTGCAAGATGTAATAATATATCAGGCAAGCTGGCAAACAAATTTGTACAAATCACCCATCAACCAATCAATGCTTAATATCTTCTGTCCATTCACATCAAAGTGGTCAAGACCATAAAACACTGATGTAAGAACCCTTTAGTGTTAGACTACCCTGACAGGAGAAATCTGCACAATGTGGTAAACTGGATTTGAATGGACCCCAACAAAGCACACTAGTTGTCTTATAAGAATTTTACTCAAAATAATTCAGTCTCACAGTATGGGGATATAGTGTTTTCAATGGCCCCCTTCCCCTCCTCCCTCAGTACTTTGAAAAAAAAACAGACTGCCACCTCAGTTTACGAGCGGTCCTTTGACAAGTTGGTTTAATCCATGGGACTCCGCCAAAGCATACTTGGGTTAGTGTAAGGACCAGGGTTAGGGAATTCAATGCACCTTAGAGAGATTCCTTGTACACTGTCCAAGGACCCTCTATGTTTACTAACTTTGCTCCTAACCTTATCCCTGCTCTTTACCCAAAGACAAGCACATTTTGGGCTTGACCCAGGTTTATACCAAAGGGACATACAACAGTTGTACTCTGTGGTGATGAACTGCCAGGACTGCAACATAAAGTAGGATCTTCCTCAAGTTTTGAATGCTGCACCTCGTGCTACACTGTGATTAAGAGTTTGAAAGCACATTTGTCCAAATAAGAGGTCACCGTTAAAAAGTAAAGCATTAAATTCCACTGCAACAAGGAACTTCCTCTAACCTCATCACTACAGATCTTGAAATATTTCTGATGTACTTGTTCCAGATGATAGATCTAATTTAATTAGAGGAGGAAGTAGCAACTATGCTCGGAAAATTCAGTACACTTGTTAGGTATCAACTTAATCTGCTTGTTAATTAACTGGCTTTAGTAAGAAAATGAACTTCAATTCGCACTGGTGGACATTATTAAAATTAACCTTCTTCTCATGAACATTTTGACCGCAAGGAATCCATGATCTTGGATGGACAGAGGATAAAGCCCAAATCATCAGATTTGTGCAGTACACACGATACAGATTCCCATCTTAGGTCGAAATAACTGCATCATTTACAGCATAAAATAGCAAGAGGGCATTTTCCCCCTTTGAAGTAGTTTTTCCTTAGTGATGTGGTTTCATTAATAACTCAATGACCCCATATTCCCCAACAACCAGTAGATCAAATTAGTTCTCACCACCATATCACTCATTCATTCACTCCATCTCTACACCTCACACTCTCTATCATCTTTCCTGGCACTCTCTGGTACTTCCATAACCCGCACATTCACTCACACAATCATGCATACAATAACACTGATCATGAGGCTGCAGCCTCTGCCTGTTGTGGTGTGTTATTCTCTTGACTTGTGGCATGATGGATGTAGTTGACTAGGCGTTGACCCACCAGGTATCTGTGAATACAGAGTAGAGCATCACAAGCTGAGTACCTATGCTTTTTTGGAAAATTACCAGCACCACAAACAGAAGGCAGTACTACAAGTGAATTCCAATCTTTAATAATACTGATACAATGTGTAAGTCTAGTATCCAGGATGTTGCCTGCTCACACAACTACACACTATTATTACCTTAACAAACCTGATCATCCTAGATCTTTCTGAAATTTCTGTGGAGTATACAGTATCGCTGCTATTTACAGGTACCGATCACTAGAATTCTGACAATATCTCCCACTGTCTTTAACCAGGTATCCATTCTATAGATAGATGGACTGAGGAAAATGTGAAAGGAATGCTTTCTAAAGGCACTTACAACGTAACTGTGGTCATGAAATGAACCCACGACTTCTACATCCTGGGTCCAACACCCTAACTAATTGGCAACACTGCCTCATTCAAATATGGAACTAAGGTCCAGAGCCATAGGAAATGTCCTATGATGTCTCTTGAGTGTTTTAGACCCAACCTTATACATGTACCTTCTTACTACGGTGGATTAGGTTACATGTCACTCTCCTTCATTTACAACTTTATACACATAAAGATCGAATTAAAAAGCATAACCGCCCATTACCAAACTACTAGATCTCTTAAGTTTGTAAATCAACTGTGTTGACACGAAACATCATATTAAAAAATGTTCGATTAAATGTATATTTTGGTATCATCTTCACAGAATTTTAAGGCAAATCTGATGACCGTAGCCCAATTCATGTGCTACAATACATGCTGTAGACTGTCCAATTGGGCTGATTAGAGATTGGGCTCCTTCCCTGTCCTCTTTAACTCACTGAAGACTGGGCACATTTTAAATGACATGCAGTAATCAACCTAAATATATATACAATTTCCAAGAATACTCCACTATATAAAATATGAGACAGCTGGACTGGTCTAGTTATACTTTTAGCACTCCGCCATGTGCAAGAAAGATGACATCATAACACATTGTTTGTTCTTGGGTTCAGTAAAAAACCTGTTTACCTGTCTTCAGGTCTTCAGTGAGTTAATATGATCGCTATATTTTATACAGTGGCAAAAGTCAGATCTGAGTTAACAAAAAAAAACAAGTCCTTACTTGTCGTCTTTGATATGGTTGTAAAGCCTGCGGAATTGCCGGATCTGAAACACCAGCATGGCTAGGCACACAATCATGGTGAGAACAAAAGGGTAGATTCTCCGCACCACCAGTGTCTGAGTTTCAAAGCTCACCCCTAGACAGGAGAAGGGGATGAAAACCATCAATTCGAAGTTAATCCTTTACAAATCTATTGACAACAAACTGACAGTGCTGTACACAGAGCAGACAAGTCGACTGTGGGTAAACTTTCAGTTCACAACTTTCTTCATTATTTTCCTTTGCATGTGACTCTTCATTTGTTGTTCTTTTGATTTGTTTATTTTTATATTTTTTTTGAAATAACTCCATTCATTACATGCTTTCAAGAGCCCCCTTTCACCCAACATTCTTCTATGTCCAGGTCTATGTATAACATGTCTGTTTCATTAGCCATGAGCTGATGTAGAAATTTATGATGCAGAAACAAGGTCTGCTTTTCAACTAGAGTATCACACCACACAGTCCATAAATTGCTAATACCGCTATTATAAATCCTATTAATGGATTCATATACATTCGTATGACTGTAAAGTGTCGATTAGGTAAATGAAATAAACTCTGCCTGAAAGGTCTTGCAGTTTATGTTCTAAAGCTTTCAAAGCTCAGTCTGAAGTCTTTGAAAGTATAATACAAGCTACATTTGTAGAAATCAAATGGCCAAACAAGTATTATCTTCACATCAATGAATTTTTCAGACCGATGTCAAAAGTGAATCACCACTTACCCAAAGCTGGGACAATACTATAAGCTATGACATATGGCACAGCAAGGGCCATGCCCAGACAGGTTGACACTGGCACACAGATATGGGTCATGATGAATCGCATGTTCAGATTACGCATGCCATCATTGTACACCTGAAAGAGACAAAGTTGGGTGACGGAATGATACAAACCTACCATAGGATCCAAATGAAACACAGCTGCTATAATCTGAACATATCACCAGTCTTTCACAGCGAATTTCTTCACAAAACCACATACATGGTTCCAACGCTACTGCTGTTAAGCTGTGGCTGCTGTTCATTTAGGCATTTTGAATCTTATTTTCCTCAACTCAGCAGGTTCAGAATTTAATGTCTTGAGATGACTGGAATGACGTATGAATATCTTGCTCTGTAACAAAGACTAACAAGTGACAAGTTTGGAAAGGTATTCTGATCTCTAGCTCAAATTCATAATAAATAAATAAATGGTCATGAACGCATTTCTGAATACATTTTGAGAACCTCATTAAAAAACAGTTTACTAAACAAGTGATGAGGGACGTGTTTTCATATCAGACATGCAAGCCCTCCATCCTTAGCCATAGGTGCAATTTCCCTAGGTACCACATCTGATATTTTAACCTTCCAGTGCCTAGTCACTAAAAGCCTCAGATTTGTACAATTATTTGTTTACAAATTCTTACTTGCATCTGTAGACAGAAGGTCAGCCGGCCTAATGCGCATGTGCGGAAACAGCAATCAGCTATCATACATTGAAAACCGGGCCAGTCATAAAATATCGAAAGAATAAGATAGACAGGGCGTAATAAATGTTGGCTCAGCTGTGAATATAGTCTAAACCTCAGCAATTACCGACAAGTGTGGGATTGTGGATCAGTTTGATTAACACAGTGACTGTGCAACAAGACTGCACACTTAGAAATCAAATTTCCTGATAATTTAGAGATGTAGACTAGTCTAGGCTACTGGTAACCAACACTCACACGGCTTCGCTCGAGATCATGTTAACACAGCTGATTGCTATTTCCGCACATGCGCAATAGGCCAGCTGACCTTCTGTCTGCAGACGCAAGTCAAATTCTTCTACCTGACAGTCATGTAGGCAAGTTAACATGGGAAGTCACCCTTCCAAGGTAATTCCTTGCATTATCCCCTCCTAATCTCTTGAGACAAATGAAGACCTAACAAATAAGTACTTGAAACAGAAACAGATGTCTGAGTGACTGGACTGAATTGAGCTGTATGCACTTTATAAACTCCGTTGGTCAGTTTGCACTCATATGACTGAATACAAGCACCCACACCCACGATTCTTTACAAGGAATTCAGCCCCGCTTACCCTCTCAATAGCCCTTTTCAGCCACCACTGTGGGCCCATCATGATCACAGCTGTAAGAATTTTCATGTGAAGAACACCAAGTGCCCAGTCCTGAAAACACAAAGAAAGCAATGATGAGTGATACCTCTACCATCAGTAATGAAGTCCACTGCACAATGAATTTCCCAATGGTATAGGAATAAACAAGCATTATGCATGGGATATCAAGTTTTCAAAACGTGCACCTCAGCTGGATCAATTTCTCAACAAGACAGCTTTTACTGACACTGTTTTTAAAGCTGAATAATATTACTCTGCATATGTACACTCAATGGAGACACATTTTCACAGCCAAAGCTATCATTTTTATTAAAATGATGGCAAAATTTGGCCTGCAGCCCACAAATGTTTTTATCTTTTTAACAAGCATGAAATCTCAAATACAAAGCAGATACAGTGTTCCCTCACTGCTGTATAATATCTATTATACATATGTCTTCAGACCATAGCATAGTTATTTCTTCCGGATATCAGAAACGCTTCCTCACCTGCCAGGGAAAGAAGATGGGTGACTGGTCTAGTGGGACTCGCATAGGAGCCACAATAATGACATCAAACAACAGACCCAACAACAGAGGAATCACCACCAACAGCACCATGGCCATAACAAGAGATTTGATGATCTGAAAAGATTTGAAAGAACAGGTTGGATAATTTCAGACGTGTAAGCACAAGACGGCAAGTCATCAGTGAGGACCTAAGAAATTTATTTACTTAAAAACATACAAAAATGAAAGCTCTAATGATCTCAAATTGTGTGGGCATTAAGTCTAATGATCTGAAAACAATATCCCATAGAGCCATTCTTCAGCTGTTGCTCCTCAACTCATATGTTATGATTGTGAGAAAAAAAAATAATTACATAACCCTAAAAACAAAAGCCGGGGGAGGGGGGGGGATGAAAGACTCAAAATGAGTGATGACAATTTGGGGAAGCATTTAGTGATAGGAGTGGGCATTTTACTATGTGTCATGATGTGAAAACTGTGACAACAAGGGATTTGATGCCTGAAAGAAACATCTGATGACCTGCAAAATCAAAATACCATTCTGAAATTATCAAAATAGAGAAATGATAAATACACTAAAACAAAATGAAAATCAAGCTTAAAAGCAAATACAGAATTAAAAGCCACGATGAATCTTGCTGCATTTAATGAAAAGTGCCACACAGACGAAACTGCAAGACCAGCTGCTGACTTACCAACAGCCCCCAGAGCCGTAACTTGGCCTTAATAATGGCCCACCCCTGCAGGTACCATCCGGCCACAACAGTTGAAACTCGCAAAGACAGCCAACATATGTACAGCCCACAGCCCGCTGTGTACAACTCGTGAATTTTGGTGTCTCCCACCCACAGCCACATCAACTGTCGGCCTATGAACACTGAGGACACGGGAAAAGAAAGCACTGTAAGAAATGTTCACAACATTGTTCTGGGTATAAATTCAGCCATATCTGTTATGGAATAAGAGGGAGAGACAATGTCAAGATCTATAACTATGGTATGAAGCAAAGTGATAAAAGTTTCACGTTCAAACCTTACAATTCTCTGCCAAGAACAAAACAAATTTTTTTCTTAAGGGTCCTGATCTAGCTGCAAACCAGCCTCCCCACCTCCGCCACACACTGCTCATCTTAGAGTTAAGAAACAAAGGGTTAAATACTCCTCTGCAGACAGAGATATTTTCCTCTAAAGAATTTATGTTTAGCTCTTCATTTTAGAAAAAACAAAACTGGTTCACAGTAACAACATTAACAGAAAAGTGATATTCTGTAAATAAGCAGATCAAATCATTCTGGAAGGAGAGAAAAAAGATGAAACATGATAACATGGGTTTTTCTGTGATTGTGTCTTGCTAACTTTAACAAAAAAAGAAAGATTTATCATGTTGTGAACAAAATGGTGTAGATTTAAGCAAAGCATCATATCACTGAATAGTCTGTTAAATAGCTCAAAAGCTCAAAATCAATATCTGAATAGCCAAGCAGTCTCAATCAGCCAGTTCATTTATCCATATATGTATAATAATAATAATAATAATAATAATGCGGTTTATAAGTCTCATATCCAGGCTAATACCCGCTCATGCGACTTCCCACTATTATTACCCAAGCAGGCCTGATCACTCTAGGACTTTCTTGACTCCCTGGGGAGCATAGAGTGCCGCTGCCATTTATAGGCGCTGATCACTAGCATTCTGACAACATCCTCCACTGCCTATAGCCAGGTACCCATTTTACAGATGGGTGGACTGAAGAAAATGTGAATGAAATGCTTTCCCAACGCACTTACAACATGACCGTGGTCGGGAATTGAACCCAGGACCTTTAGATCTTGAGTCCAACGCCGTAACCATAAATCACAAAATCCTTACCTGGCAAAACTAAGGAAATGGTGCTGGCAAGGAAGAAGGTGAGACACATCAGAACCACCAGGGCGAAGATCTGAAAATGACAATCACAGATACATCACATCTAACACACAACTTGGGTAAGATTTGATGTCACTGTCCACCATGGTACTGTCAAAGCATATCTTCATGAGCTTATGGTCTATGTAGGGTATAAAACGAAAGGAGAGGCATGATGGGATACTTCACTTATTTGAATTCGGTTGCCTGCTTCACATCAGCGCTCCAGATTTCTCTGAAGTTTATGAATCAAGAATTTCATACAGCATGTAAAACTTTACACTTCACTAGTTTACTGCCCCTCCGAATGTTACAGTAAAGAAAATTTATTTAAAACCATCTAGTATTTGATATAAGAAAGCAGACCCATCTGAGCTGAAACTGTGTCCACAGCCATTTGTATAGATCACTTACTTTTTGACAATTCTGATTGGATGTCGGAGCTTTGAGCTCTGAACAGTGCATGACTTTTTTGTTTTGCTTGAATAATATTTGTGACCAAAGTAAGAAATAAAATTTAAATGCAATGACAACTATATGATTCCCTAGTGCTACACCTGTCTATTTCTCAGGCTTTATTAGACTCCACGAGATACCAACGATGAGAGGTGAGAACTATAACCATAAGATGCATTATTATTTGATCCTTACCCATACAAGATGGCCTTCAATTTATACCTTCATCTCACATGAATTTGACTTGTGTGATTCTTTAATTACTGAAATTCAAGGCTTAAACACATGCTATGGCTCAGTATGAAAACAAAGTCTAGGAAAAAAAAAAAATCACACTCCTCCCGATTCAGGTCTGCTTTACAATGGCAAAATAGCATATAATCATTGTTTAGGTGTACAGTTATACTTGCTTTGTTGTTGCCTGCCAAAGATTTACTATGCAGGCATCATCACTCAGGTCATGATCTTACCCTCGCAGCAAAGAATGATGGCCTCTTGTATGGCTGAAAGCCTGTGGGGCCACCTCCCTGCAGCATGGCCTGATGTGCTGCACCAAGGCCATCTCCAATGTCCTGGGCTGCAGGGGCCGGCTGGCCGGCATTGTTTAATCTGGGATCTGGTGGGTTGTGAGGCTCATTGCTGTCCACAATATTTGCTGCATCCTGGATGAACCAAAACTGTCATGTCACATCTTCAGGCAAAATGGAATACATTAAGCAAAATCAAATGGTTTTTGTGATACGACAAGTTCTCTGTGTATTTCTTTGTGGGATGGGAGAAGTTAAGGTTCTAGGCATCAGTTGAAATCCTATTTTATACACTAAGATAAGCATATATCTCAGTGTACTGTAGCATGGATTTTGTGTTTGTTTATATGGTGCAAGTCTATTTGAACGTATGTGTAGATACCTGTAGATTTCACTGTGATGTGACTACCATGGAAAACAACATGCCCTCAACAAGCACAGCTGCCACAGACACATCAAATAAAAAACAAAGTGGTCAACATGGAGATGTACGGGGTTTCCATCAGTGACATCACTTATATAAATTAGTTCTTTTGAGATTTTTTCTTCTGTAATATTTACAGCCTATAACTCGGCAGAGCTGAGTGACACAGAAATGTTATTTTATTACTTTTATTAGCCCCTGTGGTCACAGCAAATCCAACTTACCTCACCATCCAAAGGCACATCGCCTATGAGATACGACCTGAGGTCTAACAACCAGGCCATAGCTTTGGACCAGCCCTCTACCAACTTTTTCAGCATTGCACGAGTATGACCAGCCTCCAGCAGTGAGGGTAAAACTACTTGAAGCAACAGCAACTCCAGAGATAGTTCACTCACTGGGGCCTCACTGAAAAATCAACACGACAAGAAAGTAAAAGGATCTTGCTCTTCATTTCATAGATATCTTACGAAGTGAGCGGAGCTATATTTTCATGAACAATACACACTGATCAGCTTCAAAATTTGAATTGCTTGGTGTGGTTAAACCGTGTGATTCTGGAGCAACAGTTAATGCTACTTTTGGTGCAGACCAAGGAGAGAGACTGTGATGAAGTAGCTGGAATGACATCTCCATATGTAAGCCTAGACAATGTGTATAATAATCCTAGATATCTCCTCTGACTTTTCCCAAACCAGAACATCATCTTTCCTCTCCTCTTTCTTTATTTTGCTAACTTTCAACACAACTCTACATTACAACTTTCTCCCCCCCCCCTTCTCCCTTAATTATGTTTTACTATCTGATCATGCACCTCACAGAATCTTACCTTGAAACCACCACTCTGTAGGGCAAAAACCCTGGGAAAACAATCCTTATCACTTTGATGGGCAGCCACAACATCAACAGGACAGCACTTCCAAATATGACCTGAAATATTTTAAATCGCACATTGATTGCTATATATTACTAACAGAAGGTGTGCACTTATCATAAAAAGGTCCTAGGATGAAGGAAGAGAGCTCAAAAACTTCTGGACTGTTACAGTGCAGAAAATAAGAAGTGATAGGATTATTAGTGGTGGTAAGATAGGAGGTAGGCTAGTTGATTCTAAAGAATCTTATCTAAGAGCTCAACTAATACTATTCTGTTTTCCAAAGCTTTAGACAAAAAGTCATCTTTCCTTGGATTTAGTCCCTTGGAAGACACCAACACTGGTAAACATTAATGTTTTTAACTTTGATTTTCAAATTTCATTTTTTCGTTCACTTCAATTTAGCTTGCTCACAAGTCACATTTTGAAAGCTCAAAGGGAAATTGCTTTGTATCAACAAATCATACCTGATATAGATGTTACATGCAGTGCTAATTCCTTTATGATGATACTCTACATAAGATTAATGCTTCGCTAAAGAGAAAGATGAACTCACCACTGAGGCTATGAAGCGCCGGAAATGTCTCAAAACGCACAGATGGATCATCTACATGAAAAACAAAACAATACTCATAAGTAAACAGTAAAAGGTGCCAAACAGCTGACAGCAAGAATAAAAATGGGGAATGCTATTAATGCATCTCACTCAGCTCCAAATATTTACTACAACAAACTCAACATTTAGTTCTCCCACTTTTTCAGTCACATTTATTACTATAATACAACTGAGGAAGGCATGTTCTTTTTCCAAGAGGCAACAGCCTGTCAAGAGCATATTAAGCACAGCTGAAGGGACTGATGAATGCAGTATCTTCCAGTGATTTGTACAGACGATGCAGTATTCTGATACCTGAAAAAATGTGATTACCCAGATTTTAGTTAGGAGGAGTGGAAAATTGTTTCTGAACCTACCTCCTGTATTGGGTTAAACTCTGGGTCATTCAAATTCCTCAAGAACCACAGGACACCCGGCCTCAGCACTTCTCGTGTGAGGAGGATGAAGGAGGCAAAGTAAAAGACGTACACCATCCCCACCAACCAGTGGATAAACATGGATGTACCCGGCGAAGAGAGGAAGCTGGACTCTCTGTCTTTCAAAGTGGCATCAAACATGGACTGAAAACAGAATATAAAATATGATAGTTGATGTTTTGAGTTCGGTTTCCATAAAGAAAGCACATCAACTTCATGACAATCTTTGAGTGCAGAAAAAGAATTAAATGAAGTACAGTGGAAACACCAGACATGGGGAGATCCCATCTTTTGAACAGTGTCACTGACAATAATTTTTAACAGGTGTTTTAACATCTCAAGACTGAGCTAGACATATACAATATTCTGCTGGAAGCAATATGTTTATTGGTCTTCAAATGCACCATATTTACAAATTCCATTTACCCCATAACAAATCAAGAAACGGTGATATTACATCGCGTAAGTCACTTCAGTGCCTTTAGATTAACAGGGCAACAAACCCGGGATTCAACCGCTAGTGAAAAAGACACATGATCTGCATACCACTTATTCTATACCAAAGGGTAAATATTTAATAAAGCATTTGTCCTTCCAGGAACAAAATGTATAGACAACTGGGCATTTCAAGAGCCCAGATGTGTCAAATTAGTTCATAAAGGGTAAAAATTTCTTGAACATCAGCAATTTTAAGGCCTATGTCAAAAATCTTACCAATGAACAGATATCAAGCCACCAGCCACAGACCAGTGGAAATGCCCCAATCTCCATGACAACCAGAAGCTTCACCTTGACAACAACATAACACAAGCCAAAGATTCTCTGGCCCCTGGGGAAACAGAATAAGTAAGAACACATGACAGTTGGGCCTGAAGAGCAGCTCTTCTTAATAATAAGTGAAATATTCCCCACCTAACTAAATGCTTTTGTTCAAAATTTACAAGCATCAAATTTACAGAATCACAATGCTAGGTATATTTCACAATATGCCAACTGGTTTGAGGTTCTTTACCAACACAGTTTAACCCTTAACTATTAGCTGAACTCTTTGCGGGATCCTTGGTTCGGATGCTGAACAAAGATGGGCTTGCCCTGAATGCCAGTTCCCTACCCAAATGAGATTAAACTAACCAGAAAGGTCTGCTTACAGACTTGTGACTGGTATTCGTGAGAATAACACTTATAATCACTGAAACAGATCAGTACTGATGATCTACCACTGTGTAAACTTATGTTCCAAGTTTCACTCTTCACCATCCATCAAGCTACATGAACTCTGTGATACTAGCCAATGCTATTATAGAACAAACATCAGACTCACTTCTTTAATCTGGTAATGGAACACAAGGAGTAAATGATGAGGAGGGACACGGCAATGACCAGGTACCCCATCAATGTTGTCAGGAGACCTTCAAAATGTGATGCCATGACCTGCAGAGAAATGATCTAAACTCAGAAAAAGTCTACAGAAATCAATTCAATGTGGACATTTCATCCCACTATTACAACCCAACTGGCCCTCTTGTCTAGTTCAAGGTTCAGGGTACTTTTTGAAGCTTCAAATACTTTACAATGGTAGACATAGGGTTAGGCCATTATAGAACCATAACAGTGATTTCTTCAAGGGCTAAACGCAGCTTTCCAATTTCTCTCTTTTCAAATCCACTGTAATGAAAAGGCAATGTCTAAGCCTAAATTCCAATATGATGAGAATTCCTGTCCACTTTCCAAATTTTAGGCCAACTTTTTATTTGTTCAGTTTTGTTACGTTTTAACATCCCTTTTTAACACAGTAATGGCTATATCAGAGACCAGGTCAGAACTTTTTTTAACACATCAAAAAACACCCAAGGAGAATCCCAATACTAATAAGATTCAAATTCGAGACTGTTCACATCAAGAGACAAGTGCTCATCTCCTGACTTCCAGGTCGATTTTTTGGGGCTGGAAATATTTTCTATGAGCCCAGTTCTATTGGCAAAAGTATTCTGTATTGAAAAGTAAAATAAAGTACCGGCTGCTTGGAGCAGTAACACTGGTGCATTCACAGGCATAAACCTGGTTCAAGATTTCTGTTTTAGGACAAAACAACCAACAACATGAAATAAGGCTGAATGGTCAGGGAAAGTCTAGGTACAAGGGGCACCTAAAGAAAGCTTTTGTGGTCAAGACATTAAAAGTATGAAGTAAAAAATCACAGGTCTATAGTCCAAAATGCTAGAGCACAATAGTCAGTTGCCTACAACATAGTATGCCCACTAAAAATGCAGATGACTATCTTGAAACACTAGTACCAGAAAAGCTTGCTTGCTAAGGATATTCCTAGAGTTTGTCAGGCAGAGAACAATCCACTTACCAAATCACCCATTTTGGCACCCACCAAGGCAAAGTGACCAATATGGTACGGGCAAAAGGCTGAAAAAAAAACGAGAGATATTCTCATCAATAAAGCGTGGCACATGAGCCTATAAAATGGCTGATCAAATTAAAAACAGAAACCACATTATTATACCTATGTTCTTTACTGCTTACCAAAGATTCAAATTCCTTTCATAAGCCTCCTCGACCACATCTATTTACCATGAGATTCATTTCTCACATTTCTTCCAACATACCTGTTTAGTATATACATATATATATATACTCATATACCTACCAGTGTAGTTTCTTCTAACTCACCACGTAACAAATAAGTTTGTCTTTATTTCCCCAATCTATAAGTGTTACAACAATACATATAATCTGTCATTATGAGCCTCCAACATTTTACATTTTGCTTTCACAAAAAATGTATGAGTTTCCCAATTGACAATAACATTCAATAATAATCTTATATTGAATTCTCTAGAAACCGTCATTCACTTAGCACAATTTCAAGTTTCTTGTACTCACCAAAGACAAGAATAAACAGTGTGTTCAGTGATACAACCCAAAAGACATGCTCCTGGAAAAAAAAAAAAAAAAGACGATGCAAAAGTCAGTAAGACAGAGGGCACTGCATTCAGAATACATAAAATACATCCACCCTAGCAGGCCTGAATACCATTTTACTAAGTAAATAATATTTCAAAACAATGCCGCAAATAAGAGTTCAGCAGACCAGTCCTTAGCATGCCCTCAGGATTTCGTAATATTCAGATTTGAACATATATGCATTTTTTCTAACCCACACTTGTCATATAAAAAGGACATTGCCAAACTGTCTAAATCACACACTTACCAGGAAAACAAGAGACCCATCCAAACCAAGGAGCTTGAGGAGAGAAAAAAGTACAGAATGCAATTAAAAACATTTCATACACTGGTGAGTTGGATAAAACAACCACACATCTTGTAAATGCTGTAAAGTGGCTGAGCTGTACATGCAATTTCACAAGAGTGAGTTCTTTCTATTGCAAGATAATTCCATCACTTCGCCAGAATATATGCAAACACAATACAATATACTCTCCTGCCAACCACACTAACCCACTCTATATGCTTAACTTCATATGCAGATTGGGTGCCTTTGTTTATGATATTTCTTTGGCTTTCACATCACTCCGTTTCTTCTGCTCCCATTCATATCAAAGTTGTCAATGGCTGTAACCTTTTGCAAGATATGTCTTTCCTTCTTTTGGCAAAGCCTTCCCCCTTTCACAAATCATCATATTTGTTCCAAACAACATTAATGCAAAGCAAGACTTTTCTCAACTTCATCATTTCATTCCCAAACTGCTCAGTACATACCCTTTCCCATGTAAGCTCTTCTGCAGCTCTGTCCCATTCAATTGGGTTCCAATTGTTATCGTCTGTGAAACAGAAAATATAAAAAGCTTAAACACTAGTCATCCACATCAGAATACTTGTTTAATACATAAGTCACAAATTATTACATACAATAGCAAATATGACTCTGATCATGTAAAACTTATGACAATTTCCAGAAAAAAAATATGAGCAAACTGTGACAGATTTTATTTCCAAGTGTTCAGTCATGCTCTGTAAAACAGTTAAGCCTAAATGATTCATAACTTTGCTATAGAGACAACGAAAGCTAAAATATCTTGGTGTGTTTAAGAATACAGCATGTTGATAGGGCAGCATATTGTTTCATGAGGCAGGCCTAATAACTTTTTCTACATATTAATCAGATTAAACAAGAAATAACAATAGATACGATCAACCCAATATATAATATGCAAGTACCTTGAGCAGCAGCATTGTTTCCATTGTTAGCATCCTCTCCAATCACCTCCTCCACTCCCATGGCTTCTGCAGCCCCTTCATTGGCTCCACCCCCTGCATGCTCTGCTGGTTCCTGAGCTGCATTGTGATTGGCTGCTCCATTACCTCCACCCCCACCAGCCAGCCCACCAATGAGGTTCAAGTTGTTGAAACCACCACCTCCTAATCCTAGATTCTGCAATACAGAACAAATCTTTGCAATATCTATCCAGTAGAATAATAAAATTTTCTCAACACAGCAAATAATGTACCGGTAATTCAAATGTCATGGGTCTTTTTATCTATGAGAAGAACTTCTAATGCAAATTGTCACATGCATGGAAAAAAAAAGCAGCTGGTAAAAAAACCTGTTTCATTTTTGCTTTAGTTGCAAGATATTATCTATCATGTGAGTGTACAAATAGAGTTTCAAGACTAAAACTGCTATTTGAGGCTATAATACTGCCTTTCAGCATCATTCATTTGGGAACTTGGCCATGCTATTCTGAAACAAATAAATATTTCAAGAGAGCACAACTTGTCTTAGGTAAAGCCATGTCAAGAAAAGAAATGGAAGGGTTATGTTTGTACATGTAAATGCAGAAGTAAAAAAAAAAATCTTACAGAATATGATTTCATAATCCAAAATAATTATTAGACGTTCTTGTGATAATACTGTCATTAATTCACAGCAGGACAATAACATACAGAAAAATACTTCAAATTAAATGCTCATCACAAAAGTTTTACATAGAATGCATTTTGTAATTGTTGACAATTTCCTATGGCCAAACTATCTCAGCAGAATGCAACATGAAAACCTAGATCCTATATAAAGTGCTCTGCAAGATACAGGACTTACCCTTTGTGCATTGTTAGGCTGGCCTAGCTGCTCCAACCACTCTGGTCCTCCTCCATGCAAGATCTGCTCTCTTAGCCAGACCAGACTGATGAAGGCACACAATGTGCATGTGACAACCAGGCAACCTTGAAAACAGTCACCAGCCAAATTCTCTCTGAAAATGTTTGAAGACACAGGTGAAATATGATATAAACATTATGCCTTATCAGACAGTCTTTACTAGGTGAGTGAAAGTCACAGAAAACGCTGTTATGTTTTTACAAGAAGAGTGAAATTCACAGAAAACACTGTTATGCCGTTTCAGATAGTTTTTAACCATGCAAGTGAAATTCACAGAAAACACTGGTTACAATTGCCACTTTGTTTAAGCACAGTTCTGTTATGAGAAGTATAGGACTCACATGGAGCAAGCATGGGTGATAGAGGATGCAAAAGGTAGTAGACAACTCACAATGATCTCAACATCAAGTATTCCTGAGACAATTCGTAGTGCAAAAATACTGGGTACCACAGGAGGCAAAGTGCTTGAAGCGTTTCCTATTGCAATCTTATTATGTCAGAAGAAAATACACTACAGTATCCGTCATGATCACACTGCGCGCATCAAAAACTCCCTGAAAGTAATGCAATCATAGAAGAGTAGGCCTAGTGGCTGGTGTCCAGGCAAACTTGATAGGAAAGTTCCACTGGGTAACTTAGTCATCCTAGCCCTGACATCCGGTAAGGCGCAATGGGCAGACAAATACACTTACGTTGACAACATGTCCAATGGCAGTGTGAGCAAGGAGCTGACGGAGCCTGTAAACAAGCATCTGTAGATTCGACCTGAAACGCACAAGAAACATAACCTTTGTGAAATGACACACACTCTCTTAAATGTTCTTTTAAATGATTTCTACTGAACCGTAGAAACCATTTAAACAGAACATTTCTTCCTAAACTGTTTGTCAACAAGGTAGAAAACCCAACTGAAATGTAAAATGTTGAGAGCTGGATTTCAGCAAGATAAGCGTGAATGAAGACTGGGTGCACTGACTTTATATATATCATAAATAATCATTCATTCTTATTTTAATGAGAGCAGAAGGTAATTTTTCTTTTTTGGTTGAATTCAGAAAGCCCCGATTAGTTTAAAGAAGTAGTATAAATACTTAATAAGGTGTTATTATATTCTTCAGATTGACTGTGACGCAGAGTTATACTATACATTTCTGTCTCTCTAAAGATAACACTCCACACCTAAACATACATAGAGACCTGCATACCTGCATGTGTAATAGTTTACCTATATAACTTAACTGGAGAACCCTAAAAATCATCATGGATGATATAGGGTGCACACTATTTGACCTGTGGAACATGTTTTCTACTTTCATCCTAGCATTTGTAAAAGTGAGAGGACTGTCTGTCTTTTTATTAGAAAGCATCATCCTGGCAAAAACTGATAAATCAAAACCAGATCAAAACTCTCACACTGCCCTGAAACACTGAAGTACTTACATGCTGTGAGTGGAACTACCCCCAACCACGCAAATGCCACCAGTGTGTAGTGGAACCAATACCGTACCGCACGGGCCATGCTGGTGACCAGCCCGCTGACAATATCTTTGATAGGCAGTCGATTTGGCATATCAGGAGAGTAAACTGTGAAGAAGGTTTGTCAAATATATCAGAATCATATTTGAAGTAATACAGTACTAACTTACATCCTCAAACTTCATATACAAAAAAATATTATTAATCATTGTGAAGATCTACTGTAGTGCCTTTTGTTTTCGTTTTTATATTTTATCCTCGAACTTCATTCTCCAAAAAATAGTCTTAATCATTGTGAAGATCTATTGTTGTGCCTTTTATTTTCCATATTCATTCTAACTCATGGAACCACCTGACAAAACTTGCAAATTTAGACAGGGAATATGAATTCATAAGACCCTCCTGAAAACTTGTGAAGTTTGCTAATAACATTAAATTTCCTCCTCATACCTCTAATCAGCATCTTCAATTCCTCACAGATTTAAAAGTACAGAATCAAAATGACACAGAAATTATCTTAGCATGCTGTGCAGGCTGAGGGCATACTTCTGCTCTGAGAAATTTAAATACATCATCATAACTCATGCAGTATCACTGAGTGAAATTTCACTTACTAGGAGTGAAAGAAAATCTGTGTTTACAGAGTTCACAATACTCCTTCCTGCTATACTTGAGCCATTGAACCAAACTGAAGGAGAAAAAAAAAAAAGCAAATTATAAAGATCATGTATATTCACAAGTTCCACAATGTTTGACATCCACTGCATATTAGCTTAGAATCCTAAAACAATACAAACTGCTGTGTCAAGGGCTGTGATAGAGAAGTTGAGAGCAACATTGGAGAGAGGTAAGTAAAGACTGAAGATTTTGGTATTTAAGCCAATCCTCTTTCTTTCTTTTTTCCGCATTTTATTAAGACATCTCCTCCCAACTGCATGACAAAATGGAAAATGTGTAGGGGGCTATGGATAATATTATATTTATATGGAACTTAACTATTTATAAAAAACAAAATAGCCCCTCCTTACCAGTCTTGATGTACATATTTGATGCTTCCAGTGCACACACATGGATGATACAATGGTTTGTCGCCAGTTCCTTCACAGCGGCAAACTCGACAGATGTCTGAAATTCAAAGAGAAAACACAAAGGCACATTAAATTAAAAAATTTGGAGAACCACATTCATATTTTCAAGAAAGTACTGAAATTCATGCCAACATCTTCCATGATGCAAGCTGATAAAGGAAGGTATAGTTTGAATGGATATAAGCTTTGAATGAACTCAAACACTATTCAAAGATATTTTCCTCATAAAAGAAATTTTTACGCACCTTTGAAAGAAAATTTTTACTACTCAAAAATGAGAAACTGAACTCCATTTACCAAAAGCAATTTCAACACTATCATGGCTATAACATACTAATATAAAAAGAATCGGTACAATCACGGAATAGGACCGATCTTGTAGCTAAACCAATGACTAAATGAACTGTATTAATGCAAGAGCGGTCCTGTCCCAGGAGATAGCCAAAGAATCTAATCAGAATTGTTCCTCATCCATGGAAACTTCATATCATTCACATAGTAAGCGGTGACCATTTAAAACATGTTGGTTTTTTTTCGAATATCCTATGAACTAAGTCAAAGTGTGCCACAGATATATGTAAGTAAACATTTCTCTACACTGATTAGCTCACAGGCATTACTCAACATCTGCTAACACCATGACTTGTTTTCAGTCCCTCTTATTTAAAAGATCCTGGCTCCTCAAGACCAGCAAGATAAAAGTATAAAGTTGTCTCCTTCTCATACCAAAAAACAAAAAAAATAGCCCAGAGTACACGTAGATATTACTGATGAGAATTGGAAAATCAAAATTTAAAACACTCAGAAAATTCTCAAATTAACGAAGATTAAATACTATATGAGTCCCATCTCTGTCTTCCAAATGGCAGAGGAATATTAGTACTAAATTAATTTAACCTGTGGTACACCTTCCCTGATCAGTATAAATCCTGGCTAACATACTGACTATTTTTAAGGTTTGTGACACCTATTAGAAGGGCAAATCACTCATAGTGTACAACCCAATTAATCCGCTAATATATAAAATCCCCCTTTTTTGGGGCCCTGCCAGCCAGTGTTAGGGTGTAGAAATGTGTAAAATGACCTGTGATCTAAATAAAGCATCCAATTTTAAAGTTTCAGGTACAATTTGAGCCTTCTAGATAAAAAAA
>JAWQUT010000212.1:1254985-1287120 GCA_033807755.1 Ellobium chinense
TATCTAGAAGGCTCAAATTGTACCTGAAACTTTAAAATTGGATGCTTTATTTAGATCACAGGTCATTTTACACATTTCTACACCCTAACACTGGCTGGCAGGGCCCCAAAAAAGGGGGATTTTATAGATTAGCGGATTAATTGGGTTGTACACTATGAGTGATTTGCCCTTCTAATAGGTGTCACAAACCACATTGGAGAGAGGTAAGTAAAGACTGAAGATTTGGGTATTTAAGCCAATCCTCTTTCTTTTTTTTTTCCGCATTTTATTAAGACATCTCCTCCCAAATGCATGACAAAATGGAAAATGTGGAGGGGCTATGGATAATATTATATTTATACGGAGCTTAACTTTTTGTAAAAAACAAAATAGCCCCTCCTTACCAGTCTTGATGTACATATTTGATGCTTCCAGTGCACACACATGGATGATACAATGGTTTGTCGCCAGTTCCTTCACAGCGGCAAACTCGACAGATGTCTGAAATTCAAAGAGAAAACACAAAGGCACATTAAATTAAAAAATTTGGAGAACCACATTCATATTTTCAAGAAAGTACTGAAATTCATGCCAACATCTTCCATGATGCAAGCTGATAAAGGAAGGTATAGTTTGAATGGATATAAGCTTTGAATGAACTCAAACACTATTCAAAGATATTTTCCTCATAAAAGAAATTTTTACTCACCTTTGAAAGAAAAGTTTTACTACTCAAAAATGAGAAACTGAACTCCATTTACAAAAACTAATTTCAACACCATCATGGCTATAACATACTAATATAAAATGAATCTAATCCAGATTGTTCCTCATCCATGGAAATCTTCATATCATTCACATTGTAAGCAGTGACCATTTAAAACATGTTTGTTGTTTTTTTTTCAAACATCCTATAAACTAAGTGTGCCACAGACATATGTAAGTAAACATTTCTCTACACTGATTAGCTCACAGGCATTACTCAACATCTGCTAACACCATGACTTGTTTTCAGTCCCTCTTATTTAAAAGATCCTGGCTCCTCAAGACCAGCAAGATAAAAGTATAAAGTTGTCTCCTTCTCATACCAAAAAACAAAAAAAATAGCCCAGAGTACACGTAGATATTACTGATGAGAATTGGAAAATCAAAATTTAAAACACTCAGAAAATTCTCAAATTAACGAAGATTAAATACTATATGAGTCCCATCTCTGTCTTCCAAATGGCAGAGGAATATTAGTACTAAATTAATATAACCTGTGGTAGATCTACACCTTCCCTGATCAGTATACTGGCTAACATCTGACTATTTTTCAGCCACCTCTAGCTAGTCCCAGATTAGCCACCAAATCAGTCCTATTCCTGGATTTTTCCACACTTTCAGTATATGAATGGTGTCCTTTTATATTCTGCAATGGGCATCAGAATCAGTGACACTAAATAAGACTATGATCACTGAATGATTATGTCACATTTCAGGAGGCTGATAGATCTAAATACTGATAATGTTTACTTGGTTTTTACTCAAATCAACAGCAAGTCTGGGATTAAAAATGAAAAGCATGAGTGATGTGTTGTGACTGCCTATCTGGCTGCTGAGTAGACATGCCAATAACTGGATGGAAATAGATCTAGTTCACCGTTTACATCTAATCTAGACTAGAATAAATTTTTCTTTAGACTTCGATCCAGAACAGAGATCTAAACTAGACTAGCAGTCTAGGTTAGGGAAGTGTTAAACGTGAGCAGACGATGGTCGCAAGACGCATGGCAGGTAATGAATATGACAAAATATATATGTATTCATCATTCCCAATAAGGACTCCACTACTTATTATTACTGACATACGTAAGAATAGTATTTTTATACGATTATCTGAAAAATCATAATTTACGTACCGACTTGCCCGTCCTCTTCTTGATCGTCCATTTTTGTTTGTCGACACACTGTCGCAAAATTTGAATGGTGTTCAAAGCCTAATAGAAAAAGTATAGTTGCTCTCATTAGGTGGAATTCAATATTTTGATGTATATAGCTATATTTCTAAGACAATATATGACAGTTTGTATGGTTGTTTTGACTATTCGTAAACGGACGATCAAATATCAATTTTGCGACTTTACTATCGGATGTATACTATTTTTTGGTAATCTGCTCCGTCGTCGATGTAAACAATTCATCAGTGAGCCATGTTGTTAGGTCAGCTTTAACCCATGTCGACTGCTCTAAATCATGTCCGCTAATTACATAAATCTAGATCTAGGTCAGGATCTTCGTCTGTCAGATCGCATGAAAACAGTTGTGCGATTATATGATGTTAAAAGCAAGTGTAAGGTTAATAAAGAACAGATTGCTTGGGTCCAATTTTTATTGGGTGATGGTTCACACTTCTTTACTTCTATAGAAGAGTGGCATCCGTCATCAACGTTTAGTAACTGCTGGGATATACCTGGGCGGCGGAGGAGCAAATTGAAAGAAAATATGTGCATGTAGAAAGGATAGTTCCTCGGATATCCATGCGTTTATGTCAAGATAAAGAGCACATAATACAAGAAAGGATAGTCTAGAAATCTAGCCCTAGCTGAGAAAGATTATGAATGTGCCGATCTGGTAATTCTGTTCAGTCCACCATTACCAAAAAACAGTGAATCACATTTAACTTCTCTGCAAAGTTATTTTACTTTCTTGGGGTTTCAGAGTGTTAACAGTGCACAAATAAATAACCGCGCAGAAGCATGATCAGCTGACCTTTACTATTTAGCAGGTGCTGAGGGATGTTTACTGTTTTAAATTACATGTTTTAATTTGTTATGATCTCTTCTTGCTAATTCTTAAGTTCAGTGATCTCCATTTCATTTCAGAAGTCTGAAATCAGCTAGTAAAAAAAATGACTAAAACAAAGCAAACAGAGCTAGGTAGTGGGCCAGGAGCTGCTGCTGGTGAGAACTGGGACAGTGAAGATTTAGCAACAGTAAGTATAAATGAGTGGAGATTACCACAGCAAAGGTCTAATGCCTACACACTGTAGCAAAGATGAACATTATATCAGTGATGCACAATTTATTCCAAGGGTTTCAGGAACTTTCTTGATTCTTTCTTTGTCAGGCAGAAATCCTAAAAAATATTTCAGCTATTGCACTTGAACCAGAGATGTAGAATTTTTCCATTTTTTCAGTTATGAGTGTACTGATAAGTATTCAGAAATCAATGAGAAAGGAGATTGGTAGAGAGGGTATTTGCTCTGATGTGAAAGGAATGAGGTGAAAAAAGTGCATTGAGGCTGAGCACCTTGTGAGCATAATCAAAGCTTACCTTTAATGACAACAAATTGCCTGGGCCTTGACATATTATTATCAGTGTCTCATACTTATACATGATAAAAGTTACCACAGTTGGATTTTGTAGACTTAATCCTCACATATTAAAGTTTTCCAACTACATAGTTATTGAAATGCTCTGGAATTTAGAATTCTTCACACTCTCAAAGTGGTTCCCCTGATGCTCATATTTCAAGTTTTTGAGGTTCAAATGTATTTTTTTATTAATTTCAAAAGCTGTGATCCCACCAGCTATTGTTTGCATTCAGGAAGACCATAACAAGTTGTTCCTGTTCTTAGGTAAGAATCAAGGTGCTGAAAGGACATGAAGAAAGTGCCAACAGCTGCCAGCTTATTCAAGACACTCAAAAGATTTTCAGTGCCTCAACAGACTGTAGTGTGAGACTGTGGGACTTCAAAACTGGAAAATGCCTCAGATGCTATGACAACTTACACACAGTAAATATCCCGAAAGCTCATGCTATGCCAGATGGAAAAAGGTAATTCTGATTTTGCTGATAATGTGCAGCTTTAGAGAGAGAATCGGACCACATTTGAGAGAACATTCGTATATGCATACCATAAAAGCAACACATCAAGCCAGATAATTCATAAGATATTACTTTAAGGTTTAGGGGTGTGGGGGGGTGTCCTGAAATTTGAAGATTTCGACAAGAATACCGATTCTGCAATTATTCCATTTTCATCAAGTTCAATCATTTCTGCTTATGATTTTACCCATTAGATAGCCTATTATGACCTCTTTCCCCTCTAAATGACGCATTTTCTGAAGAACGGTCACCAAACAACACTCGAACGGTAAAACACCACTCACATTTGTGGGTCCTTTACAGACACAAAAATGGAACATTTAGGTGCAAATACGGTATCGCCGAATCAAGAGAAAAGGCCAGACAAGAGAGGGAGGGCCAGCTTATCAAGCAGGACAATTTTGAAGCATTTAGACCACAATTTGTCATCAGAAAGTTTAATAAAACATTGTATAAACTTCAAACGCGATTTTCTCGAAAACTCTTTTTTTTAACACTTTTCCCTAAGGCTTGTAACTACTGTACTTGACCGATTGACTTGAAAAGTGGTAATCTGTCTTCCTTGAACCATGTGAAATAACAGTAGGCATCATGTTTTCCAGTTTTTTAATTGCTTTTTCTTAGAAAATAAGGGTTTATAGTGAAAAATTGAGGAAAAATTGGTATTTTCTACATGTACATTTCAAACGCCTATAGCTGACTAGCTATTACAGATATTAAACAAAACGATGCATAACTTTGTTCAACAGATGTTGAAATGTATTTGTACCAAATTTCAAATTGTTTTGTTGAAAAATGTCAGAGCCTTAGGGTTTTGAAAATGACCATTTTTCCAATGCAGTAATTCAAAATGGCAGTGCTGTAATGGCGGCCATAAGAAAAATTCCGCTTTTTTTTTACTATTTTCCCCTAATTCGGACACGCTGAATCCACTTATAAAGGTTAAAATTGTCTATTTTCAATAGTTTAGAACTTCACTTCCAGGACCCGTTCCCCCTCCACCCTTAAGAGCAGGAGTCAGTTGTAGGATGTGGTGCACTTGAAGTCTGTGGCAAAAGTGAGTCATTGATGTTGCTTTCCACAGCAGTTCCTCATGGCTTGCCGGTTGTGATGGTGTCCCCCAGTTTTAGAAAAGCTTTGGGTTATTTACGTAATTGCTTACTTAATTTCAAAAGCGTGTACCCGTCCTTAATTATATCAGTTCTGTGACTATCAATGGTGAATTTATGACAAATAATACTATAGTTATGGAGATAACCCAGTGTTACTAAACATAATTACATGCATTTTCATATGTATAACATAGCTAGGCCAGATAACCCAGAGTTACCAGACTTACGTAAATGGACTTTTTGTTTGTGTATGCCCATTGCATACAGATCACAACATATTGTTTTTCTCCTCAGGTTTCTAACTTGTGGCTGGGACAAAAAACTCAAACTCTGGGATGCAGAGACTGGACAGTGTTTAGTAAGTTTTGTGATATTTCGGGAATCTGATCTGTCTGAAGTATTGTGTCAAAAGGTAGCACATGCAGACATTGCCACAAGACTCCAGTCCACTGCTACACAATAAATGCTTACCATCAGATCTATGTCCTGAATTACATGAGAATAAAATGGATCTATGTTATCAAATGTAAACAGGACAAATATCTCCAAAAGGATTTTAAGTTACAAGAGAACATTTAATCTTGGGTTTCCTTGTTGTCAACCAATGGGTATCTTATCAAACTAAGACTTTGCATGTTTTCGTAAATCCTTTTTAGGATATGTATGTACACATCATATGGGAATTTTCTGATTAGTCAGTAGTCTGACTCTTTTGCTAATTGATATATTTGTCCATTTCAATAATGTGTTTACTTTTTACAGTTGGATAAAACCCATGATGATTTCTTGACCTGCTGCAGAATCTCTCATAATGGAAAACTAGTTGCCGTAGGATCTGATCTGGCAAAAGCTTTGAGGGTTTATGATGTGGACAGTGGAGAACTCATCTTTGAACTTAAAAGTAAGCAAAATACATTAAGAAGCAGGTTATTGTGCAGTGAATAAATGAGTAACAAAGATAGGTTTGGTTGGATAGGGGTTGGTTAATGTTAGGCACAAAAGACATCTAAAGGAGAGCTGTGAGCTCACTGTTCTCAAGAGGGAGAAAACTTTGAATCGTTACTTGCTTAAGGCAGCTGTCAGTTAATTCAGCTAGTCATTTGAGTTCCATCATTTGCCCAATGCAGCAAATTTGTTTCACTAAAGTTCATTGCATGTGCTGCTGTAAAGTTGTTAGCTGGATGATGCCGCAGCCTAATCTCAAAGCCCCATCTACTTTATGTGACAAGTACCAACGATTTGCTGTAACAGTAACACTCCTTACTGACGTAACTTTACCCTTCTACTCCCTAGGTAACCTGACAGTGTTTCATAAAGATTCAGCTGGGGGTTCCCGTGCTCAGATAAAAAATAACCGGTGCCTTTTTTCAGACTGTAAAATTAGCCAATTAGAGTAGTGGTATTCTCTGCAGTGAAGATTATAATTTGTCTTAAAATTAGAAGGTTAATGCTGGCCATGCTTGTTTTCAGGGTATGATTCTGGTATCAGAGTTTGTACTATATTTACATTTTGTATTTTTTCACATCCAGATTACCATGAAAGTAGTCTCACAAGTGTGAAGTTCTGTCCAGCTGATGACAGAGTGATTACCACATCAATGGACAGGACAGCCAAATTCTTTGATCTTCTTACTGGCAGTGCCACTATCAAGCTTGAGTATGACTTTTATTGGCTTTTAGCAGATGCGTGAAACAGACTATTTCAATAGATATATAGACATTAGAAGACAGGGGTGGATAAACTGCTCCAAAAATGAATGCAGACTTGAGATGAAAGAGAGAGGGAAATTGAGTACATCAGCAAAGTCAGAACTGAAGCTGAAAAGAAATCTGCTTTTCAAACCACAGTGAAACATTTAGAAAACCACAATGAAACATTTAGAAAACCACAGTGAAACATTTAGAAAACCACAGTGAAACGTTTAGAAAATCACAGTGAAACATTTAGAAAACTACAGTGAAACATTTAGAAAACCACAGTGAAACATTTCGATCATGAAAAATATATTTTTTGATGTGATCTATTTAGGCGAGATATCACACACCTTGTTTTACTTAAGCATGTTTTCTGAGACAGTTGTTGATTTAATTTATTGATGGAGGTAGATCAAGGTTGCACAAGACAATTTATAAACTTGATTCAAATAAGTGCTGTGTATTGTGGCTGTCTTCCTCTTGCAGGGGGCATACAAATATGGTCTCCAGCTGTTCTATCACACATGATGAGAGGAAATTTGCCACAGCATCATGGGACAAAACCATTCTGCTCTGGGATGTTGCGACAGGCATGTACAGGTAAGTAAGAAGTAGCACGAACATTAACTTTCACTTCTCAATGCCTCATGCCAGCTTTAAAATTGGCATGAAGTGTATAGTTTTAATTCTCGCAAATGTTAACTTCAGATGTTTACTGATATTACCAGTGCTTTTCAGTAGCCAGTCCTTTACTTATAAGTGAAACAAACTGCTTGATTAGGCTCATTTTTTCTTTGCCATATTTGGTGATCCAGTGACTTCAAGTTGACAGCGCTTAGCTGTATTCTCAAACTGTTCAGAAATTTTCAGGGTTGCCAGGTAAAAACATCAAGAAAAGTCGAAAGACACTGTCAAAAGAAAGGCAGAAACAGCGGAATCTTTTTTCTTATAAATTTACTTTTGTGTAGATCATTTGTAAGTAAGAGCAATACTGTTTGTGAAAAATTAGGACACAAAAATGCTAAATGATTTTGATATGGCCACCCTTCCATTCATTATAAAGTCCAGATTTTAGGAATTTAGTTTCCAAAAAGCCAAGTTGAAAGCCCTGATTGTCCCTACTTTTGCATTTATCACTGCTTCCATAAAGCATAGGTAAATTTCTGTGCTTTAAGCATCTAAAACCTAAATACTGGTGTTTGTAGATGTGTGCATGTTGATAATGTTTCAGCTTGTATTTAAACTACATCTCTTCTCTTTTCTCTGTCTCAGATCAAAAGGGCCTGGTGTTTTGAAGGGTGGTCATGATGGGTCAATTAGCTGCTGTGAATTCAGCAATGATGGTAAGAGCTGACAGTGAGACTGCAACATGAAGGTTATCTTCTAGCTCAAAGCATCAAAACAGCTGTATAAATGAGAGCTCACAATAACCTCTCTTCTCAGATGTGGCTCATAACTTTATCATATTATTATCTTACTATTCTGTGACGACATTTTCTCCAGAGGATCTTAATCATTTCTACCAAAATATTGAAAGGTGAAAAGGTGAAGAGAGTATAGACTTCTCATTCATCCTGGTGATCTGATGTTTCTATGTTTTCAGGATACTCATGGCCATCCTTGATTCCCATCCTTTCTGTCATAACTTTGATGTTGTCATATATATATACTGAATCAATATGATGCCATTTTGTGTAGCCAGATGGCAATATCATGAAGCACATATAAAAGGCAGGGTTAGGTGGCCACGATTAGTCAGTGACATGATATGTATTGAAAGCTCTTTTTGAGGGAAGATGTTATTCTATTACAGGTTTGTTCCTTGTGACTGGATCATATGATGTATTGAAAGCTCTTTTTGAGGGAAGATGTTATTCTTTTACAGGTCTGTTCCTTGTGACTGGATCATATGACTTAAGCATAGTTGTCTGGGATGTTGAGAACAGTGTCCAAAAACTTAAACTGCAGGTAAGCAGAGAAGACTGGGGTTCTTCATTTTCTGTAGGGAAATTCTGCCAGATTCAAGAAACATTCATGGCAATAGCTTCATAGGTGGTGATAATGGTGTTGAGGAAGGAGGATGAGGAAGCATTCACTGCCACAGTCCTCTGTCACTAATCTGGAAACTAGCTACTCTGTGAATTCACAAAGAAGCCAGTTTCCAGATCAGTGACAGAAGAGTTTCATTCCGTGTTTGAAGTGAGCTTATGGTTTAACAAGCCAAGCTATCTTGGCGAATTTATTTGGCCCTTGAATGGCAGTGCAATGCATTACCAGACTGCATGGCTAGTTGATCATTAAAATGCTAGTGTTATACACTTAACATGTTTTAGTGCATTTTTCTTCTCCATGTTTTAAGCTTCACTCTATTCATGAGAGGTTTACATTACTGTGATTCAAAACATTCTGCAATAGCATTTAAGCTATGTGTGTCAGTGAATGAAATGCGACAGGGAAAGCGTTCATAGTATACTTACTGATCCATAAATTTTGTAATCAGTGTGAATCCAGGACAAAGCAGTGAAAATTTGGAGTTATGCAAGCGGTCAGAACAAACTTCAGGTTTGGTTTGGTCTTTCCATTTGAACTTTTTTTTTTTGTCCTACCATCTTAGGGACATTTCGGCTGGGTGAATGATGTCTGCTTCAGTGATGATCAGAACTGGCTGTTATCCTGCTCTAAGGTTTGTGATGTGTCTGCATAATGCTGTTTGGTTTATTATTTTAGCATTATTACTTTAGCAATAACATATCTTCGGCCTTCACATAGAACCACCCAGCCAACTATACGCCATATATAAACATGGCCGGTCCCATGCAAAGACCGACAATATCGCCAATTTGTTGATGTATGAATCTTTCTGTTCCATGGGTGAAAAATTAGGGGTCCAGGGGTGCAACCCCTTAATGGTTCAGGGACATCTTCTGAATAGGGATCTATGAGGCGAAGCTGTCAGATTAAATTTGCATTTCTGCACATTTTCAAGATGGATAGAGCCATTTTATTATGTTCTGATTGATATGACAACATCCATGGGCAAATTTAATTTTATCATGTGGCAGGAATTGCATGAATAACAATATGTGGAAATATTCCGTAACACATAAGCCTTGATTTACTGATTTCAGTAAATTTACTGAAGATTTGCACCCGTGCTGTAAGCAGATTCACTAGTTTTCTGAAGGAATAAGAGGCAACCAAGCAAATCATAATGGGAATGATTTTACTAGAAGGCCATTGTTCTTATGGCTCAGAAAGGCTTAGTACTGCAGCATAGCATAGCACACCACATTGTTCATTGTTCATTGTTCAGGGTTGCAACATCACTGCACTCCGGGCAACCCCATAGGTTCTGTTCCCCGATCCAGGATCCAGCGAAGAGTCCATCTACTGATAGTTCCCACAGTTATTTGATTGCGGGCCTTTCGCTCCCTTCCAGACAGTTTGCATTGTCTGCCTTCCCCTTTCTTTATTCCCATCGCCATCATCCGTTGCAGGTGGTGGTAATCTTTCCATTCCCTCATCATCATCCTCCGTCAACTTCCTCATCAGATCTTTCAAAATGTCCTCTTTGTAGTGTTTGATCTGGCCAGAGATCCTGGCATTCCCAGCCAGTCAGTCTGCTAGTTCGTTCCCTCTGACCCCAGAGTGTCCAGGTGAATAAATCCACATTGTAAACGAACAGTGGATCCTGCTTGCCTCATTATAGCACACAGTAGCAGGGGGAAAGTACTGGTTTAGCTAGAATGGTGCTGTACAAGCAGAATTGAGAGAAAAGTACGGGGCAAAGCAAGAACCTGAAAAAATGGTGTCCGAATATTTACTTTTGAGAGATGGAACTAGACTAATTAGAGATCCGTAGTAGATATTAGCATTTGCATTACACTCATATTTATTTTATGTGATTCTGTGATGTCAGATGCTTTTCCACCATGGAATCAAACTGCACTTTGACAGTGCCCCAGTTATTTGTACAAGATTACTTACATGGATCTAACTTTGATACCCTTTGCCTGTTGCTCTCCATCCTATGTATATGTTGTTGCCAGTCAAGAGTGTTTGCACTGCCAAAGATAATGATCAATCCAGCCGACCATTTTTCTGTTTTTGCATCTCCAGGATAAAACAGTGAGGCTGTGGAATATTGCAGAGTCTGATAAAATACCCATTGTTCTTGAGAACAAAAAGGCTGTAGGTTTGAAAGTGATAAAGGTGGGTGTTACATATGTCTATTGACGTGGCATTTATCTCAAGCCTACCTTTTCATAAACACATTCACTTGAAAATCTGCCAAAAAGGTCATTTTCTTATCAGAGTTTGTTGGTCTGGTGTTAACATTTCTCAGAAGAAGTGCGCAGTTTCAATAAGACTGAAGTTAAGAGGGTTGGCTGTTGGGATATGATTCAGTAGTTCTTTGGCCCCATGCAGAAACTTTACAACCTGCAGGATAAAAACAGAAGTTTTATCAAGAAAAAAAAACAAAAACATAAATATCACATCTGTGTCAATTAATCATCCTTGAATTTTCAGAAGTTCAGTATAAATTTGGTAGTTTTAAGTGTTTGTTTTGTAATTATATTTTTTAAGCACTTTCCTGAGTTTCACAAAATTTTTGGTTATCAGTGTCAGGATCATGTTCATGTATGAGCGGAAGAATTTGAACAAAAACAAATCAGTGCTTCATAAAAATGTTTTTTTTGCCAGTCAAGAGAAAATGTCTTTGTGAAGATATTGATATTCAATAGTTGAAGTGGCTTCAGGAGTGGTACAAGAGCATAGTATGGCTGCATTTGTTTGTTGCTTCAATGTGTTTAGTTACCATATAAGGTATGAAGGGCAGTAGACATCAAAAGAAATGGGTGGCAGGCAAGGTGTGACAATTTGAAAGAATTATAGTGTCACTGTCAGCCATAGTACATGCAAAGGGTGTACTGTAGACTTCAGGATCTAATTTGTGAAATTTTTGTTTTCAGTGTTCCAAATGTGCAAAACCGTTCTCCATGTCACAGTTAGAGAGCTTCCGAGATGTGACAGTATGTGTTTTCTGTCGACTTGCTAGCCCAGAAAAGTCGTGGTTAAGCTTCAGTGATTCACCAGAGCAGACTTCTACACCTTCCTGAACCAACTGACCACATTATTTGATTTGAGATAGTTACATACATGCTCACATCTCCACACCAACTACAGTTTTATGATATGTCATGAGGCCAAGTTCTAACTTGTGATATTTTAAACATGTTAATATCTAGAGTCACCACACCCCTTACCGGCACTTTCCCCTACCGGCACTTTCACCACCTCACTAACATTGCGACAAGTTTATTTTATCTTCTCCGCACGCGTAATAATGCTGATTGGCCTAGCCGGAAGGAGAACTAGATGTTTTAGCCGCCACACAGCTTCGATTTCGTTTTCAGGTGCCACGGGCACACTCAGAGGGTACCGATTACCTCGAATCGAGGCGAGGTATTGCTTTCTTCCGACTTGCTTAGTTTTCACATCCATAACTGATAACCCAGAAGCACTTCCTATTTCCGTTAAACTAATGTTGGCAGTGGTTCCGATGCCTTGTAGTGTATTCCTAGAGGTTATGCACCCATTGTTATTCCCTCATTTCGCCATAAAAGGTACCTTATAGTTTTATACGGGTGCCGGTAAGGAAATTATAATTTGTGTAATAATTTCCTCACCGGCACAAGTGGAAAGGCTAATGGACATATACTAATATATTTAGTCTATGTTCTTGTGCAGCTGTATTTATTATTGTAAATGGTGCTGTAGTCCACTACAGGGTGGACTGTCAGATTTCTGGCAGGTCCAACGCTGACGGTTCCACAACCCGACGAAACCAACTATGCCGCTTACCTTAACTGGTCTTCTTCTGTTTATTTTTTTTATGTTTCTTTAATTTGTTTGTGAAAACTGTATTTTTGTGTCAAATAATTAATTACAAGGCAAAAATAATGCTTTATTAATTACTATGGCTGAGTTTGGTGGGAGTTCCACTTGTTGCCAACTACTATGATCATTTGAAACTGGTGCCGGTAGGGAAATGAGGAGTGCCGGTAAGGAATAATGTGCCGGTAAGGCAAAAAACACAGGCAAAATTAAATAGTCTAAAACAAAAGTAAATCTTTTGAGTGGGAATGCTTAACGCAATTTTCCTTACCGGCACGAAGCACTGTTTATTTTACAACCTTGGCAAACGGATTTTGTATTATTTGTGGCAGCACTAGAGCCTTATTTCCAAAGCCAGTACGCACAAGGTTAGGGTGCCGGTAAGGGGTGTGGTGACTCTATGTGCATTTTCATAATTTTAACATGCCATGATGCATGGAAACATCATTTTGTGAACATAGGCACATGCCCATATTTCTACTGAAGGAGATAATTCCACTTTTAATCCTTTAAAGTAGGATCCTGTGATCAGGTGATATTTTACATGAACATTGTTGAATACAGCATTCTTGTAAATCCTTGTATTTGTCTTCAGTCTGTCCAATAACTAATCTAATATTATGTAGTTAAAACACAGTTACCGGTACATAAAAGGTATTTTTAATGGACAGCACTTTCTTTTATAATGAATGTACCAGATGATTCAGGCTTCTTCAATCTTAAAGACTGAATAAGCATCACACCCATTTCCCATTCACGTCACTTAAGGACTTGGAACCAAGGATTACCATTATCATACAACAGAGCAATTTGATAGTTTTCCTCACTAAACATCACAAATCCAGCAGTGACCCATAAAAGTGCTGTGTGTACAAGACCACAAAAGAATGATAACACACAAACAAGCATGTGGTATTTCAAGTACAAGTTTATTGCAGCAACTTGCACTTATATACATCAATATTATTGTCTCTGAGGTTGACTGATATGATTGTAAGACATTTTTGTTCTAGTACTGTCAGAGATATTGTTTCACACTAGCATGAGCACAAATGCACCGATAATATATATTGCTAAGTACTGCAGAATAGCACATGCTAGGACTAAGCTATAGCACCATACTATATGAATGTTTTCAAGCCAGACTCGTATATTATCAGACCTGTGGAAAAGTGGCATAAATTTCAGATCCTATATTACCAACTGGCCATAAACTCTTGTAGTTGTTGCCAGTGTTACCCACTGAATATGAGCTGTAATCCACAGCATATAATCAACCTCACTCAGTTGCAATCCTTTTATTCACAACCTCCACATGATTGCAACATTTTTCTAACATCAGAACCACGTATTATCAGTCTGAATGTCACGGCATAAACACTATGCACAAGAAGTTGCAATAAACTGAAGTTGACTGGATGACATTACATCACTTTCCTACAAGACCAATCTTAATCCATATATATGTATTATTGTTACATCAACATCAATATATTGTGACATACTTGATATATATGAATTATGATGATGATGATGTGAATGAGGCAGCAATCAAGATGTGGTAGGTGAAATGTGAAGAAATCTGATGTGGTCAAGACTATCAGCTATCTGGAGTGGAAACACTACATAGTCAATGCTTCAATAAAGTTCTCAACAGTGAGTCTCCTAAATCTGATTATTGAGGTAAAGTTCACAAACAAGGCACATCAACATTCTGCACACTGAATGTCAAAAAAGAACCAGATGATAAACAGGAAAAGTCAAAGTAGGACCACACAAACCAATACTGAAATTAATGCTTCATATGCTATTGGTAAGGGAGCTCTCTTATTTCTAACCCTCCGACATAGGAGGTAGGAGAAGAAAGTATGCAACTGAAATAGACCAACCATGGTACTTCCTATGAGCAAAGTATTTATATGTGCTGCTGCAAAAGGCAATGCTTTCCACCCCAGACAACTGATATAATATCAGAGACAAAGCATGATTATGGCGGCAACAAAAGTCAGAAGTGAAATGTGATGAAAACAAATGACAACAAGAAGGTTTATGATGGTATTTGTCCACATGTCACTGGATCAGAGCAAAGCAACAGTCTCTCAAGTAAAATATTTGAGACCATGTGTTCACATTTCACAAAAACTGCAGCTCTGAATTCTCAAATTTCTCATGTTGACTGACTTTTCTACATATCAAACAATATAAGATAGTGGAGGAAAGAATAAGCAATGTAAAAGATGAAGAAGATAGGGTGTTGTACACAGACAGGATAAATATACACATAAGCGTACCTGAACAGATGTGTACACAATGATAAACAAGGGTTTTGAGAAGAGCAATGATGATAAATGATGGCTGTTGAAACTGGTGTTAATATCCTGTTCCAGCACTTACTACGGTGCCGTTCTGGAGAGATTTAGACTGCATTTTTCAAAGAATGTATGCATACATTGAACAGTATGGGAGAATTTTAGCTCAAACACAGCAATGCCGGGATGAGATAGGTGACTATGAAGATCCTTGATAACTTCAAAAATAATGCTACAAGAGTTGGTGTGGACAATTTTACTACATGGCTAGGCCTAGCTCAAATAAATGTGATAAAAATATTGGATAGTAAACTATTGACAAAAAAATAATAAAATCTCAACTTTGTTCTGTATACAATGCTGATCCATCAATTTGTGATCAGCTTTGCTGATTTCATATTCTCAGTATTAGTGATGCTTTTAGTAGCTTAGTATCAATGGCACCATTGCAACTTACACTGAACACATTTGAGGCACTGAAATTTTCCATTACTGGAGTTGTAGTCTGTAAATGTCTCTTTCAATTTTCTGGGCACAAAATTGGCATCATAAGAATACCATACTATGAAGCATCAAAATGTAAGTGTTATCAAAAATTTCATGATATATGAAAGACATTTTCAAATCAACATCGGACAAACTGACACATAATGCATGGAGGTAAATGGGAGCTTCATTCGAAAGACAAACACCTGAATATTATGATGTATAAACAGCTTGAAATAAACAGGACTCTAACCCCACCTGAAAACAAAAAAATGATCCAGAACTTCCACTCATAAATATTGGCTACATCAATTATACAACTGGTATACATACAGAATTTACAAATTATAGCCCATAGCCTGTACACAATGCATGGTGATTTCCATTCCCATAATTCATACCCACTTTGTTCTAGTCAAGGTTTAGTATTATCTATGCTCTCAACTCTGAATCCATGCCACATAGCAGATACTCTGTAAGTTATGAGTAATTCTTACATAACACCCAGGATTAGAACCAATCCAAGGATAGAGCACTTGAAAATATTGATGAGGTTTTATTATCTATTGTCTGTGCTCATGTAGAAGGTCATATATATGTATGAGTTACTAACCTAAACTTTGTGTCAAGAATTCCAAGAAAATCACGCAAAATAGAATCACGCTGTTTTCATTTAATTTGAAGAAATTTATTATGGGTGTTAGTATTTTCAGTAATGAAGTTCGAACAAAAAAAAATTTGCCACAATTAATAAAACAAATCAAGGAATTTCTGATTTATGCACTTCCTTTCAATTCAGTTGCCCTCGCGCACATATTCTGCTTTTTTTGATGATTTTGTGTCAAGAACGTTTGGAGAGATGGGATCAACTTGAATTGCATAGTTCTCTTTACCATTTTATATCAAGATATAGCCACAACATACAAATTGCCAGTCATGGGACTGCCATGATTCTGAGACCCAATTTTATGACATTTTTCATTCTTACCAGTCACACATCCATGCAAACCACATGGTTAGGAGGCTGGACATCCAAAAACAACCACATTAAGAGCCAGTTTCATATTTCTTAACTAAGCACCAACAGCCCTTGCTTAGTTACATATCTGCATTAAGAATATTCTTACAGCCCAGTGCTGTAGCCATCTCATAGTCTAGATAAAATGAATTCACCTTTCCACAAGGCTAAACTAGCCAGCCAACGCCCATTTTCTTATCATTAAATATACTCGGCTGTTCACATTTTCAAGCCTTATTCTCAGGTTATGGCAAATATGGAACTGTTTGTCCTGGTCGGATGATTCAGAAATGTGAATTAAGACGTGTGGAATACAATCTTTTACATCAACATGGAAGATTGTGCTGCATTACTGTCATGCATGGATACAGAATTCAGACCATAATATTCAACAAACACCTTTAAAAATCCTCTGATCTGATAAACTACTTTACACCACCTGGAGTCTTGTGCAAAAGACAATATCATAAAAATCACTGGATATTAACGGTATGAAGGATTGGGTGCAGGGGGTTTTGCTGGTTTCACAGCATCAGCATTCCATGTTCTCAGGTTGGCCAGCGTTCTGTTTATCTTGTTACACCAAACAATGCGTTCCTCTTTGGAATCAGCTGACATCTGGTGCCTACAAGAAATGCATAAAAAGAGATAACAGAGGATCATGTCAGATGTCAAAACTCCTACTGCAAGCAAGTCCCTATCCCTGATAAAAGCAAACTTGAGATTTCTTCACGAGTGCATGCTTAAAAAAAACTCTTATGCAATGACTCGCATGCATTTTACAGCACAGATTTGTTTTTGCTAAACTAAATCTTACAGTGTCCTATTGATTTGTAGTAGTTTGACTCTTGTTGCTGCTCTCTCTGTGAATAAGTGCACATTATATAGCATAGCTGCCAAGTTTCAAAAATCCAAATAAGGAACACCCTGTCATGGCGGATAGTATCCCCAACTTTCCAATTATTTTTTTTTTAGGCGGGGGAGAGGGGGTTCCACCACATAGCTGCCAAGTTTAAACGTTGAAATATTGCGTTGCCGACAAGCCATGGCATACGAGTTTAGAACAGGTTTTCGAAATATGGACTCACTGGGCTGATATCGGATTTACGGATTATGGACCAAAATACGGAACAGTTCCGTATAATACGGGACACTTGGCAGCTATGATATAGTATTTTGATATACAGGGCTACATCCTTTTGTCAGCTCATGCTGGTAAGGATACCAACATAAACCAGCCAGGGAAGTGCTAATGTCTATTAACTAATCCTAAGCTAACATGAAAAATTATGTGGTGCTTGAAAAGTCTCAGGAAAGAGTGCAGTTTTTATTTCAAAGAGGTTTAAATCTGCTCAGAGCCCTGCAGATCACTCCAATCCATTGCTTTTACAATGAAAAACCCTGATCTGCAGAGAATAGTTGAAACCCTTGACAAGTACATTTATGTAACCTTGAAATTTTAGTAGATCTTCAGCTGAAATATTGCAACTGGTAGCAACAGCATTACACTGTCAAAGATGATTGCTATCACCTGAGAGACATTCTTCAAGGGTTTATTATTTCTTGATTTCTAGGTTGGATTGTGACCTAAAAGAGTTGCATTGTACAAGGCATTGTACTGAACTCAAGTTGACCCAGAAGTTGCAACAAATCTGTGTCATATTTGCACATACTGAAATGCAACCCTAGTGCTTGACTTAGTGCAAAATTAAGGCTGAAGAAGAAAAGCAAACTTGGGACAGTTGCTAGATATTATCATTGGTGAGGAACTCTCTTATGTGCTTTCTGTTTTCTAATCTTGTCCCCCAAACCAAGCTCTGTGCAGAGATGTCTATGACACTATCCATAAAGAAATCAAACAGTGAGATCTGTGTGGTGCCAGTGTCTAACAGCCAAAGTATGTTTATGTTTAAATTTAAGTTTTTGCATAAATCAGTGACTGCTTGATGAGACTCTCAGCATATACTGCTGATTAAGGGCAAGGGTTGGACCCAAGAAGTCCAGCATATCTGAAGAAGCTAACACACTCCTAATCTTATCCAGTTAGATGGAAGGGATAACATACAATGTGCGTATGCAACTCTTTACTATCAACCAACTTTAAGTAGCCAAGCCTAGCAATTTACATGTGTCATTCTTACCTAACTGTGGTTGTGGAGTTGTAAGTCCTGGTCACCAGTGTGTCATGTTCTCCTTTCAGTGGCTGTCTCACTGTCACCATCTCAAATGTGTTTGGGCGGGCACAGATATCCCTGGGTACAAGGCCAACCTTCTCTGTGATGCACCGCTTCAAATCAATAATGGTCATGGGGTCCTGTGGTAAAAGACAACACATGAAATGGTTAGAAAAAGCACACAAATATGTGATGGACGGATGAATGAATGGATGTAATGAGACTTAGTAACAGCACCAAGTAGGAAAATCTGACTGCACTGTAACAAGAATCATGTGTAATGGCACAATATCATGGCTTAAGCAATCAGGGCATATATTAATAGTCTTTGTGCTGTAAAAAAGTGCTGACTATGAGCATTTAGATTTCCTAGTTTTTCACCTTTCCATCCACACAAGGCTTGCTGATGTGAGGCAAAAATATGATCTTATTTTCTTTTGTAGGAGTGGCTTAATGTTAAAAAGCAATTTAAACATACCAACTTCTTTATCCAATATCAAAATGAGAGAGGCAACTTTGGATAGACACAAGGCAAAACTTATCCACCACTAAAATGAATTTTCTGTGCATGAATGTCTCCATGGCAGTTCAAATCTATACTTAAGGGCAAGTGCGGCAGAACTAGGTCGCTTACATCAATAAAGGGAATTTTGTCATTTTGGGGTGAAAAATGGGTCATGTAGGGCCAGGAAGGAAGATAAACGGGGGTGTTTTGCAATTTCCTCCCTCCATTGATATGGAAACGCCAATTGTTTGGCAGCCATATTGGAAAATATGCATAACTTTGAACCCTTCGATATGGGGAACATATGATAGGATGCTGTTTTGGTTTTTTTTTTCCATTTGAAAGATCACTATTTAAAATAGAAAATCATGGGCTTTTTTTGATTTCTTGGATACATTTTTTAAAAAAATGTTATGAAAAAACATTGAAACTTTTGAGAATTTTCAACTTTAAAAATTCATAAAAGATAAAAAACACAACATATAAAAAAAAAAACCTGTGGCAATCTCAAAACAGAGGCATAGGGAGTTGTTATACAAAATTTTATGTAAATTGGACCAGTAAAAAGTCAGATCGAAGGGATTGAGTAACAAAAACTGTGATTTTGAGATAACTGACTAAAAAGATTATCCAACAGATGCATTTGAGACAGGCTGTCCATTTCCTTTTGCATCAAAATAAACTTTTTGAGACAGGTATCATGAAAATAACTTCAAGAAACTGTCCGTAACCCATTTTACACAAACTGACCCAATTTTACCCCTACAGGGTGACGCACTTCAAGAAGCATCATCAAAGTATAAAACATGTGCATAGCCTTACCTTCCTAGTTTCATCATCAGGATACTTCCAGACACACAGCTTGTTCCCAGACAAGACACACCAACGTCTGTGCCAAGCACCAAATCCACTGACGTCATCAAACATTGTCTGTGAGAATTATTCATACAATATTAATAAACCATAAGGTTTAGGTTGGGACGAAAATGTCAAAATTGTATACTGGATTCCTGCTAAATGCCAATTCATTTGTACTGCAAACGGTCAAAATAAGATTATGTTGCTAGATTAAGAACTGAGATATCATGTTTTAAAGGAGATTTGGGGGCCACTCAACACTGAAGTTTTGTTTTGTTTGGTGTACACTGCTATTTTCTTATTCGGTATATTTTGCATGCAAAATTGTCCACTAAAGGGCTAAATACTGCCTTTTTCTTTTGGTTGTTGTGGATAGTTATCTTAAGCAATCGTTATCTCCAAATACAATTGTCACTTGATCCCTAGATTTCACACCTACAACTAAGACACATGAATGCACATCTTTACAGAGGCATAATTATTCTACCAAGTTTAATTCCCAATGTGGGTTGGGGAGAGGCGGGTGTGCTATGGGCTTACCAAGAATCCTCTCTCCTCTACATTCACTTCCATCAAGCACTTCAGTCTCATAAAGATCTGGCCATACAGTGGGGACAAATATGGCAGCTGAAACACAAAGGAGAGTGTATGGTAAAGAGAATCCGCAAGATGAGGAGGGCAATCAGTTACTTAAATCATCAACAACTGTAGACAGTACTGACATTTAGTAGCATTTAGCCACAAGAAAATCATTCAATACACCCTGAGCAGTTCTCTCATCATTATTCACAGTACAGTGCTCCCAAATGCTTTCAAGACTGCTGATAAAATATAATTTTAATTTACAAAATACACCAACGTCCATATTACAAAAAGAACTGTATTGTATTAAAACATTTTGCAGCTGCAATACCCTTAGGACTGATCTAGTAATTGAATAACAATTCTTACCTTCTCTAGATGAAAAGAATTCTTATCCAGGGACTTCATAGTGAGTACCAGTGATGTAACATGGCTGAAGCTCGTTGTCCTGACTGCTGTGGGACCACCGGGACTCTCCACTGTTTGAGACACAGTAAAAATTCACGATGTGTTACCAAACACAATGTCATATTGTAGACCTGCCATTCATATTAGTCTTTTCCGTTGGAATAGCTTTTATCTCTGAGTGTTTTTTTCCATTATACACATTTTCAAATAATTATGTTAAATGCATGACCAGAACTTTTCCTGTGTCAAAAGAGAGCAAATTAATAATAATTTTGAATTAACATGTTCATTCTCTTGAAATTTCATCTCCAGTTGTAGTGCCCACAGGTGAGGCACCATGATTTTCCATAACTGTGTCAAATGACACTACAGTACATCCATCAAGACATTTTTTGGCTTCAGTCTCAAAACAAAATGCAAGTATTTTGTGTCCTCAAGATCTCTAACTGCACTTTCTTATTGCTTGCTGGAAATATGTTTTCTAAGACTAAGAGAAACAAACAAGCAAATCTTTGAAATCTTGAAATACAACCAATATGAGATAGCCTTCACCCCCTTCCCCTCCCTATCAGGAGAAAAGTCTGCTTACAGGTCATTGCATAGCCTTTAAGTTTTTTGGGTGTCTTCTTCTTCTTGTCCTTGATCGCTTCTTTAGAAATGCTCTGAAATAAAAAAAATTTATGTGATTTTAAATGACAATGTCAAACAACCTACCCTTCATGGCAAAGTATGAATCTATTTTAGTCTGTAATGCCCACCTGTTCAAACTTGTACCTAAAAGTGCAAACCTCAGAATCTGACAAATATATACCATCATGTGCATGTAAAAGTGTGGACTTACATTTACTTTATTTCAGTTTAATCAGACAAAAAGTCTAAGGAATGAAATGGTTCCAATATTTGCATATAATCATATAACCTGCCCAGACAAATTAAATATGCCAGAAAAGGCAAAGAGTTACATTATTAAGATGTGGATTTTTTTCACAAAAAAATCCCTTTGTTGAATTTCCTATTTTTTTTTTCCACTATAGTTCAAAGCCTACTAAAACATCACATACTGTATCAACTACATCTTTGTAATGTGTAATTTTTTTTTTTCTTGGGTCAACTTGAGATTATAATGTGATAATTATTACTCACCATGCTGTAAATGTCTACTGTGAGTCTGAAGTTGCTGGTGATGCCATTAATCTTGATTAGGTTGGGGAAGTCCAGACTTCCTCTCATCATGGGGTCATGGGTGGAAAGCATCTGAGTGCAGATCAGCTGGGCACCATTCCTTATCAGCAAGATGAAATAGTGGGTTGTGGTGTCTGAAGAATAATGAGTTTAAATCATTGGATTTCTTAGAAGATGCAACAGCCACCACGCTGGATAGACAGATTAGAGAGAGGTATAGGTAAAAAGAGAGAGAGGAAGAAAATGAAAGAGAATTTCTAAAGTATTTGTCAGAGCAGCTATTGCAGTCCATACTTGGAATGCTTGCTGTATCAAGAATATTTTTTAAATGTAATTCTATATTATGCAATGAGTATGCGCGAGTCTGTACGTTTATGCTTGTAATATGGCTGGTATTTAAAAGAAATGTATGCAATGTAAAGCGCCTCCAGCTTTCCGGGGGTGAGGCGCTAAATAAATTCTCTTTATTATTATAAGAGGATAGAGAAATAATGAATGACAAGAGTTGATACTCTTTAGTAATAAATGTAGAAAATGATGGCATGCACATCTACATTATGAATAGTTAAGATAGGAAAATGATGGCAGGATATGCACATTGACATTATGACCTTCTAACTAAAATTTCACAACATTGCTGTTAGTTTCTCAGAAGTTCAAGCCTCTGAGAACAATCAGATTTATAAAGTAAGGAACCAATGCACTGCAGCCAGCATCCAGATATTACATGCACAAGAGGCTGAAGGTGCTGAGGTTCCAATGTAGCATCTAACTGCACTAATGTCTTGAGCTAGAGCTTTGTCTGCCCTTTAGACTTCACAGCGATCTTGTCTTGGAAATAAAACTGTTAACTAGCAATGCTGCCTTACCTTGTGATGTCCCAATTTTTGTGACAAATTCTTTCTTCAGTGGCAGCCTAATATCACTAATAGTCAAAGAGCCCTGGGGTCCAGGGCCTTCATGTGAAAGACATCCTGTTTCCTTCAGGCGCTGAATCTCTGTCATATAACCCTGTCGTTTCTGACCTGCAAAATTAAATGAAATTCTCTGTAAGAATAACAAAAATGAGCTTTTCATGATATAAATGGAAGGGGAAGGAATACAGGCAAATAAAACATGATAAATTTAAAAGGATCTTGATTTTTCCAGCAAATATATCGTGTTTTCAATTAAAGATACACAGAAACAGAAACACACATCAAATCTTGTATTCACACAAGTCTGGCCTCCAGGTGACAGTCTTACTGATAAAACACTGGAAGGCCATTCACATGAGAGAATTTCAAAACAAAACTTCTAGTAGAATAGAGACAAAATGAACTGAACGTAAATAATGAATGGGTAGTGACTTAATTCATGAGCGAGAGAGAAAAAGGCCAGCATTGGCGGAAAGAAATCAAGAAAATGAGCGATGACAGTCTGATGCAAGCAAATTTATGCAATTGTTAATGTGAAATACAACTACCTATGAAATTTAACTCACAGGCAAGTAGCAGCAGCTTATTACACTCCACCTGCTCAGCAGAACCTGCAAAGTAGGAGTTGCCCATGCAGCACTTGTTCAGTGCGTTGCTGGTCTGCATAATCACGCTTTGCTCCTGCTGGACAAGCTCTTGAAGTTCCTGAAAATGAGTTCAAGATAAGGTATGACAATTGCAAGTAAATATTCTGTCTGAAAAATCAAACCACTTTTCTGTGAGCTTTGCTGTTAAGTGTGTACACGGGCAATAAAGTTCAGACACAAGTGAATATATGTGCCTACAGCCACGAGCCAAAAGGTGGAACCAGTTAATTGTGACATTTTGCAAACCCTAAGGTTATACAAGGGTTTCAGTGTAGAGATATGCTTGAGCTTACAGCACACACTGAAGAGAAATTTGTGGACCATTACTAAAAAATCAGATTTTGAAATACAATTCTCTACACAAATTTAAGTCACTGCAAAAGAACACAGACAGACAGTCCCAATTTTGATTTTTTTCTACTGACACTGCTAATTGTTAAGCAGTTCAATTGTTTTTCTTATTTGTGAATAAAGTGGTCTGTTGAATGTCCAGTTTTTTTCTTTTCATTGAAATATGTTCTTACTATAAGAAACTACCATTCTTTGTGTTGCACATCACTTTTGGTATCATGAGGATTGATTTCTAATGTCTAAACTATAGTATGGCATTTGTTCAGGTATATAAAGTTGGAGGTTGTGACTGCTTACTGCACCTTAATGCGATCCTGCACAGCTCTTTTGTCATCCCTGCGTGGTTGCTGAACTGATGGCATAGCAATATCTTCCTCCTCCACAGGCCTGTCAGCATATCTGCTCTTCCGCACTATGGGCTCCATCATGTGTTGGTGCACATTCCTGGGGACACGGATGGAATGACTCACGGTGAAACACCTGGAATGACTTGCTAATATTGTAGAGGTTATTTTTTCTTTGTGTGAGGATCTAATTTTTGCAAAAAGTCAGAAATGGCTGTTTATAAGACTCTGAGAGTTTTGCATGATGATTTATCTCATATTTACATGAGCACAGAAGTCCAGAGTAATCCAATATGAAATTACAGAACTGCTAATCAAAAACAACAAAAATCTTCGTCATATTCTGGCACACAAATCACTAAACTGTTAACCCTTTTCATACTGATAGGAAAACAAATCATACTTGATTATGTCCAATACTGATGAGTGGTAGCCAGCATTGTAATAGAAACTTACGCGCTCTTCCTGTAAGCCTGAAGACTGTATGGTCTGCTGTATTCATCATCATCATCAGTAGACTCCATTTCTCTATTGCAGCTTCTCTGTGCCTGTAAATTGTGAATGAAAATATTTTCACTTAAGTTTGTATTAAAATACTAAAATAAGACATTTGAAAGACGTCATATAATAGATGTTGAAAAATAAAACAGTCAAAAAGGCAATTAAATCCAATCTGAATCTTAAATTGACTGTTGGACTGAGTACACTTTGACTGCTCCAGTCTGTCAGTTCCAAGTGAAATTGTGTACCATCAGTTATTTGCAGTTTCCATGATTTTTCCATGATAGCTAAGCATTGTCCTGAATTCCATATACTTTCTAGGCCTGGAATTGCCAACAGAGAATCATTTTATTCTGCCTTCAAGGCACAGTGATACAGCTGATTCCATTTAATCATAATTCTGATTCTGTAATTTCAACTTCTGTTTACTTAATCACAACAATTCCCAGATAACTAAATGCTACATTTCAAGTTACAAGTGACTGGATAATAACAACCCTTTTTTAATCACCATTTTTTTCCATGCTCCTAAGATGTTGGGTTAAAAAGAGTTGACTGCTAGGGATGCCAACTGGATTTGATAAAAAAAGCTTAACTTTCCACTTCTGGTGTCCAAAATCATGGAATGTGTCACACGCTTCCTGATCCCATTATATGGTTGATCATGTTTCTGCATCCTGTTTTACCATAAACTAAATCGGATCAATAATTTGCTGAAAAACCCAGAAAGTTATGCCCTTGAACCTGGCTACCCCAAGGCTAGACTATGTAAAGGTGTTGTTCATATTTTATCTGGTGCTTTATAATAACAACAGTAGTTATAGTAATAATAATGCGGTTCATAAATCTTGTATCCAGGCTAATGCCCACTGACACGGCTCACACATTATCCCAGCAGGCCTAATCAGTCTAGGATTTTCTCAGCTCACTGGGCTGCCATTTACAAGCGCTGATCACTAGCATTCTGACAATATTTTCCACTGCCAATAGCCAGGTAGCCATTTTACAAACAGAGGTAACCATTTTACAGACAGGTGGACTGAGGAAAATATGAATGAAATGCTTTCTCAAAGCACTTGCAACATGACCATGGTTGGGAAATGAACCCACAACCATTAGATTTTGAGTCCAACAATCAACCCTTGTTTTGAAAGTGAGAACATGATGGCTACCCTTCTCAGTAGTGAATCCTATCTCCACCATTACTATCATGATCAGGAGAGAGGAAATGATCACAACAAGGTCAGGACTTTATTTAACAATAGCCACAGCTCAAAAGTTAGGTATGAAAACTGCAATCTCAAATACTTTTAATTCGACTGTTATTAATTCAAGGCCTCCATTACAGATTTCAGACCAGTCAGAAGTAAACACAAAGATATATGATGATTGTTTACAGTAGCCTATTTCCGTATTTTACCACTCATAAATGGATAGTTTTGACTCATTTTTTTCCACCTATTTTAGAAATGATTATAAAGTTTAGAAAGGCCTGGGGGAGTTACTGACTGACTGACCAACACACCTGTCAGCCACTAATTCTAGCATGAGCCTAAAACTTTCAAACTAAGGCCTTTAGCCAGAAAATTGGCATCTCAACACTACTCATATCTTGTCCAGCTTTAGTGGGACGCCTCTATACTTGCTTCTCAGGGGTCCCATAAAATGCACTACTGCACCTGTCCACACTATTTTCATCATCCTAATGTCTTACCAAATGGAAACTGGCTTACCGGTACTGGACCATTATTTTTGCGTCTCAACACTACATTGTTGATATCCATATCAGGATCATAGGGCTCCTCTCGAGGTTGATGTTTCGGTCTGAGAACAACATTCTTCGGATCCATATTCGGATCATAATCATCAGATGTATCATCCATAGCTTCATCGAGCAAGTCATCCATAGCATGACGATCATTCTCTTCATCATCCATGCTTTCATCATCAGGCCGGTAGCCTCCATGCTTGGAGGAGGGGCCACTCAAACTGCCTTCACTGTCAGCAGTCTGACAGTCATCTTCATAGCTGTCCAAGCTCGACTGACTAGATCTCTGAGGTGCTGGGGGCAGAATACTCTCTCGCCTCACTGCCTCAGACACAAAGCCCTTCAGGCTGATGTCATCATCATCTATGTCCATAGGCAGTCTGAAAGAAAACAAACATATTAGGGAAAATCTGTTAACATCATAAGGGCTACCACCTTCAACAAATGAGAACAAGAATTCAGATTTCTCGAGACAGTGGAAATCTGAGAATAAATTCTGCTCCTAATTTTAATCTGAAACAAAAAATAAAAAAAACTTTATAATTATCCAGACAGCAGTCCAGATCAGGACTTCTAACCATAGATCTCCGTTCAGCATCAGAAATTTACCGTCTGTTTCTTTCATATACCACCAATCAGTGCTGGCATCACATTGAAACACAGCAACATTTCTCTTTTTCGTTTTTTTAAAATCATGTTAATGTAATGTTGTTTATTTTTCCCTCTATAAGCATCATCTGAATTACAAGATTGGCAGGTAAAAATCACAGTCTGTCAAGAAGGGCTACTTCAAAACCCAAATTTCATTAAAAAATTTCTAAATTGCTGTAAGCTTACCTTAATTAATATGATATCTAAATGGTCTGTTCTTCCAATACTGTCTACAAAACTGAAGTTTTCTACATTCAGTATACCCTAAAATCTAGATTCAATGCACCATACAAGACTGCCTGCTCAAATATCCAAACAAACAAGTCAAACCTATCACTGGAGCCAAACTCCTCATCCCCCACGTCTGAACTGCTGGCACAATCTGAGGTGCTCTCCTCCTTCTGTCTTGGGGGCTCAGGTTTCTTAAAGTCCTCCTGCTCCTCAGAGGCTTGCTTAGCCGCCCTTTTCTTTGCTGAGAGGGGAATCTTTCTCTCATAATCATCATCACTATCATCAAAACTGTCATTGAATTTCACCTGCAATGAACAGAATGGAGGTAAAATTACTGATCCATCTCAATAACATAATTAGTTCTACAGAAATAACATACCAGCCTGGACAAAGAGAAACTGCTAATATATCAACCCAATATCCATGTTAATTGCGTTCATAATATAGTCTGCTCAACTCAGAGGAGAACTACCGTGATGAAGTGGAGCGTTTCACGCAATGGTGTACAGATAATTTCTTGACTTTGAACGTTCGTAAGACCAAGGAGTTGATAATCTATTTCAGAATTAAGAAAGATACACGCTACCATTAACTATAGGAAACGAATCTGTGGATGTGGTTCAACAATATAAATATCTTCGTATAACCATCGATAGGAAGCTAAATTGGCATCTACATACTGACTGTCTGTGTAAAAAATTTAACCAGAGACTGTATTTTCTCAGAACATTTAATGTGAACACAACTGTAATAACCATATTTTACAATGCCATCGTTCAAAGTATTTTAACATTTGGGATCAGTTGTTGGGGTGGAGGTATTACAAGTGGAGACAAAGACAGACTGAATAAAATCATACATAAATGTGAAAAGATAATCAGTAATGATCTACCATCTTTCGATGATCTGTATGATAAAATATCCGTAAAGAAAGCCAAAAATATACTTCATGATATCACTCACCCCCTAGATGATGAATATATTAAAGCTCAAAGAAGTAAACGTATTTTACAACCTTACGCGAGAACCGAGGGGTACAGTAAATCCTTTGTACCTTCAACGTCAAGGAAACTTTTAGGAGTAATAGTATATACAGTGTTTGGGAGAATGTGAGAGTTAGTAGGGATGTGTAGGTATATATGTATGTGTGTGTGTGGGGGCTTGTGTGTGTGTGCGTGTGTATGGATGATGTGTGCGTGAGTATGTGTGTGTGTGTGTTATGGTTGCGTATTATGAGTCAGTATGACATTGTATGTTAGTTTTATAGTCTACCAGAGTTCACTCTTGATGTATTGTTTGTTAATATAATAATATTGTCTTTGTGCACTTGTTCAAGACAAATTTCCGGAAGGATTAATAAAGTTTATCTTATCTTATCTTAGTCTTCATCTGATTTAGTATGAGTAAGTTCAAAATAAGATCTCTATAAAATACTTTAATCTCAAAGAGCCATCTGACATCATATTCTCAAGAAATTTAGAATTTTTTCCACTTAACATGTGAAAACTAAAAATATTTTTCTTTTACTCTGTGATCCATTCATATTATCTTTAGTGCAACTGCAATATTTAATTAGGCTACACAACTGTGCTGTTAACTTCCTATTTCTGTGTATGCACAGCTTATGCAATATTCATCTGTTGCTAGAAAGGGTAGCTAGTTTGCTGGGTCATAGCCAGGTCAAACAACTGTCTTATGATAAATTTATTCATAATACTACAGAATACAAAGAGACAGGAAATATTTAATTGGAATAGTCACACTGAAAAAGCATTGTTTTTTAAACTGTGCACTCTACTAAATGTTTTGAAAGGGCAAAATGTGAAAGGTAGTTGGTTTTTTAAACAAATGTATTCATTATTTTTAAATAACATAACTCTTAATAGAATTTACATTTCATGTTCAAATTTCATTTGGATGATTAATACACTTCTAACTCAATTTCCAGCAAAAATGCCATTACTAAGGTTTTTGAAAATATGTGGGTTCAGCTAATTTGTTAAGAATATACACCTTTTTGTTGTCCTCCGAATTCATAGCAGCGGCCTCTTCCCGCTTCTTGATCAGCTGGTAGATACTGGACGTCTGATTTCCCCTTGCACTGCCTGGTGCAGGCTTCGTGGCAGATGCTACACCTTGAGACTGTGGTGGACGTACAGGGGTGGTAGTAGCAGTACTGCCATCTTTCCCAGGCAAGCCAATTTCTGCCAGCTTGTTGCCAAAATCTGATGAGTAAAGGACCAAGGTTAAGGGCAGCCAGGAGTGTCTTTTAACTACACCAGATATTTTCATAGTATCTGCATTAATAAACTGGAATCCTTTAAATGCAAAGTTAAAATTAAGCCATCCCAGTGGGTAAACCAGGCAAAATACAATTGGGTAAATTGGTAAATCTTGTATCAAGGGAATTCAATATTTTTCAGGAGTATAACTATATAAATGGAGAAAGATTTTTGTGACAATGTTGGCCACGTCAGACCGTTTGATAGCAACATTCTTCTAGGAAGACATTACAAATTTGAGGACATTTCCAGAAGATTGCGTCCCCAAAATAAGTCCCAAGAGCTCTTTAAATTTCAGGTGAGCACATGAACTCTGCATCTGCAGATACACTATCGGGTTTTATAAGCACCAAATATCATAAGCTCCAATATGCAGCGACATAACTATGTATGAATCTGAAGAAATGACATCTACAGTTGTTTTTTTTTCTCCAGTTTAGGCTTAAGCTTTATAGATGCAAAGTCCTTGATTCCATACCAATCTAGTTTCAGCTTTATTCAGAATGTAATCTATATAATCGTGTTTAGTACCATCTTGCGAGTCATCACCATACCCCTACCTGTTCGAGCTTTGTTGCGAGCCTCTTCACGCCTAGTACTGCCAGGTGTCTTTGGTTTCTCTTCAGTCTGTTCCGCTGAGGTAGAGATTTTGGCACTTTCATTTGTCTTCTCGCTTGGTTTCTGTGGAATAAGAAAATAAAATGAGTCAGAACAAACAAAAAATTTTTAAAAAACAGCATGCAGTTCTTAAAATCAGTAGTGGGTACCGTCAAAAAATTTAATGTGATCGCAGAAGTCTAATGTGAAGATAAACAGAAAGAGCTCATTCAGTTGAGAACAATGTAAAAAAAAAAAGTTTGTAAATCGGATGGTTAATTTCAGAGTTATGAATATTTTAGCTGATTTATTTTCACTGTTTTTGATGAACATAAAATACAGACACTAATAGAAGAAAGAATGGCACCGAAATACCATAAATTGATGCTTCCGTATGGGATAAATAACAAATACTAACCTTACGCTAACATAAGGTACTATACGCCAACATAAGGTACTATACGCCAACATAAGGTACTATACGCCACTATACGCCAACATAAGGTACTATACGCCAACATAAGGTACTATAAACTATATATTTTTGTGATCTGTATATTCTGAACTATAAAAAGTATAAGATTACACTGTGTTACACAATGATCAAGATTACATAATCCAATATGGCTGCCATGATGGCAGATAGGGCTGATTTGACAACTTAGAAGCTAAATTACATCTTCATTTATTATAATAAGTATACAAAACTATATATATTCTGACTCTGAATGACAGCCTGTATTCAATAGAATCATTTTCAAGGAGAAATATTGAGATTGCGAAGAAAAAACTTGGTGCAAAACATGAGGAGTTGCAGAGACGAGATACTACTGTTACAAGTAAAACATCCATGTTCTCCAATGTATCATAAAAGCATCTGAATATTTTTTTCAGTAAAATTGTGAACTAAAAGCTGAGTTTTATCTCTGCATGCAATTTGGACCTACAACCGCCTAACTAGCACTAGCAGATTGCTAGTCTAGCAGTGTGGCAGCATGATACGACGCAGACACGCTGTGTATGGCACTTGGTTTAGATCTACATGTGCCCGAGAACTGAACTAAACGTATACTATAAGTATTAATCTGGTGCCCTCAAAGGTGATACCCCATAATATATAAAATACTATCAGTTTGTAACCACAAAAAGCAACAAGGCTCTCAGAAAAACAACCCAACTTAATCGTTTCCAAGACATTTTTTTTCCTTAATCTGCATATATTTCCATAGTTAGCATGTCCACAAAACTTGTTCTTAACTATCTTAAGGAGTAAGAGAGTACTTTATGTGACATGAAAAGAAAATAACTTACAGTTGATTCATCTGAGGAGGAGTTGTCGTCCCTCAAGATCCCATTCTTCCATCTGTTCTTGATAACCTCCAGCTCCTCCATTCTAGCAGCACGGATCTGTGCTGCCATACTACTGCATGTTGTGGTGCTATCCTGGGTGCGTTCTACTAGACGCTGCTGAACAGACTTCGTTCCAGTGCTCACCTAGAAAATGACCAGTTTCATAGTAACAGTATGGAATAATGTGGCAGACTCCCTTTGAATTTTTTTTTTCACTGCAGAATCTTGTGGACTCATAATGGCAAAGGACCAGTCAGTAACTTTAGATCTGTATGGTACACAGCTTCTTAAGTAAAATTTGATATGTTAAGTGAGATACTCAGCTTAATAACACCAAAACATGTATGAATGAAACAAATAATTAGTAACTTGAAATAAAATAGGGAAAAAAAAGAAATAATCATGTATACTTAAAGGGG
>JAWQUT010000212.1:1287130-1331684 GCA_033807755.1 Ellobium chinense
TGTGTGTGTGTGTTGGCGGCAGCAGGATGAAGAAGGGAGAAAAAAAAACAAAAACCACCCTCTCTTGCATCATCAAGCAACAGACCACCACAAAATTGCACATTTACTGTAATCATGTTCAACATGACAACATAACTTTTGACAACATAACACAAGAATACACATTTGATTCAGTGACAGATGAAAAATAACAAACAGACCAGTGTTTATAAGAGCTACCTGGTAGAAGAACAACATATGCCATCATATTGTGAACAAACAGGCTTGAGTTCTGGCAAATCCTCAAATGGCTTCAAGCAACATTGCTGGACCGATGACACCTCTGAACAATGCATTCTAAACTATTTAATTTTCAACGGCTTTTCAATAACACTTCGCCATTTTTTTTTGCTGATTCCAGTCATTTTGTAAGCCTGGAAAGGCCAATTTTACTACACTTTCTAGGTCTGTGGCAGACTCATCTACTGTCATGAACCTACATTACTTACTTTGTTGGGAGAGTGGATCACTTTGGAAGGTGTCTGGACAGTTGATTTGACAGGAGACGACCGTCCTCCACTGGGGGCAGCCTTGGACACAGCTTTGTTGGCTACTGCTATTCGTGCCTGCACCTCTGTTGCTCTTTCTTCAATACTCTCCTTAAAGCTTTTCTTTGGTGTCATGCCTTTCTTCACAGCTGGTGGGGGTGGGGGATTCTGGCATATGAGAGAAAGAGACATGAATTTGATAAACAAAGAACAAAGCACCGCATCATAAAATAATAACTCATTATGCAATGCATAAAAAATACAGTAGACTTTACTTAACACAAACCCGTTTAACACGAAATTTCTGTTTACATGAACCAAAAAAAAAAGTCCCTGCCTTTTTTCGCTCTATAATTTATGCATTTCAAATTCCGTTCACAGGAACTAAAATTCTAGAGGATCTCAACAGCGCGAATAACTTTCGGGCAGCACCGTTGTTTTTGCTTGAACTTTCCTTTTTCGTTTGCATTGCCAGCGTGACATTTTCCACCCACGACACTCCACCATTACCCTGCTCGCTGTGTGATGGCTTTGCCTCTCCTGACCGCTTGGCCAGACATCCCCCCCCCCCAACTNCCCCCCCAACTGAGTCTTCTGTAACGTAACCGCCCAGACTGGTTTATCCATTGGCATGTTGTACGATCTGTGCCGCATGCGCCTTTCTCACGTCATGACGTCACCGGAACAAGTATTTATATGTAAAAATGAACCATCCCCCTTTTTTCCAATGTACTCTTCTTTACACAAATTCTTGATAACACATTTCTGTGGTCCTCTGAAATTCGTGTTATCAGGTATTTACTGTACTATCATTTCTAAACTCTGCGAAACATCTTTGGGTTCTATCAACAGATTAATCGCTGAGAAACTGTTTACATTTTCTACATGCTGAAATTCACAAACTCAAGCTAAGTTCCGATCACTAAATAACAACTGAACATTGTGTACCGCAGCCATGTCAGTTATTCTCTGAATCCCAAAGCTTTTTTCATGACTTGTGGTACAGATAAGTCCCATTTCAATGACACTGGTGCACTAAAGTAAAGCAAAACAGGACACATTATGACCCAGGTACACAAGTTATTAAACCATGCAGCATCTTAAGCAATCATGCTTCATAGTGCTCCACTTGACATGGAATCTTACGTAAATGTTCACAATCAAATTTTATTTGTACCTGAGGGGCTTTTGCGGATGATGCAATGGGTTTAGGGGCAAAACTAGAAACAGGCCTAGGTTTGCTGACTGCATCAGGGTCCTCACTAGGGTCCACTTTCTTGATATCACTGACAAGGTTGGAGGAAGTCATGGTCTCCCAGGCTGACATGCGAGCGCTGACAGAGTAGGCAGTGGGCTCATCTTTCCGTGGACGCAACTGAGGTGTGAGTTTCTCCTGCATCTGTGACATGCGCTGGGAGACAGACAGCTCAGATGGGTCAGTGACTTTGGGAGGGACAGCATTGGTGGAAATGGCAGCTGGAGTTGATGCAGAGAATGCTGGTGTGCACACCTGGTGAGAAACCATTAAAGATGTCAAAATGCATTGTTTACATTGACTGACAATGATTTGAGGAGACAGATGTGCCCATTCTATTTAAAAGTGTACATTACATATGCATGCTGATAATTCTAAATCCCCCTCCCCCCATTTCATCACACACATAAAAATATGTCCTAAGTTTTGTTTCCTCAATATCCATACAGAAACTGAACACATGTAAGCAGTACCTACTGTCTAAAGGGATTATTTTCACAAGAATCCAATCTTCACCAGTTTTGCAAGTTGAGCATCACTTGCTAAAATTATCCCCACAAAAATGGTTCTGTTCAAAAAGTTTCAGAGGACTAATTACTAATTAACAATTTGTATATTAGCAGGCATTACCCCTCAAGGGAAATGCAAAAGCCCATTACATGGACATTATCGATCAGATGATCATAGTATGTTTCTCAATCAAAATGAAGGGTTGCAGAATATATTTATGAGCTGTATTGCAATGTCAAGTTTATTTACTCTAGAATTATGCCTTCATACCTATTTGACAAAAACTAGCATGTGGGGTTTGCAAAAGAATCACAACAACAACAAAAAAAACAACTTATACAGTAGGCTTTCAAGCTTACAAATAATTTCTATACCCAAAGCCCAGTTGCCGTAATGAGCAATTTTCATACAGCATAGAAGGAACAGGGAGGGCAGGAGCTGTTTGCATAATTCTGATTCAAATAATGATCTCTGTTCAAAAGTGTTGTTATATCACTCTTTCCATTATTTGCTCCTTAATTAAAATTTGATATTTATCAGATTTAATTTTTGGTTTTCCAAAAAGTTTCAGCATTCTGCCATCCTTGCAGGCAGATCTTCCAAGAATTCATGAGGACATGCCAGGAATTTACAAGGAGCTATTATCAGAAGTTCACCAAAGATAAAAAGTATGACACTAATACTGAAGCGAAGAGCCTAATTCTGTGTTGAAGACAAGATAACTTCTAGCGAATATGTCACCCCTGTAAATGAAAGTGCTACCCTCATAAATGATAATGTGCATAACATAATAATACAAGCTTAAAGCATCTAACACTTTTTATCCACACAGCAGATATTAGAGAAAAAATCTATCCATATTCATGAAAATTCAGAGTAGGAAAAAGCTGTTGCCCTGCGACACCAGCGCCAATCAGTGATTTGTGGATGAAAAGGACAACTGGTGCCGATGGACAAAAAGATGTAAGAATGCCCAGCGGGCTCTGCCAGGTACTCAGAGATTCAAAACAAAACCATGACAATATTACAGCACAAACAGGAAAAGAATAAACAAGAATGGATGGAACAAGGTCATGGATAAAAAAATCTCATGAATTTCCATGAGTTTTCAGATACAGTGCCTTAGTCAAAAATTGGGCTTAAATGATAGCCACATTAAAAAAACAACAAACAAACAGAAAACTGAAATTAGATTTATCCCGAACTGGTTCCATCGCTTGAAAGAAAATTATTTGTTAATTAAACCCAGAAAGTTATGCAAAGCAAACATTCAAACCAATGCTAGCCTGCTAAATAGGGTTAGTAACAAAGATGAAGGAGAAGAAAAAAGAATCACTTCAAAGCACAGCAAGTTAATGTTGAACATCCACAGTATGTAAAGAAACCATCAGAAATACAGAAGTTAATCCATATTAAAACAGATAATTTTCATAAGCATTTGATCTGGTAATACAGCCTGACTCTGGTGAGGAAATGGGTCAATTTCATGTTACATGGACAGAGATGGGTTCACTTGGAGACGGAGTCGGCATTAATAAGCCTGATCTTTTGACAACCTGCATATTCTATCAGCAAAAGGTAGTAATAAAGCAAATTAAATAGCAAATTAACAACAACAAATTTTTTTTTTAAATACTTTTAAATTAATCTATTTCTCCAATCACTGAACTGGGCAGAGTGGGAAGGAGAGAAAACCTGAAAATCCAGGTTAAAAACATGAGAATAACTATCTTTTGCATTCTTTTACTAAACATAAGTCACAGTAACCTTAGAGGAAGATTACTGATCACCTGGGTCCAAACAGGAGACCTCAAAAGCATATACATACAGTGGAACCCGCTTAAGCAGGACACGCGTAAGTGGGATACCTGCTTAAGTGAGATGAATGCCTGGGGAACGAAATTTTTGCTATTTAAATCTATACATGTGAGCGGGACGGCAACCCACTTAAGCAAGACGACTTGGAGCCAGATCCCCGTAATATACACGATGTTTTTGACAGGAATGCTGCAGATTGTTACTATCGTGCGGTGTCTCAGTGCTTGTTTATCTTTGACCATCATCTGAAAACCTGAGAGCTACAAAGAAGCTTGTACTGACGGTCCCGATTACCCCTCTTACGTTACGTGAGAAGTGATTGACACTACCTTCTTGCAGGCAGTTGACCCTTCGGCGCACACATGGACGAATCAGAGCGGACATCCTAGCCATTGGTCATTTAACCTGCGCAAGCATCAACGGATCAAGATTAAGTAAGCCCCACCCCCTGTCAGCCACACATTATCCTTTCCTCAGCTTGGGCAATGATTGACCCCCTATGAGCCTTACCAGCTGCGCTATTGCACAATACTCGGCCGGGGTGTCGTTCACATAGGCATGACCAGCATTCGTTTTACGTAAAGGTTTTGAGACACACATCGCTCGCGTTGCGCTCTGGCCAGATGACTTTGTGGAGCGAGAAGTGAGACGCTTATCTTAACCAGTGTTTATGATCATGTACATTCTACCCCTTTGATCACGGGGGGGGGCGACGACACGACATCTCAACTTCAGAGATGTTAGACCTCTTATTATTCTCTCTAGTTTTATTTTAACATGTCTTTTTTCTTTCCCTCTGATGTAGACATGTCCCGGTCTTTAAAAGATATGGGTTTTTTTTAATTTTCAAAGGAGAGTGGTGGACGGCTTAGGTGCTTCTTTGGCGCCAACCAAAAAATCCCGTTCCCCACAAAGAATGACTAATAATATGCTCTGCAAGTCTACTGAAAATGCAGTTAGGCTGCAATAAGTATATTTTAAACAGTACAGATACAATTTAAATCTGACTCTGTTGTCACACCTCACACCTCACTAGCAAAAAGTAATGATGATCCCTTAACTTGAATGAAACACACAAACTATCTAAGAAATCACTTTATAATGGATAGTCCGCCTATGTGGGACGCCCACTTAAGAGGGATGATTCTTCGGGAATGGAGCCATCCCGCTTGAGCGGGTCCCACTGTAATGTTAAATTCTGTTTGCAGCTTTTTAAAAAAAAAAAACCAGATCAAAGTGCTTTTGGCATTGTAAATACTTACTAAACAAATTTGTGTTATATGAGAAAGTGGACAAAACTAGAGACAGAAAAAAGTATCAAAAATGCTGTTCATGTTGATGCTTAACATTATATTCCACACAATAAAGTTCCACGGAAAAGGAACCCTGCCCATCCTACTTATAGGCATGAAGAGATCCAATTTCCCAATAAGCTGTTTGTTAATTTACTTTGAATTTGAGCTGTTATATGAATTCTGTTGCTCTTCCAAAACCAGCCTAAAATTTTGAAGAACACAATAAAAAATTCTGCATTGCATTGCACAACCGTGGCACCTTGAAAACACACCCACCCTTCGGACCAAGCTACTGAGGGCAGATTCTCAGATGTTTTGTTATCCATAGTGTGCTTGACACAAATTAAACTGTGTACTAAGCAGGAGAATGTGTTGAGAGAAGACTGTAATAACTAGAATAAAAATTTGCGGTATGCGACTTTAGACATCAACATGGACAATAGTCAAACCACCACCATAGCATGCAAATCAATGAAAAGCAGTAGCAGAATCATGCACGAAAGGTAAGAGTCACACAGTCTACAACATCAAAAGCAAAATTCTTTGCCTAAAGAGCAATGAACCTGTTTTTGTGTTTTTTGCACATGAACAGACTGTGCAAGTCCAGTTCTGGGTGTATTCTCCGCAATTTTCTTTTCAAATGTAGCCAGTTTTGCAGATAGTGGTTGCTTTGATGGTTCTGAACCCTTTGGTTTCGGAGTCTCTGTCTTTTCTGCCCAGGCTGCAAACCTGTGGGACACTGGTTTGTGGGTTGGTTCATCTGTGGTTTGGTTGAGCTCTCCATCAGAAGGAGGAGTCGCACTCAAGTCTGGGGCATTTACAGGGACGTCATTTGGGACTCTGCTTACAACTGCCGAAGTCTTGCTGGGGCTTGTGAAGCTGCGGCCTGAATCCTGGTATGCAGAGGTCACTGCAGTGTCTGAAGCAGCTTTTACAGGGGTCACTGGCTTGGCACTGGTAGAGCTTGACAATTCCACAGCCGATTTTGATGGGGATGCAGTGTTATCCTTGTACGTAGGGGTAAAGGGTTTAGGGGAACGATTCCATTCAACCTTGAGTAAGATAAAGCATGCATCATACAAGAAATGTGACATACAGAATATAAAGTTATTTCCTTACATTCACTTTCAAATGGACTCAAGTAATCTGTCCAAAGTACACTTTTTTAAGCTTATTTGCAAAATTAAATTTTTCTGATTGATTGGTGCTAAAACAATTTCTTGTGCAGCCCACAATGATGAACTGTTTTTTACATCTCAAGAAAATCACATATAATGTGGCAAGTGCAACACAATTCATGCAGTTAACGTTCAAGATATTTATGTGCAAATTATTAAATATTAGATGCTATCCACTGTAAGTTTATACCTATATAGTGATGATGCTCTGTCCTTTAGAAAAAAGCTTTTCCACTTTTTTTGCATTACTGAACGAAAAGAAACCTAAAACTGCACATGGTAGTGTTAAAAAGAGAAATCACCATATGTAAAGACCAAAAAGAAATTCTAAAAAAAAACCAGAGAGCAGAAATTCAGGAGAGAGGCAACAGAAACGAGAGTTACAGGAAAGATACCATAGGTGCTACTGTAGAATTTTATGAAAATTAAACCTGAACAGTGCCCGAAGGCAACACTTTGTCAGTTATGCAGCTAATGTATATTATATATGCTTCATTGAGAGTGGATATTAATCATGCTCTGGAGTAAAAGTTACGGAAGGTGGAATTTAAAAAAATAACAAAGTGGCACCCTTGGCACTGAAAGAGAAAAGTGGTTGTAAAATATGTATTCAGAGATGCCCATCAAACATGCAAAATTTCCCTGTTCTTGCCCAAATCTGAAGAGGTCAGACCAGAAGTATAAATATGTTATGAATGTTTAGCTGTTGTTTTTTTTATTTAGCATGCTTCTCTACAAAGTTTTCTTAGTTTTTCCTCAATTCCATACAGCTTTACGTTTCCAGATCGTGATAACACCAACCTTTGAGCTCCTAAGGGGGGAGTTCCGTGCCAAATTGCCAGCTGGACTTGCAGAACTCCTCAGGGGAGAGTTCCTTGCAAAACTGCCAGCTGGACTTGCAGAGCTCCTCAGGGGAGAGTTCCTTGCAAAATTATTGGCAGGACTAGCAGGAATATTACTGCGAGGAGTAGGAGGGGCATGGGTTTTCTTTGGAGAGCCAACGGGGGCAGACTTGGTGACTGCGGAGGAGGCAGCAGGCGGTGCAGATGGGGCAGGGCCTTTGCCAGAGGAGGCTTGGGGAAGTGGGTTGTCATTCTTAGGAGGTGGTTGCCATCTTGGCTTCTTCTCCTCCTCTTTGCTGATGAAGAAACAACGTTGAGTGAGGCAGAAATGCATGATTAACATAGCTTCATTTAAAAAATGCCATGTAGCTAATCAAAATGAAGCTTAAGCTACTTTTTATCAAGTCAATTTACTGGTGTGACATGAATCGAGGCTTAAACCACTTTTTATCACAGTCATTTTATGGTTATGACATAAAAGCCTCATGAGTGTACTTTGATTAGGTGAAACAATATTTCACCTTCAGAATCTGATATTTCAGTTCCTAATTTAGCCACATAAGCCTCATTTCAACTGGCTTCAAAACAAATGTTAACACATGTAGAAGAAGAGAGACAGAAATGTTCAAGTTTAAATGGCTTTTGGAAAACAACTTTGTGGCAAATGTCTCACTGCTGTCTTCAGAGTTCATAGTTGGTTTACTCATCTAGCCAAGTAAATCAAATTTAGTTGAATTGAACAAATCTCTCTAAAGATACTGTAAATGTCCAAATCCCCTGGAAGGTTTTGTAACCTCCATGGGACATTACTGTAAGTGACATCAGCAAATGTGCTTCCAATTACACGTACAAAAACTGTTGTTCATGTAACCACCATTTTTTGCTAGGATAATCTTTCTCTTGGTGACATTGTTTTAAGCAGGGCTGTCAAATTTACACACCAGAATGCAGATTTAACAAAGCAGCAGGATAACGATTCCCATGATGGCAAATCAAGACCAGCAAGAGCAGTACTACAAGTCTGCCACAAACAACTTGAACTGTTTGAGCACAGAAACTTCAAAATTGTTTCCTTTACTGTGTTAGAATATTGGGTACTTCGGCATGATTCTGACAAACAGACATACAACTTTCTGGTGTGAAAGGAAAACATGCCTGGGAATGCAAAAGACAAGGAAGAAAATCTGTATTTGTGACCAAATAAGCATGAAATTCAATATGGATGCCTTTCAGTTTTGCTGGTTGTTTTTTTGGCTGGTGTACAAAAATTATCAGTTCAAACTCACAAATTTCACTTAATTATTTCTTTGTAGGCCTAGACTAATAGAGAAAATATTTTTTTGCATAATTGTTATGGATAAGTGAGCGGTCGGGAAGTGTGTTAGGGTTACGGGTGTGCACTAGGCTCGCACGTGGAAGGTAGGAAACATATTCAGGCCGTAGATATGTAAGAATTAAATCGGTGTGAAGGTAGTGTCCCTATAGTGTAGTGGTAACACGTTCAGACTTGCAAGCTGAGAGACCCTGGTTCTATTCCCGGCAGTGGCATGAAATTTTATATTGTAGGTTTTTGCAGCCCTTCTCAAAATTGATCATTCACAGTAATTTGGTAAATTCCTGAGTGATACACTTCCCTAAAAATAATATGTAACACCTAAAAAATTATTACATTTCTCCCACTTAATAATATCAAATGAATACAATACTAAGTATATATATGCCTTTCCACCCAGTTAGATAGAAAAGGGGAGAAACATCCAAACTGCAGGACATTTAGCAGCCCTCCCTTGGTAGGATTATCAAAGGGATATTACATCACAATTTCCCTGATATTAAGATCTTATCACAATCAGGTTATGAAACCATCACAATGCAGTTCTTTACCAGGTAAAATCCACATTGACATGATATTCATTCTTGCTGATATAAGGAAGGGTAGTCCCAAAAAAAAAAAAAAAAAAAAAGACCTGGANAAAAAAAAAAAACAGACCTGGAAACATCAATGGCAATTTTTCACAATTTTTTTTCTGCTTTTCCAGTTATGACTGGTCTGAGAAGTGAGACAGATCTGCCTTAGGTATCACAGATGCCGAGGTGGCTGAAAAGAATCGATCCTTTTTGCTGTCATATAGTGGTAAAAAGCAACTATTGTTACCTGTCAAGGTTACTGAATAATAATTATGTTGCTCAGCTGGAACTTATCCGCTGGGAAAAATTTCTAACAGTTGCTAGAAAAGAGGCAGCCCTAAAATCAAGAAAGCAGAGCTGCCAACCTCCAAAACTGGATTTTCATATTCCAGGTATCAAAAATTCATATTCTGACCCTGATTTTCATACTCACACCGGTGCAGAAAAATAATCTCGCGAAATTTAAATGAATGTCTCTTTTTAGCTGTTTAGTCATACTTTTAGGCTTGTAGATAGCTACTGTTTTCGTATCACACTAAAAAGCTTTTCTTCAGCTTTAAACTGAGGAGGTAATGGGAGTCACTCACTGTGGTAAAATAATATACTTGACTTTCAACAGCTCTTTCCAAATCCTCTTCATATTCCTGTAATCTAAGTGCTATTTTGATTAGGTGAATTCTTGCTTTTAACTAATAAAAATCCCCCTTCCTTCAAAATTTAAAAAAAAACAACTGATAAGATATGTAAGATACTGGCAACAATAACACAAGAACGCCCTCATTTTGTAAGACAAGTTTATACAAAAGAAACTTGTTCATCACATAATTGCTGCTAAGCTTGAAATTCAAGACCATCAGAGGACAGACTGTAGCACTTTACCATGCCCACTAGGAAAATTAAATCATTTATATNGATATACATAGTGTACATATGAGCAAACAATATAGATAAAGCATGATAATTTCATTTCGAGGAGCACAATATACAGACTTGCACAAAAAAACAAAAAAAAAAAAAAAAAAAAACCAGACCTGGAAACATCAATGGCAATTTTTCACAATTTTTTTTCTGCTTTTCCAGTTATGACTGGTCTGAGAAGTGAGATAGATCTGCCTTAGGTATCACAAATGCCGAGGTGGCTGAATAGAATCGATCCTTTTTGCTGTCATATAGTGGTAAAAAGCAACTATTGTTACCTGTCAAGGTTACTGAATAATAATTATGTTGCTCAGCTGGAACTTGTCCGCTGGGAAAAATTTCTAACAGTTGCTAGAAAAGAGGCAGCTCTAAAATCAAGAAAGGTACCACTTACTGAATAACATGATGGGTCAAGTCATCCTCCCAGCTATTAATGTTCTGAGCCAGAGCAGCAAATCTGCCTCTCCTTGAAGGGGCAGTGGAACTGTTCATCTGCTTGGCTGGAGAATTCTGGGATGAGGGCAAGGCCTTCCTCTCCAAGGGTGGTGAGGAAATACTCTTCCTTGGTTTGGGAGTTGGCATTTCTTCACTCCTGTTTTCTGTTGAATTTTCAAATAAAGTGATTCACGTTACAAATTAAACTATGACTATGTTAATAAATTCAACCATCTTTAGTAGTATGAAGAGATTCATGAGGTAAGACACACTGTCATAACTAGTAAAACACCCATTCTTCAAATGGGCTTCCAATGCCTGAACAGTGATATCAGGCATGGGACTAGAGATATCAAGTGGTGCATCTTTGCCCTGTGAACACTAACCAAGCAAAGTATCACAACTTTTGTTTCAGCAAATTCAAAATAAAAACTAGCACATACACAAGCTTTTAAAAAGTATTAATTTTCAAACTATGAAACCTTCCCAATTTAACAACGTTAGGCCCCCATGTAATACTGATACAAATATCCTGGCATGTCAGATTTAGTGGATGTAGATGGCTTTGTAATAAAAAGCATGGGTGCTGCATGAACTCATCCCCTTACACTGTGCAGACCTGCTCTTCACACATCTATGCCCTACTGAACCAGCTCTCTCTTTCTTTCACTCTTACTTATGAGTAAAGCGCAGTGCAACTGGTAAATTGTGTTTTGTCCCTCTTACAGATAGGGCTAACGCAATAGAAAAATTTTTGTATTTGTCTGATGCAAACCCTGAAACCTACACAGAGATATCACATTCATAGGCTATCATGTAAACATTTCAGGATTTGTTCTTAGCAGTTGAAGCGCTCACTATCTACTAATGACAATGTTTTGCCGAATATGAAGATTGTGAACAATAATTTACAGCTGAACCAACAGTAGCAGCTCACAAAAGTTTTTACAAAGTCAGTGAAACAGTCCTAGATGTGTTCTCATCAAAACTAAGAGATTTTGCAACATTAAGAACATAGCAGCATTTTATTTGAACATTTTGTAATGCTTTTGTATCACCCACTATTACACATTCACTCCCAAATTCTAGTTATGCTGGATTTATGTCTATTAATATGAAGTAATCGTGCACGTTATGTGGTCTCAAACTCCAGCAAAAAGAATTACCTTCATTTTCCCCTGTCAGGGAAGTGGGCAAATCTTTAACACGTGACTGCACTCCACGAATGGCGGGGGTGTCAGGCTTCAAGCCCTGTTCTTCTTCCCTCACACATTGACGCTTGGGGGAATCTGAAAGAGCAGAAATAAAATATACATATGAAGAAAATGGACTCAGCTCAAGCCATCACCATTTTGTCTTTGCTACCTATGTCAAATTGGCTTGTGAAAGTAAAATAGCTCATCCTGATGAAGCAGCCATTTAACTGATCATGATGAATTTCCTTATTAATGCTGAATGCCACCAATGCTAATTATGATATAAATATAATCATCACTAAATCTTCTAATCACATGCAAACATCATATTTTTAATGGAATGTATGACCTGTCACACCATTCACAATGATTTTTGCAAGGGGTCACTCCTCTGTGAACATTTCAATATTGTTGTGGCCTGACAGTGTTGGCAGTTAATCTCATTCAAAACAATCTGATCCACCAAATATTCCAAAACAAACATTTCAAACAAATCAGAACAAAAATTCACTAACAGTTGCGGACAATGGTCTCTGCAACCTCAAAAAAGTACCCCGCTTCAAAATAAAGTAGTGTGCATATGAATACTTTACAAGCAAGGCAAGGTTTAATTGTAGACTTTCAACTGAAACCTTTTTTCTATATCTTCAGATATTTTCCTAGGTTTAGCCCCACGCTTGAAACCTAGACGTGTTCTACTACAGTATATGAAAATATATGAATGCATGTATACATTTGGTCAGTACGGTTTCTGCATTTAGCCAGGGTTAATGAAATGGAGACAAAAAATTGCCACGATATGTTTCTCTTCAGCAAGGGGAAATACCCTGATGGGTCATATCACCCCCTGAAATAAAATTCCTTTAAGTCCTTAAATGACTTTAAGGACTTACAACAATATTATTTCAGGACAGTGATATGTTAGTAAATGAAAATAAGCATATTATAAAGGGGTAGGCTCTTGTCCCATCAGCAAGCATAAATATAAGAGAGGAGTTCCCTTCCACCAGCTGCAAGTGATATGCCTTTCCTCTCCAAAATTCAAACTCAGGACGAAACTTAAGTGTCTAGGTATTCTTTTATATCTCCAGTGTAAAGTAGCAATGTGACCTAAATACAGCTTGAGGAAACTAATGATATAATGCTGGCAAGTGATGGATAAATGTAAACAAGAGCAACTAAATCAATACACGAAATTCTGAATACATAACAAGGAACAGATAAACTCTGGAGAGTAAGTGAGTGTGGTGTACAATTTGTTGTGTGATTCAGTTGATGCTTTATGAAAGATGGATATACATGATACAGTTTGAATTGATTAATAATGTATAGAATCTAGCTGAGGTCACTGACCAACCTTTACATTACATTAACATTCACACATTCAGTGAATCTGACTGGCCAAACTGGTCTTTATACTACTTGTTACAGACAGCTGAAAGCAGACTGGAATGTCTGATGACAATTAATTTTAGATGATTATGTCCATCTTTATGTCATTACCAACAGTTCTTCACACTACATTATGGCTTGATAATATAGGAGATGATGTTGATAATAGGAGATGATGTTAATACAGGTAAGAGATGAATACCTCAGTAAAAGCATTAAACCATGAAGCAAATTCTACTAATTCTAGGAAGAATGACTTCACACAAAACACTGCAAATCTTATAATGAGACTGCTTCATAAGGAAAAAAAAATCTTACAACATGGTCACATGCTATGTGCTATCCACTTTGTCTTTATACAAACAAACAAAAAAAATTAATTAAAAAGCACCATGTAAAATGCAGCTCATGTTGTAACAACTAGGTAACAATTACCAACTTTCGAAAATCTGCAGATCAAAGGTATTCAGTCAGTGACCTCATGCTAAAGAGCTCTCTCTACTTTATACCACTTAAAAGTATTTGTGGGTAAAGGTTCAGGGTGTTTTTGAAAAGCATTTTAATACCATGGTACAGCTCTGGGGATGAAACACCTGCAAATGGAAAGCAATATCAATGTAATAAAACCTAAATGATGACACAAACCACATAATTTACCCAATACTTCAATCACATATTTCATATATCAGCAGTTCTGAAGCAGCAGTCGCAGGATTTCATTTTCAAGACTTCTTGTTAGCTATAAAGAGTATGACACTATGGGACAGATGACTGATATCAACTTGGGAACCCACAAAGAAATGCAACCCAGTTTTTACTGCCTTTCAAGTCCTGTCTTTCATCCATCATGGGCATTTTTAGCCTTGCTTATTGCGACAAATTTTATCTTTCACTGAAGCAGGCAAACTACCGATGATAAACATTATCAGGACAAAAAATAAAAATAATAATAAATTATAACCAGAACCACAGTTTTAAGTATGATAAACAAAAAATTATAAGTACCTAAGATACAGGTAAGTAGTGCAACTAAATCTCAATTTCAGAACTTCTTGAACATAGCCGTATAGTATAGGGCAAAGTACTTGTTTTGAGATTAGATGCAGCACTAAGTACTAGTAGTGTCAGAAACCTTAACCGAAATAATAATAAAGTACACACCATCTTGATTGACTTGCACTTCAGATAAGACTTTCTCTGTTCCATCTTCATCAAGCACTGGAGTCCTCCGCTTGCGAGGTGCAGCCTCTGGCATTCCAGCAAAACGCTGGTTTAACATTTCTCGCCTCTGCCTGGCTTTCTCAATCAATCTCTGTTGGTTAAAGAGTATTGTTAACAAAATTCAAGAGGATTAAAAAAAAAATTTAGATCTAGATAATCTCCTTATAGATCTAACATCAAGGACACAAACCGGGAAGTCAACATAGATGTGTTTGATCAGGGCAAGCTTCGGTGTAAGGTTAGGAAAGAAAAAGCACCAATAACATCTGAAGTGGTCTTCAGAGTTGGACAACAAATACAGTGTACTAGTAACTTAATTAAGACATAGTCTATAAAGACTAATAGAAAGTATTAGTAATAGTGGTGGGACAATCCCTCATTTTGAAAAGTCAACTTGGCTCAGTATTTTCAAAGTCAGGAACACAAAGGTCAGTCCTGGGTCATTCTTTCAAGCTTGAAGTTTTCTTCATTTCGTGAGGGAAGGAAATTTGATGTCAGAGGGCTGAAAGGCTGGTGAGATAGCCAAAATATTGCTTTACAATCTTAACTCCCACTGGCAGTAGCAGCTTGTTTGAAATGTTAAAACAATGTCATCACACTCCTTATGGCTGGCACTCTCTAGTCACCCATTAAAAGTTTTTCCTTTTTCTGGAATCAACATTGATAACCTCAACGACTTTGCACATAAACTACTATGGCCTATCTCGAAGGACAGCACCGCAATGATAATGATACAGTTCATTTAGTCATAGACAGGTCATGGACTAGATCGATATTTCGACTAAATCCGTGCTGTTGTTAGAGAAAGCCCTACTATTACAGGCCTAGACTATTACTATTGATGGTGGGACACTTAATCAATTGCTTTGCTGACTTTGTATTAACTGACTCAACATGTGGCTAAGTTTTAATTAGTTGACCCATGAAAAAAGATCACATCTAGCTTGGCTTGATGTTTTTTAGTTGAGCTTCCCAGCAGTGTTTCTCCAGGTCCAGACCATGTAATTCACCCTTTAAATTTCAAAATCTCCCAAAAAAGTTCATTGACAACATTGATGTGCATGCTGATTCCCTCTCAATTCTCATTCCTGCCAATAAGCCTGAGGAGAAAACTGTTTTTTTTAAATCTTTAATAAATCCTCACTCAAAATTTAAAATTCTTCTGCCAAATTTTAGAAGGAGGGACTGTTTTTTGACCTGGCCCAGTCTTATCTTAGTTCTTACCTTCTAGACTAGACTAGATCTTGATTAGGCTAGATTCTGTCTCCCCCCAAGCGAAATAATTTCCTTCCCAAACTCTGCCCCAAGAGGGCCCAAGTTAGACATGATCTAGTCTAGACTAGATCTAGTCTAGACTTAGTCTAGGTCCTAGTCTAATAAATCTAGCTAGTCTAGTCTGTCTGGATCTGGTCGACTGGTCTAGACTAGGCACACTTTGGCAAACTTGTCTTTGGGAAAATAGTAAATACCCCTTCCTGGAAATCCATTTTTCCACACTGGGTAGCCTAGTCTGGTAGATTGCTGCTGTTATATTTCAAAAATGCTTGGAATAAATTTCAGAAAATAAAAATGAAGGTGAAGGCATGGTCAGTCAGTGCTTGTCTTTTTTTTTTTTTAGTCATTTCATTTAACAGTTTAAGACATTTAAGTCATGCTGTGTCTATAAAACTCGAGGAAATGGCCTCCGTTAAAATTCTTGTCTCAGTAGACTACTAGTCTAGATCCAACTGATATTGTAACGTACACTCCTGCTCTTCAAGTAATACACACTACAGTGGCGGCGTCAATCCTCTCACTGACCCGTCATAAACAGTAAACACTGGCCTGACTGCTGCAGGTGAGGAGCTTCAACAACTCGACTCGGCACTCGCTGATCTAAGTTTCGGACTTCACTGAAAATGTTTTCTACCTGGCCTAATCTATTGAATTGCAACCTGAAAACAAAACTAAATATGACAAAATAATTCATAAAATTCAAACCTGTGTGTCTGGATCCATCGTAACAACCTAACAGCTGTGCAGCTAAATTCAAACTCGAAGTCAGACTCTCATCACTTCACTTTCTAGATTTGAGAATACAAACTTTCAAATCTGGCGGTTGAAGTCACGCGACTTCACGCGAGATTGCCAGGTATGCTTTCGTTGCCCCAAAGGCCGCCGCGAAGCCAAACCGTCAAGAAGCCTGCCCACAGAGTGTTACTGTGCCTATGCTTGACTAAAAGGTGTTGATTTTAATAAAATGGGAGTCCATTGTTTTCGAATGTTTCATTTTCAGTCAATTTTCCCAAATGTTCACTTCTTGGTTGGCAACCTTTTCAGTTAACCATGCTCCAGGAAGAAAATTAATAAAATTTATTCACTAGTCTGTTTGCCACCCATTTACCACTTATTTTCCTTTTCTTTTAGCATCTGCCAATGTATATATATTAACAAGCTTGTTTGTTTGTTTGTTTGTTTGTTTGTTTATTTGCATGTTTGTTTGATTAGCCAGTTGGTCCATTGGTCAGTTTATCTGTCGATCGATCGTTTGGTCAAGGGTCCGTCGATTGGTTGGTTGGTTGGTTGGTTGGTTGGGTGGGTGGTTGAGTTATTGTTTACTTTACATTTGCAGTACAATTCGTTAAAAAAAAAATAGGTGGTTGGGACTTAGGACTTTCAAAATTGTACCATTATAAACTGTGCTCAGTTGTTCCCGAAATGGGCTTGATACGACGGATACTATGCGCCTGCAACCATGTGTAGCCTAAATATGCACACTTTGTTTTGATTATGCTACGTGCTTTCACAGTGACTGTAACGTGTGTCAACCCAAGTAGACTAGTCAAGCAGTCAGCCTGTAAACACTGAGGCGGGGGGGGNGGGGGGGGGGCATTTTTACCTCCGCATCATTTTTGTACCGCTGACATCGGCTGTCACACCTCTATTTATGAAAAAAATCTGTAAGAGAATAAGGCAATTATCATAAGTCATAATAGCCGGGTATCTGATGTGTCAGTCCCATAATAATAATGCCGTTATTTTAGCAACAACCATGTCTAAAAGGAAACGGGGATTCAGATTATTCGTTACAGTCGGGTTCCCGTTACAACCTTATCCTCAATAAATAAATCTCACTGTATAAACTTTGTATGATTTCTCAAGTTTCCGTGAATGTCATGCGACGGTGTCCCTGAGCCCATCAGAGCGAGTTGTATGAAATGTGAAGGTATAATGACACAAGATTTAGTTGGAATACTTACCGAGGTTTAGGGGGAAAGGGGTGTACTATAACAGCAACATGGTAACGATATATCTAGATCTAGACTGGTGGTAGATTAGAAAAACTCTAACCCGTGGGTTTTGTTTGTTTAACGTGATACACTACTCTACCCTTGTAGAGTATAGTCTAGTGCATTACTGTGGTGCGCACTGTCCTATTCCAATTCAGTATTATGTTGCATATATTATTATGTTATATGCAAAACTGCGCACCAAAATGCTGAACAGTGCACTGTTTTTGTTTTGGGTAGTGATCTTAGAAAAACCGTTTCTCAAACCCCAGTTGTTGCTTGGCCATCAGATTTCACACACGTAGGCCTATCTGGTACACAGTAATGCACGTGCTTACAGAAGCATTTCATATTTGTGAAGTTCATTTTCATTCTGTTACTTTGAGAGACAGCGTCTTCCCTTAGTTCCACCTAACCTTTTCTTGAGAAACACATTTTAAGAATTCCTCTGTAAGTATGTGCCTTACCGTGTCTTTGATACACGCGTGAAATCTATTCTAGTTGTGAAGTAACGAATGTACTTTGGGATAACATTTTCCTATGATCACCATCCACAACAGAAAAAAAAAAAGCAACGCACGGTTCCGCACGCTGGTGGTGCGCAATTTTGAATTGGAAAAGGGCAGTACGCACTACAGTAAAGCACTATATTTTTAACGGGGAGAGGAGTGGATTGCCTTAATATTTCCCTCCTGTTTGCTGGGGTGGATTGAATACACAAGGTACTGAATTCTTACGTATCACGACACAAAGCCTTCACACTCTAAATATCGAAGATTTCGATTCTACGCCGATTCTGATACTTATTTCTAGGAAGGCATTTCCATACTATCATACCATTTCGATAGGGTGCTGTCGATATCTTTTGATACCCCCTAGGCTTTCCAATGACGACAGCCGCAGCTAGTTTGGTTCTGAGGATCGGAACTGGATCGATATTAATTTCGATAATTTCGATACCATTTACAGTACTGGTAATTGATGTTTAATAATGATGAAACGGGTAGCGTAGCTGATTGATTTCGATACTTTAGATCCCTTTGTCTTTGTAGGCTCTTTGCACCTTGTGTCTTATTCTCAGAGAATTGGGTGAAGATTTCAAAAGATTGCTTTTTATATCAGACAGGCCAAGCCACGGGGTTAAATGAGGCAAGGCATGAAAAAATATAAAATATAATATTTCAAAGACAAAGGTCAAACAGTCACCCTTTTGATCGAAAGTATCGAACTTGTATCACTGAAATTTTTAATTATCGAAAGTATCGCTGCTCAGAAATGATATTGCCCATCACTAACATATGGGATTGCCCAATGTATCATGATGTCGAATCCCGCATCCAAGTAACCCATGTAACCACCGCCACCCTCACCCCCTCATTTCTTCACCATTTTCAAAGGTGAGTGGAATTACAAAGATGACATGTTTATCTATACCAACATAGCATCCGGTACGTGATAACTTGTAACTAAAAGGAAGACTGCACCGTCCTACAGACCATATTAAAAGCATACGATATCCTATTAGTCCAATAAAACAGTCTTTCAAGTGTCTGTCATAATGATATAACGCCTCTGATGGCCCCAGACAACCCACAGGGTTACATTACTGCGCGCGTGGCGGCCATAAGCTTACGTCAAATACGTTCTCGCCACATGACCAGGCTGTCTAGCCAGTGCTCTGCGGACGGGTGATAGCATAATATGTTGGTATGAATGTTTTAATTCCTCTGTGAACAGTAGATATGCCAAATAAAATCATGCTGAGGCAATAAAAATGCAGAATACTTTTTTTGGCTTACACTATCAAACTTTACGTTTGAATATGGAATACCAGAACGTTAATTAAAAGCTGAATAATACATTGTCAGGGAGAGGTGTCTGTACCTGCTGGAACGTAAGTGACGTCAGCGTTTTTGTCATAGGCTTCTGCTAATCGGGGAAGGCGAATAATTCTGGACACAAGGGCCAAACCCGGTAACTCTAGCTCTCCTTATTTTGTCATGTTACATACGCGCAGGGTAACAGAACGATGCTCTTTCTTCGCAACATGTACTGACTCGGTGGGCACCAAGATAATTTTCAGAGAGAAAAATTATTGAAAAACGGAAAATTATTTTTGATGTGCGTGTCCTACTTTAAAAAAAAAAAAAAAACTGGCTACGGTCACGAAAGCTGTTGCCCCTTTTGTACAGCTGAAAGTTTCTAAGTAACAACTTTTATTTAACAAGCATATGAAATAATTTTACAAGAAAGATAATGTGGGTCCACTGAATTAACAAAAAAAACAACGACGGTATCATCATTATCGTCCGAATTGTCATCACTACCACTGTCATCATCATCATCATCATTGTAATGATTGATAAAATAGAGAAATTAATAGAAAACAAGAGGCAAATTTTTATAACAATATAAGGCAAGACGGATCTATGTCCTTTAGTAGTAATAGTAGTCTCAAAATAGCAGTGTTAGCTCTAATTTTGATATAGGCCTATCTATTATCACCATAACAATTATTCGTGGGTGCAAAAAAAATTACCAATAATTTGGAAGCACGCAAATAGATTTCAAAGACCATAATTCAAACACTGGCTTCAAACTTTTAACTCAAAGTAGAACATTTATGTGAATGGTATATTACTCAGCACATTTTCTTCTATTACTTCTAAAAGCAAATGTATTAAAATTACTATTAGTATTAGGAAGGACAAATGAACACAAGACTGCTTGCAAATTTTGAAATCATCCCTTTGGCCCAAAGCGTATTGCGGAGATATTTCAGAAAAAAAAACCAAAAATATCAACCATTTATTATTTCTGATCATATTGTAAAAACGCAGATTGGAGCCATTTTAGCGAAGAAGCGTGAAATAGATATCGTGAAGCAAATCTGAGCATTTTGGAATTGTAGAATCTCTCTCTCTCTCTCTCTCTCTCTGAAAGGCTGTATGCTTACTCAAAGGAGTTGAATGTTACAAAATAGGGAAGACTTTCACTAAAATAAATAAAAAGGATTTCAGTGAACTATAACTACAAACTAATTATATAACCAGGTGTTTTTATAAAATAGAACAACTATAACTTTCATGTAAGTAAAACTGTCATTGCCGTCATCTCACTATCTTTAAAATAAGCTCCTCCAATGCAACAATTAATATTTCCACCCCTACTTCTCCTCTCTCTCTGTGTCTCTGTCTGTCTGTCTGTCTGTCTGTCTGTCTCTGTCTGTCTCTCTCTCTCTCTCTCTCTCTCTCTCTCTCTCTCTCTCTGTGTGTTTCTCCCTCCGAAATACAAACAAGCTGAGAAACTTGGCCCAACTACAATGCCTTTTAACACACACACAAAAATAAAAAATCCCCAAAACAGTGTAAATTATAGAAGTGAAAATAAAAAGGCGGTACAGTCTGTAGAATTACAATTGTCAACTTTATTATGGGTCATAATATCATTTCTAAAGGTCTGTAAACTTGTAAACAGGAGTAAAAGATCAACAAATATAGACTATATACATATCATTTCGTGTATGTGTAAATTCTCATAATTAGTCTTTTACTCCGGACCGTACATTCGCACTTGTTGCCCTTCCGAATTTTTATGCTAGTACATCAAACTCTGTTGTAAAAACGGACTACTGAAAAAAAGACTTCTAAGGCTGATGCGATCAAGATCAAGGCCTAGATCTATTTGTTTAAAAATCACAATACTTAGACCGGTATCGGAAGCGCAAGAAGGTTAGATGCAGCATGGTAGAATAGCCGAATATGCTGATCTTCTATCAAAGTGAAACATTACGCCGGACTCTCATTGTTGACTTCCGGTGTCTTTGGAACGATCGAGTCAGACAACGTATCAACCATGCGCGAGTTCAAAATCTTTGGTCGGTGGGCAACAAAAATCTGGGCATTAGGCCTCTCAAGTGCCTCTGGTCTTCTCCAGACTTGCGTGCTGCACTCGTCGATATGTCGCCAGTCTTTCATGGAGCTGCTCCTGACTCACTTCGCAAACCAGTCTTGGGTCGTTCGCTTTCGTTCTTCGGATGCATTCCGGAATGTGTTGACACCATCGTTAAAAACAACAACGAGTAAAATTGCGGCATTGTCGCACTGTAAAAAAAAAACAAAAAACGGAACTTATCTCTTACAAAACAAAAAAAAATACTATGTCGTTGGTCTTGTGCCGTTCTCAAATTTTGTGCAATTGCAAATTTTTGTCCCTTGCGCTATTTATTTCATGTTACTGTATTGTCCCGAAACAATTAACAATAATAACGTCCCTTGGTTTATCTTCGTATTCGCTACACAACTGAAATATCTATGTCTTCAAAACTAATCTATCACACTCTTTTCTTGAAACTGCAACACAATCATTTGAAAATTCATAATCTGTGAACGCGGGCGTCGCTTTTCTTGTCCTTTTTTCTTTATGGGGGATACCCACTTCCAGTGACTTCTTGGGCACACTCTACTTTGACTTCAACCAACCTCTAGGTCATGTATATTTTATGGCTTTTAAGCACGCTGCAGTCATATTATTATGGTATGACTTCAAGCACCTCTCATTAGAATGTTTTTTTTCCTTCTTCAGGTACCCTGCAATAGTAATGTTACGACATCAGGCACCCTTCAATGTTTATGTTATCATGGCTCCAAGCATCCTAAACGTAAGTAAAATGTTACAGCACCTCTCGATAATGTTATGGACCTCAGGCAGCCTTTCAGTTTCATGTAATGGTTTCAAGTACTCTTCAGTTATCTTCCGCGACAAACACTTCTAGTTTTTCAAACTTTTTAAACATCTTTATACCGTACTCGTTGACACCTCTTTCGTATGTTCATAGTTGCTTCTCTTGTTCTCCTCTTTCTCTCTCCCCTTCTCCTTCGCTCTACCTCCTCCTTTCTTTGTCTTTCCTTCATCTCTCTAGGCTGCCTCTCCTTCCTCCTCCTCTTCCTCAAACTCTCCTTCCTCTTCCGCCGTGGCGTCCTGGTACTGCTGAAATTCCGAGACCAGGTCGTTCATGTTGGATTCGGCCTCAGTGAACTCCATTTCGTCCATGCCCTCTCCAGTATACCAGTGAAGGAAGGCCTTACGGCGGAACATAGCTGAGGAAGAAAGTCGCTTCAGATAATTAATCTGTCATTTTAAGAAATTGATAAAAACAACAAAAAGAATACTCTATGCGGCAGAATCACAGTTATACAAAAAAAAACCCAAAAAACAACAAAACAACTCTCGCGTTGCGCCTCCTTATCTCAATTAACCAACAATCAAGCAGTCGGTTATATATTGGGAAGCATAAAAACTACAAAAGAATAACCTAGATGGAAAATCAAGGATATTTTAAAGTCTATACAGAAGAAACAAAAGATGTATTTGACTAATTTGGTATACAGTTATACACGATTTTCGGTAGGCAGCATTAATGTGTAGTGGAATTCTAATATGATAGATGAAAAGTTTAAAGAAAGGAGTGCAAGAAGCTTTGCTCTATCAAACAAGGCCGCTGAAGGTAATGAATGAAAAAAAAAATCAAACTTGAAGGAGACCTAAGCCAAACTTTCTTTCGTCAGGTCGTTAATATTTCCACCGATATCCAAAAGAGGGAAGCCGTCCTCCATGGTAAGAGTTTCAATTTCAGTTTTTATTGGTAAGAATTTCTTTGGTCTCAAAACAAGTAAGGAACTCCACTCCAGAGTCTTTAGACAGAAGGCCTCCCGCGATTGCCTGACTACATCGTCCGGGAAAGAATACCTGAAACCAAATCTGCAGGAACCACACTATGTCAGTCCTTGTACAGTTTGATTGTTTTTGTTTTTTTTTTCTCTTTCTCTTAATGATAATGTGATATCCGTTCAATCTTACTGGCCGATTTTTGTTAATCAGATTGTGTGACATCTCACTAGCTGAGAATATCACGTGTACGCTATGACATGTAGTGATGTGAAATTAACCCTTAGAACTCGAGAGACCGATATTTCAATCTAACCTTAGAAATAATTATCACGAGAGACCGTAAAATCGGACTGACACACTCTTCACTGTTTCCTGTACATGAATTTACCCAAGAGCCTGGGGAAATACATGTTACGGCTTTACGACTTGAAGGGTTAAATTTATATTTTTTAAAAAATAATGAAATTTCATGTACATAATTGAATAGTATACCTGTAAACTGTTCCGAAATTCTCTTGAAAAGTTCTTGTATTGCCGTGGTGTTACCGATAAAAGTGGCCGACATCTTTAGGCCTCGAGGCGGAATGTCACACATGGCTGTTTTCACATTGTTCGGGATCCATTCCACAAAATAGGACGAGTTCTTGTTCTGGACGTTCAGCATCTGTTCGTCAACCTCCTTGGTGGACATACGACCTCTGCGGAATAGAAGACAGTGAAAGTTCTTTGGGCACCTGAGTTTTTGTCTCATCGGAGATTAGGACATACGCCAAAAAATACCCCGTCTCAGCTATGTCGTCACACACTTCTATAGCTTTGAAGACTCTGCATCGCAAAATGTGTGTGAGTGAGTGTGTGTGTGTGTGTGTGTGTGTGAGAGAGAGAGAGAGAGAGAGAGAGAGAGAAAGAGAGAGAGAAAGAGAAAGAGAGAACAGACAGACAGACAGACTTACAAACAGACAGTCAGACTTAGACCCTTCTTTGCTGGTCATGAGTGAGGTGGTTAAGATTGAGAGGCAAGATTTTCTGAAATGACGCATGGCTTTAGTTTAGGGTGATTTAAGTCCCGCATGCTTAGTGACATTTCACTTGAGACCACACATCTCTGGCTGACATTTTGTGGGTCACGAGTGAACCTAATAAGAAACAGTGGTCCTAGATTTGAAAAACACTATTTGATGATCCTGAAACTGAAACTAAATCACTTTTTGATGATCCTGAAACTGAAACTAATGTTTAACTGGTATTAATATAACATCCCAAAGACAAACTGCATCGTCGGTATAGATCTAGGCCCTGTGCTGAAAGAAAGGGGGCATCCCTGTTTCTGAATGAAAATATCTGGTCAAGGGAACGAGGCTGTGTCACAATCGCATTTAACTAGTCATTCTTAAGTTTGATTGATTGATTGAGTTTGTGTTTTACGGCGTGTCAGCACGATTACGGCTATATTACGCCCTCATGGTTACTGTTAAAGTCTTTTGGTAGAATTTTCCTATTAATTTTGTCCGGACAGCGGCCGCTAGGCCTACTCTTTTACGATTTTAAAACTGCCAAGGGATTTTTAACGTGCCCAACGTGCACACGGGATCTCCTAGTTTTTCGTCCTTATTCTTAAGTATAACACCCTCAAGCTATAAAGAGATTAGCAAGGTCCTACATGGCTACTTTTCACCTTTGTTGGTGCTGTTGACTGTTAACAATAGCAAGGATTCAAAAACAAAGAGAAAATCAGTTGCTATACGTTTCAAAAGAAAACCTTTTTCCCTAATGTTATTTATTTGTTTGTTTGAGCCAGCCAGAGCCTTCCAACATGCCAGCACGATCACGGCCATTTCGCGCCTTTGTGCTTGTGGGGCTAAAGTACCGGGTAGAATTTTCCCAACAATTCGGCTCAGATTGTGGTCGCTAGGCTGACTCTTCCACGTTTTAAAACCGTCTTCAGTCTCCCAAACTGCCACTGACCCAGTTCACAGGCGTCCCCAAATGTCTCCACTCTTAATGTTTGAGAGCAGGCAATAGTTCGTTCACATAGTCGTGCACAACTTTGAAATACTGCATCTCAGTAACGCATGTCGTAAATTTACTGAAACTTGGCACAAGCCTTGAGAATACTGATGACCTTAATTTACATTTTTTGTCCACATGAAAACTGCAGCCGTTTTTGATTTTTTTGTCTCTTTGTTATAGATAAAAAAAATAATGACAAAGGTTCCCCAGTCATTATATTATATGATAATAATATACATAAAGTTATATGCAGCTTAAATATCAAACAGCAATCGGGGATTTCTGACCGTCCTTGTGAATTTTGCCCTTGTGATGCTGTGATAGAATATATTTTACCGTCCGCTAGCTACGTTTGAACTTCAAAATGAAGTCGGCAATGGAATATATACACGTCACTTTGCAGAACGCTGGGCACGGGGGTAGAATTTTGCATCCCAGCGACAGATGGTCGGCTGGCAAACAAACACCAGCAACGGATGTTATCCTTAACAATGGTCGCGCGCGCAGCCAGCGGGAGGCTGGACCCAACGCGTCTCGGGCTACGAGTGTTACCAACTGCTGATAATATTTTCACCTTATCACAGATTAAATGTATTTTGTTCCGTGCACCACTATGTCCTTAATCTCTAACGAAAAATGTGTGTATAGCCCTTTTCCGTCTTTTGCGTCATAAGCACAATTAAATAAAAAACAACAACAAAAAACTCTGATCCTCTGTGAACCGAGTCCTCAACGTTGTGCTCGACCACGTTATTGTGAGTGAGTATGCATNTGTGTGTGTGTGTGTATGAGAGAGAGAGAGAGAGAGAGAGACAGAGACAGAGAGAGAGAGAGAGAGAAAGAGAGAACAGACAGACAGACAGACTTACAAACAGACAGACAGACTGAGAGCCTTCTTTGCTGGTCATGAGTGAGGTGGTTAAGATTGAGAAGCAAGATGTTCTGAAATGAAGCATGGCTTTAGTTTAGGGTGATTTACGTCCCGCATGCTTAGTGACATTTCACTTGAGACCACACATCTCTGGCTCACATTTTGTGGGTCACGAGTGAACCTAATAAGAAACAGCGGTCCTAGATTTGAAAATCACTTTTTGATGATCCTGAAACTGAAACTCATGTTAAACTGGTATTAATATAACATCCCAAAGACAAACTGCACCGTCGGTATAGATCTAGGCCCTGTGCTGAAAGAAAAGGGACATCCCTGTTTCTGAATGAAACTATCTGGTCAAGCGAACGAGGCTGTTTCACAATCGCATTGAACTAGTCATTCTTAAGTATAACACCCTCAAGATATAAAGAGAATAGCAAGGTCCTACATGGCTACTTTTCACCTTTTTTGGTGCTGTTGACTGTTAACAACAGCAAGGATTCAAAAACAAAGAGAAAATCAGCTGCTCTACGTTTCAAAAGAAAACCCTCTCCCTAATGTTATTTATTTGTTTGTTTGAGCCATGCAGGACTTTCCAACATGCCAGCACGATCACGGCCATTTCGCGCCTTTGTGTTTGTGGGGCTAAAGTACCGGGTAGAATTTTCCCAATAATTCAGCTCAGATTGTGGTCGCTAGGCTGACTCTTCTACGATTTTAAAAACGTCTCCTGTCTTCCAAAATGCCACTGACCCAGTTCATAGGCGTCCCCAAATGTCTCCACTCCTAATGTTTGAGAGCGGCCCATAGTTCGTTCACATAGTCGTGCACAACTTTGAAATACTGCATCTCAGTAACGCATGTCGTAAATTTACTGATGACCTTAACTTACATTTTTGTCCACTGCAGCCGTCTTCGTGAATTTTGCCCTTGTGATGACAGAATATATTTTACCGTCCGCTTGCTACGTTTGAACTTCAAAATGAAGTCGGCAATGGAATCTATACACGTCACTTTGCAGGACGCTCGGCACGGGGGGTAGAATTTTGCATCCCAGCGACAGATGGTCGGCTGGCAAACAAACACCAGCAACGGATGTTATCCTTAACAATGGTCGCGCGCGCAGCCAGCGGGAGGCTGGACCCAACGCGTCTCGGGCTACGAGTGTTACCAACTGCTGATAATATTTTCACCTTATCACAGATTAAATGTATTTTGTTCCGTGCACCACTATGTCCTTAATCTCTAACGAAAAATGTGTGTATAGCCCTTTTCCGTCTTTTGCGTCATAAGCACAATTAAATAAAAAACAACAACAAAAAACTCTGATCCTCTGTGAACCGAGTCCTCAACGTTGTGCTCGACCACGTTATTGTGAGTGAGTATGCATTGCAGAGAAAGGGATCTGAAAACAGTGTGTGGAGGCAGTCGTGTGAAGCGATAATGTAATTCGGTCTTTTCTACTTGGTAAGGATACGCCTTCGAACTGTCGTGGCGCACTACAGTTGCATCATATTGTAAATTCTAATGTTTGAGACACATTTTTTTCTAATGTTCCTAAAAGATATCAGAAGTCCACGATTTTGCGAAATCCATGTTGCTTGTAGACTTTCCGATGACAAAATCTTAAGGCCATGGACAGAATCATTGCAATACATCAGTTAGTTTCCGAGAAATATACAGGAGACTGTGTGCCTGGATTTGTGAATGAATGGGGAAAAAAATCACTGCAATTTATCAGTTTCCGAGAAATATGCAGGAGATTGTGTGCATGAATTTGTGAAATAACTATAAGAGTATTTTGAGCATGATCAGTAGTGGCATTGAACACGAAAGACAGGAAAGAAACCAGATAAAGACACTGACTGACCTAAACATACAAGCAACAGTGAGATATCGGCCGTGACGAGGATCGCAGGCAGCCATCATGTTCTTGGCATCAAACATCTGCTGTGTGAGCTCGGGCACCGTGATGGCGCGGTACTGCTGGGAGCCACGTGACGTCAAGGGCGCGAAGCCCGGGATGAAGAAGTGCAGACGTGGGAACGGCACCATGTTCACGCACATCTTGCGGAGGTCACAGTTCAACTGGCCCGGGAAGCGAAGACACGTGGTGATTCCGGACATGGCCGCAGAGATGAGATGGTTCAGATCGCCGTACGTTGGGGTGGTCAGCTTCAAAGTTCTGTACAGTGACATTGGTGTGTCAGTGTTGGCATTGGAGGACATTGAGAATGAGGATGGCAAGAAAGTTTTGAAAGTAAACTGTACAATGAGATTGACGTCCACGTTGGCATTTGAATGAAGACATTGGAATGGAGGATGACAAGAAGGTTTTGATAGTAAACTCCACGGTAAGGTTGATGAGTCAAAGTTGGCATTCGAAGACAGTCAAAATGATGGTGGCAAAATAGTTTTGACAAATGGTACACTAGGGACAAATAATGGCTTTTTGAGAATATCAGAGATATTGCTCTCAGATGATCTCATTTATTACGAACGTCTTGTACTATGACACAGACTGCTCGTTTAAAAAGAGTAAAGCTCCAAAAATATTCCGAAACATTAAGATACATGTGACTGATTGGAATATTTCCAGTTCAGTTCTCTGTACTTATTCAAGACGAGTAGGTTTTACTCTTTGACTCCATTATGCATAAGATGTATGAGCTGAGGTATATGTTTTCATACTTTTCGTGGCAGGAGTATGCAAAGGTTAGGCAGAGCTAAATGAACTGTGACTGGTCAGGAAGGGAATGGGATGGGATGGTTTAGAAATACATGTATCTAGCAACCGAGCACAAAGCTTTCATGATCTTGACATAATTTCAGATTGGAGTCACAAAATAAATTTACATAAATGAGAGTAACGATAGTATATTATATGGTAGCTGTAGAGCATGGGTGGACCATCCCACATTTGCTGCGGTCTGAGAAATTGAGGGATTCAGTTTATGTTGCCACTGAGTGATAAAGATTTGTAAAGGAGAGAGGCGGTGTTAGAAGACCCCAACAGGCCAAAAATAGCAATTTAACCGATATGTATAGCAAGATTGAGTCAATATCCATTTATAGGACCCTTTACTGCCATTTACCGCACCCCTTTACTGCCATTTACCGCACAAGATAGGACCCTTTACTGCCATTTACCGCCAAATATAGGACCCTTTACTGCCATTTACCGCCAAATATAGGACCCTTTACTGCCATTTACCGCCAAATATAGGACCCTTTACTGCCATTTACCGCCAAATATAGGACCCTTTACTGCCATTTACCGCCAAATATAGGACCCTTTACTGCCATTTACCGCCAAATATAGGACCCTTTACTGCCATTTACCGCCAAATATAGGACCCTTTACTGCCATTTACCGCCAAATATAGGACCCTTTACTGCCATTTACCGCCAAATATAGGACCCTTTACTGCCATTTACCGCCAAATATAGGACCCTTTACTGCCATTTACCGCCAAATATAGGACCCTTTACTGCCATTTACCGCCAAATATAGGACCCTTTACTGCCATTTACCGCCAAATATAGGACCCTTTACTGCCATTTACCGCCAAATATAGGACCCTTTACTGCCATTTACCGCCAAATATAGGACCCTTTACTGCCATTTACCGCCAAATATAGGACCCTTTACTGCCATTTACCGCCAAATATAGGACCCTTTACCGCCAATCTCGAAAAAAAGTGGGATGGTCCACTCTTGCTCTGCAGCCATTATATATGTACTGAGAGAGGGTCACATAATTATTGTAACACGCCCTTTGACATCGCACCTGAAACATATATCGTATAACGCCTCGTTGTCGATGACGTAGGTCATGTCTGTGTTCTCAACCAGTTGGTGAATGGACAGAGTGGCGTTGTACGGTTCCACTACCACATCGGACACCTGCGGACATCACGCAGACAAGATGAGAGCTTGCGCATTAGCGATGGGATATCTTACCATCGTAAGAACGACATTAATGCTTTAAGGCTGAATGCATCCTTCGTATGATAGTAAGAGACCACATCGTTAAGGCGCAAGTTCTCAGTTGTTAATACAAAGATGTTTATAGGGTTATAAAGGAAAAGAATTGTGGGAAGGCCAACAAAAACATGGGGGACATGAACCCAACAGATCAAAACAAACTTGAACAGATAGATGGAACATGGAGTTCTGCAAAATGGACAGCGTTCCTCAGTCTACAGACGACGATGATGACAACGACAACAACAACAACAATGACAACGGCGGCATCAACAACAATATCAACAGCAGTGACAATGACAACAATGACAAAAACATGGAGAAGAACCCAACAGATCAAAACAAACTTGAACAGATAGATGGAACATGGAGTTCTGCAAAGTGGACAGCTTTACTCACTTTACAGACGACGATTATAACAACAACAACAACAACAACAACAACAACAACAACAACAACAACAACAACTACTACAGCTTCCACAAGCATCATTAGGATCAGCACCTTCGGCGACGGCACGATAGAATAAGTGGTCATAATCCTGTCCGGGTACTCCTCTCTCACTTTGCTGATGATCAGCGTACCGAGGCCCGAGCCACTGCCTCCACCTAGCGAATGGCACAGTTGAAATCCCTGAAAGTAACAGATTCAGACATCTAAGAGTGGATTATCCTTAAGGGGAGACTCTACTCTTTTTCAGACATTGTCATGCACATAACATTTCTCTCCATGAGTGCATTCAATTTCTAAGCAAAATTACACATCAAATTCTGAATGATGCATTCTTCTCTCTCTCTCGGGTCATCTACTTAGAACCAGTTGTTTGACACCAGATTTTCACCCATGTCTGTTAGATACCTTTAGGCATGATCCTATGGAGGCTTTTCTGGATTTTCTGTCTTGGGGCAGAATTATCAGAAACTGGCAACATGCTTTGATGTTATACATGTATGAAATAACATTATTTCTAGTCGGAACACAGGGAAAAGCCTCCTCTAGATCATGCATAAAGGTGTCTGAGAGACATGGGTGAAATCTGATGTCAAACAATTGATGCCAGTACAAATGACAGTTGTCCTAAGAGTATCACCCTACAGGGAGAAACTGCACCATTCAGCACTTTGACGTGCAAGTTTGCACAGGAAGGAATCTACTGCATTCATGGTGTTAAGCTGCACACCATGTTCTGTGCATTACAACCTCTGGAAAAAGGTAGTGCCTCCCTTTAGGTGCTTTCATAAGCTATACCATCTGCTTTTATAATATGATCTCGGACCTAATTATAACCTAGGTTAGGTCCGTCAACAGCTAACAACAAGAGACCTGTGAGAGTGTCTCTCAGTAACTAAGATCAGATCAGCCTTTTCTGAGATCCGGTACATAGTGAACTCTAAAGTACCATAACAGATTCTGGCCAATGAGAATGGATTCTTTTTGAGTGCAGACAAACCGTCTGCAGCTACTGTTTGACATAAGATAGGTCCGTATGCACAGTACTTGCGTTAATTTTCGCAGTGCGTTAATAACAGTGAGCACAATTATTTTTTTTATTTTTTTTTTTTTTTTACAAATGACTTTTCTCATCNCTGTGGTTACCACAATGCATTGGTTTATGCGTTAGGATTATGCATTTGGCAACTGATCCTCAAAGCAAACTGAGACGGCGCAGTCGGTTCTTTTACTCCTGGATAGCTAAACCATCCAAGAGGAAAGTGGCGAGAAAGCTGTCCCACGTCTTGGGATGTATTGAGGGGTACAGAGTTTCAGGCGAAGGAAACAGTAGCGATGAAAAAAAGTCGAAGCTGGGAGACACTCCACCTAGAAATATCAATTCCTGTCCTTAATTAATATTTTATTTTTTCACTCTTACCTGGAGGCAATCGCATGACTCCGCCTCCTTCCTGGCTACGTCCAGCACTGAATCCACGAGCTCCGCCCCTTCAGTGTAGTGACCTTTGGCCCAGTTGTTGCCGGCGCCCGACTGACCAAAAATGAAGTTGTCTGGTCTGTGGATCTGGCCGAACGGGCCGGACCGGACGCTGTCCATGGTGCCGGGCTCCAGATCGACGAGAATGCCTCTGGGCACATACTTCCCGCCAGTTGCCTCATTGTAGTAGACGTTAATCCTTTCCAGCTGTAGGTCACTGTCACCGTGGTACGTTCCAGTGGGATCTATGCCATGCTCGTCTGAGACGACTTCCCAGAACTTGCCGCCAATCTGGTTACCACCTGGAAGAGAGACATCGTTTGCTCAAGAAATGGAAGGGAGATAAGACTTTGTTGGAGAATGGAAAGGAGACAGATTTTGTTTAAGAATAGACTTTACTCAAGAATGGATGGGACATAGACTTTGTTAAGAATGGAAGCGAGACCAAAGCTGCTCAAGGGTAGAAGGGAGACTTTTCTACCGAAGAATGGAAGGGCCACGGACTTTGCTCAGTAAGGGAAGTGAGATGGAACTTGCTCAAGAATGGACATAAAACATACTTTGCTCAAAAATGGAAGGGACACGAACTTTGCTCAAGAACGACAGAGAGATGGTATTTGCTCAAGAACGACAGTGAGATGGTATTTGCTCAAGAACGACAGAGAGATGGTATTTGCTCAAGAACGACAGAGAGATGGTATTTGCTCAAGAACGACAGAGAGATGGTATTTGCTCAAGAACGACAGAGAGATGGTATTTGCTCAAGAACGACAGAGAGATGGTATTTGCTCAAGAACGACAGAGAGATGGTATTTGCTCAAGAACGACAGAGAGATGGTATTTGCTCAAGAACGACAGAGAGATGGTATTTGCTCAAGAATGGAAGCGAGACACAGTCTGCTCAAGAGGGTAAGAGAAGACAGAATCTGCTTAAGAATGGAAAGGAGACGGAATTTGCTCAAGAATGGAAGAGAGACGGACTTTGCTCAAAAATGGAAGACGAACTTTGTCCAAGAACGGAAGAGAGAGGGACTTCGCTCAAGATTGATTGATTGAGTTTGTGTTTTACGGCGCGTCAGCACGATTACGGCTATATTACGCCCTCATGGTTACTGTGAACGTTTTTTAGTAGAATTTTCCTCAAGAACGGAAGCGAGAAACAGTTTCTCAAGTATGGAAGCCAGACACAGTTGGGGAGGAGAATGGAGGGGAGACAGACTTTGCTCAGGAGTGGACGGGAGACGGACTTTCCTCAAGAGTGGAAAGCTATTACAGTTTGCTCAAGGATGGTGGGAGACAGACTTTGCTCAAGAAAGAGGTTTTTTAAACATGTGTAGTCTAGCCGAGTTAAAGAGTGCTGTGCTGCAACGATTACTTTTGATCATTGTGTGCCTATTACCTTTTTAACGACCAAAAGTAGATGTAGATTTTTATTAAATTGCGATTTTAGATTTTAATCAGAAGATAGTTGGATAAAATATCTTAGCGTACATAAAATGCTGATGTCAGCCACTTGTGTTTTTGGCTCCAGTGCTATGGTCGCCGACTAAGGTCACGTGGTTTCTCACACTTTTGTACGACAATGAAAATTTTGCTGTTTTAAAAGGTGATGGCAGCATTATGAATAGAATGATAGGGACATCAATCGGTCAGAATAGCATTTCAAACGGCAAAAGTCAAGGCCATTTTTGGGAACCGCAAATTACTGACAAGAATCACTGCCCAGATTAATGTGACCCATGGCGGTTCGTGATCTCCAAAACTACCTGTGCAACTCATCCTTACACCCCCGCCCCCAACTTTCTTCCCCACCCTTTGACATTTCTTCAAATCACAAAATAGTCTATATCAAATCACACCGCATTTCAAGTAGTCTATACTTCAGATGCAGCTAGATTGCTAGATCGTGACTGAGCATACACGGCTGCGGCTTGAGGAATGAAAAGTGTTCTGTCGGAATTCATTTCAAGACGTCTCCTGAGCTGTACTAGTCTAGATTAATGTTAGGTCTACAATCTATCTAAACACCATTATAATCCTGTGAGTCGAGATGGAATTCTTGCATCCTTGGATAATTAGGCTTTTACCCACTGGTTCAGACAAAATGATGATGCACAGTGTTGAGGAAGCGACACTCTGATGTAAAATGAAGTAACCTTATATCCAGACAGGCAATCCGAAAACGTTTCTGCATAAATAAGTAATAATACGAATCTAGAGTCTAGATCTAGTCTAGTCTAGATCTAGTTGAATCTAGTTGAAGTATGGTGTCAACCATCTGATGCTGTCCCAAATAACAAGTGTCCTAAACTCATCACTCTTGAGGGAGAAAATGCACCACGAGCACTTTGATGTGCAGTTTTGCATAGAAATCCAATGCACTCGTGGTGATAATTCGCATACCATGTTATGTACATTAAGACTTTTAGAAGAGGGTGGTGTGTCCCCTTAATGGCCTGGTCCATTTGGTTTAGGGAAGAAACAACTTCTTCTATACCGCCTTGGGAGGGTCCTTGGATAGTATTGTCAAATAGATCAAGAACTAGACTAGTCTAGGCAATCATCTGTGCATGTGAACGATGAAAATGTCTAGTCTAGCCTAGAGGAAGGAATAGTGGAAGAGATGTCTGGATTGACTAATCTGTCTCTAGATCTAAACTAGAGAAGGAAGTAGTCTATACGACGAGGAAGAATCAGATCTGTGTCTAGCCTAGACTAGTCTAGATCTAGACTAGTCTAATTCACACCTTATTATCCTCTCTCTCTGGACATTGTCACATTAGGGTAAAAAAAACTCACGTCGATGGGCACTAGGGTTAGGATGTGTGAGTATTATTCGGAATTCCCTCCGATATCTAGATCTAGAGAATAAGACTAGTCTGGACTTAGTGGATCAATACACGAAGGGCCGAATGTACGAGCAGTACTATGACTAGACTAGACTAGACTAGACTAGACTAGATCTAGTCTAGACTAGTCTAGATCTAGACTAGACTAACTATTCGTGCATTAATCCTCTAAGTCTAACGGTTTCTTAAATTGTTAAACTGTTAATTTCTTGTCTTACCTTGCCCTACTTGAAAGTGCACGATTTCTCGCATCCTGTCGCAGATTTATGAATAGGGTCAGTGTTTCACTTTCACTTCCAGCGATTGTTGCAGATGTGTCTGCCTGCTGTCAATAACTTTATCGTCCCGATCAAGTGTCTTTGCGCTTTTGACGTCCTCGAAACTCTCTGTTTTTGCTGCACAGAGATTCCTGGTTCAAATCGTTTGCAGAGCTGCAAACCATAGGATCTTTTTAACAAAGAATTGACAGCGCAGCTTTCGGTTAGAAAGAGCGTGCTTTTGTCTTGGGAACAACACGTTTCCACGATGGAACTTACTTACGTCACGTTACTTGATGACGTTCTTGCCTCCTGTGCCGTTTGTTCTAGGGCAGGCGTCATTGGTGTTGAACGCGTTCTTTCTAGGTCGAAAATATTGGTGCGAAGCTAGGCGATCTTATACCTAGTAAGATCGCCTAGGTGCGAAGTGAGCTTATCGTTAGTCACTAGAGGGTGCATTGGTGCACATTCGGATTTCGAACGCTATTTATGGAAAACACTCGAGCACTATGAGGAGTTGGAGACTCGTTGGCAGAAAGCAGTTGAGGGCCACAGAAGCCAGGGCTGCATTTGAATGGTCCCTGCAATTTAACAGAAAGGCAAGCCACACCCCTTCCTTACATGTATGATGTGTATTATTACACTGCACTATTTTCTCACTCGGACTAATACGAGATGTGCCGAGATCTAGACGCGGGAAAAGGACTTCTTTATTTGTACTATAAATGTACCATAAGCTGTTCAATAAACTTGTTAAACTTGTTGTTAAACTTGTTATTCATTCGGTGCTTAGAATCTGATGCGGGGAGTAGAGAGGACATTTTGTTTTTTGCTTGGATTTTCTGATTTAATGTGTTTTTTAAATTGTTTCTGAACTGAAATGTATGGGAGTTAGTTTCCAGACATGGTCTTAAGTTGTTATCGCAGTGGAGTATGATTAATGCGATGTAGCCTAGTCTAGTTTAGAAGGATTTTGATTTCTTTTCCAGCCTCCAGTCTAGACTAGTCAAGTTTAGACGTTTAGTTACGATTAGAATTGAGCCCAGGCTAGAGTGGTCTTGAGTCTTGGATACTTTTCGCTTAGCCTAGCGTGGTTTCAGTCTGCTTGGAGGTAGGTTAGATTGTGGTAGGTTGCTATCACGATTTCTAAAGTTCGTGAGTTTGTGTTAATAGGCCATTGAGCTTTCACATTGGTTGTCTTTAGCCCAGTGAGCGGGCTCACTGTGCTCTAGACTAGACTTCTAGTCTAGTCCTAGACCAGTGTGTTAATAAGCCTTCGAGCTTTCACACCGTTATTTATCTAGTCTAGTCTAGTCTAATGTGCTATAGGTCTTGTGGGCTTTGAATACCGATATTAACGTGAGCTAGTCTAGCTAGACTAGACGATAGACTAGACCAGTCTAGTGTGTTAATAAGCCTCTGAGCTTTCACACTGTTAATATGTAAGATGGTATGTTAATAAGTCTGAGAGCTTTCATACCGATGTTAGTCTAGACCTCGACGTTTTTAGTCTAGACTAGATCTAGATTTAGTCTATTTAGGCCTAGTCTAGATCTAATGTGAGCTGGTGTGTAATAGTGGTCTATGCACTGGTGATACAGACCTTTTGGATGATCTAGATGATAGTTCAGTGATAGATGAGGTGTGTGATGAGTTGGAGACAGATGACCAGTTGGGTCCCTTGAGTGATTTATTTGGGGCAAAGTGCGAAAGTGCTCCTGATGTTTCCAAGAAACTTGCAGATTCAGTGAATGCAGCTCTTTGCACAGAAATTGATGGAGTCAAAGTGAAAGAGCTGTGTGAAAAGGTCAGAAGACCAGGCAACTGCAAAAATTTTGTTGTGCCAAAAACCAACGAATTAATCTGGAAAACTCGAGGGATAGGTCAAAGGAGTCGAGACATTAAGTTTAAAAAAACTTAAGGTCTTGTGACAAAGGTCCTATGCAGAGTTGTAGAAGTGCTAGATGGCATTCAGAAACTGAGGAAAAATAAAGAGCATGTTGATCTCAATGAACTGGAAGACAAGACCAAGGATGCTCTAAAGCTTTTAGTGGCAACATATTCAGAGTTAAACCAGCGAAGACTGGAAAGTCTTTATCGAGGGCCATCCGAGGAATACAAACCTTTATTCAAAAAACCTTTTGTGGCCAACACAGAACACAGCAAAACAACTGAGATGTTATTTGGTACTCATTTGAATGAGAAGATGAAAGAAATAGATGAAGAAGTCAGAGCATCTCAGAAACTGGGAAAAGGGAAAGCCGGTCGGATGAGGCCGTTCCGTTCCGGCAGACAAAACAGTCAGCAACAAGCCAGCTTCAACAGGCAAAAAGTATGAGGCCAAAGTATTTCCAGGAAACAGAAAAGCAAACAAAACGCAAACCAACAGGAACAATCAGAACCAGAGACAGTATCTATAATGATAATCTTAAAATTTCCTCAGGGGGACTATGGTCAGAAAAGGAAAAAGTTTGTCATATAAATGAATTAGAGCTCATGGCAATTAAAATCTGCTTACAAACATTCTGCAAAGAGATTACAGATTGTCATGTTCAAATCTTCTCAGACAATCTAACAGCAGTTGCAAGCTTGAACAAAATGGGTAGCAACAAGGAAAGGATTAATGACCAAGTCAGAGAAATTTTGTTATGGTGTAAGGACAGAAATCTATTTATCACGGTTTCACATATTAGTGGAGTTATGAATATTGAATCAGACAGGGAGTCTAGAAGGTATAAACCAAATTTAGAATGGACTCTTAATGATGAGGTTTTTAGAAAGGTTAAATCTCTATATGAAGAGTTATCAGTGGACCTTTTTGCCTCGAGGTTAAACGCAAAACTAGAAAATTATTGTTCATGGAAACCAGATCCCGAAGCCATGGCTGTTAATGCATTTCACCTTCATTGGAATTTTCAACTGGGGTATTGTTTTCCTCCCTTTTGCCTTATACCACATGTGTTACAAAAGATTGAGGAAGACCAAGCGGAGGTGATCTTGATTGCTCCTTTATGGCCAACTCAAATTTGGTTTCCCAAGCTCTTGACTTTACTTATTGAAAACCCATATCTTTTGCCAGTCAGGCCTGATCTTATTATTAACCCTGTTAACAGGAGAATGAAGCACTCTATGGCAGAAAAACTGATCCTTTGGCATGCAGATTGTCAGGCAAAAGTTACAAGAACTGGGATTTTCAGAACAGGCTACCTCAGTCCTTATGTCCTCATGGAGGAAGAAACTATCAAGCAATATTCAAAAAGTGGATGTTATACTGTACTGAGGGGAAAATCAATCCATTTCAAGCAAATGTGAAAGTCATCATTGAGTTTCTCACAGAAAAATTTCATGAAGGATTTAGTTAAAGCAGTATTAATGCTGCCAAGAGTGCAATTCAAGCAGTGTTGGTAGAGAAGAAATTGAGGGAAGAAGACCAGGAACTTTTAAAACGTTTCATGCGTGGTGTTTTCAATTGTAGACCCTCTCTACCTAGATACAGATCTATTTGGGATGTGAACCTGGTATTTCAGTTGTTATCTTCATGGGGACTTCCAGAAGAACTTACTTTTCAAAGGCTCACCCTTAAATCTGCAATCCTTTTATTAATCCTGTCTGGCAGAAGAGGTGGTTCGATAGTTTCTATTTTGTTGGATGATGTCATCATTAAGGAAGATTATCTTAGAATCATTATTCGTAACATCACTAAAACCACTGTACCAGGGAAACATGTGCCAGATATTATTTTGAACAAATTTCCTGACAAGAAACTGTGCATCGTTGAATGCATGAAAGAATATATTAGCAGATCAGCCAGCCTTAGGAATTCCAGACAACTGTTTGTGAGTTATGTCTGGCCTTTTATGGCTATATCCAGGGATACCTTAAGTAGGTGGACCAAATCAGTCATGTCAGAAGCTGGTATTGATATGAAAGTCTTCAAGCCTCATTCTGTGAGAGCTGCGGTGGTTAGCAAGGCAGTGGAGAAGGAGGTGTCGCTGGCCACAATAATGTCAACAGTTGGTTGGAGACGGGCAACAACAATTGCAAAATTTTACAACAAACCTATCTTTGGAGGGGATGAGGTTGCAGAGGCTTTATTATCTGGACAAAGGAAATAAGGTAGGCCCAATTTCAGTTGATTGTTTTCGCTGCAGGAAGTTTAGACTATGGTTTGTATTTGTCAGATGTAAAAATGAACACATGCTTTAAAGTCTCGTATTAGTCTGAGTGAGAAAATAGTGCAGTGTAGTAATTCAAAATTAAACGATTTTATGATGTTTAATAAGAATTACACTAACTATTTTCGAAGAGAGGAGTAATACGCCCTCCCATGATCCCACCCTCGGCAATATTAGGTTCTTCAGTCTTGGAGAATCTGAAATTGTGTTCATTTTTACAGGTGTTAAAAAATGAAGTCCTTTTCCCGCGTCTAGATCTGAGCACATCTCGTATTACCCCTCCCTTCGAAAATAGTTAGTGTAATTCTGATTAAACATCATAAAATAGTTTAATTTTGAATTCTTTACGTTTGTACATATTATGAATGAGATGTATTGTATGACATTGTAAATCAATTTCTCTACGGGGCAAATAAAAGTAGGATTTTCATTTTTCAAAGAAAGTATCAGTCCATAGACAAGCCAAGATGGCTGCGACAATTGCGGAAGCGACAAGAAAAACAATGCATCTGACTTGCAAGTGGCGTTTGTTATACTTATCTATGTCACATTCATTATCATACATACCAATGTCGATGCTAGCGGGTATGAGCAGTTGATAAGAAGTTTCAGTAGCAAATTTGAAACCGTATATGGTCGCCGCCATGTCGTCAAGCTTTTTCTTTCGCTTTTTAAAATGTGCTACACATTTCTAATAAACCCCGAGTAGATGTGCAGCCTTTCTCACTGTCACGGGCGTGCACCAACCAAAAGGGTTCCCTTTGTTATAACTGCCCACAAAATACAAGGAAGGGGTATAACTTCCTATTTTGTCATACTGCAGAGACCAAAAAACGCTGCCGAGTCCAGTGATTTGGATCTACTCTCTGGAACATAGCGTTGTCAAAGGAAATGCCACTGATGACAAACCGGCCTGGAAAGCTCAAGTGTCTAGGACAATCAAATACGACAAAGTAGACTCGTTGAAAGAATTTTAAGGAAACTGAGGGAGGAAAAAGAAAATGAGTGGAATAATGAGATATGACTACCTAGAGCGAATGTTGGGAATGGGTGGATATAAAGAAGAAGGCAGATGTTGCAACCTTGCAGGGATCACAAGTGTCTAGGACAATCAAATACGACAAAGTAGACTCGTTGAAAGAATTATAAGGAAAGTGAGGGTGGAAAAAGAAAATGAGTAGAGTAATGAGATATTACTAACTAAAGCGAATGTTGGGAATGGGTGGATATAAAGAACAAGGCAGATGTTGCAACCTTGCAGGGAGCACAAGAAGGATCAACAATCAGCTGAACCCATGGGCTGAACCAGGAAGCAGAGTATATTTGGAGCTATCCGGAGTGGAATGAAATTGTTTCTGGAAACATGTAGCCTAACAAGATCACGCCGGCCCTGGAAATACTACACTATGACTGTCCTGTCCCGTCCCGTCCCGTCCCGTCCCGTCCCGTCCCGTCTCGTACTCTAAGTTAAAGATTGCCTCTCTCCTTTGTCCACTTATCTTCTAAAGAAAACTGGATACTTGAGGTTGAACATGGACCAATCCTCTTAGGTAAAATTTTAAGGAAATCTGCCATAAAAGTTTGGACGATCCGAAAATTAATTTGCCTATTTATTTATTTATTTTTTTATTTATTTATTTATTTATTTATTTATTTATTTATTTATTCCGAACACCATAAGAACAAAACTGATTGTCTTTGAAATCTCTTGTAGGGTGGTTTGCTCTCTAGAACAGCATTGAAAAAGAGGTGGACTAACCCACTCAGTGAGGGGTAGAAACATTTAAATACGAGTAGGATGATTTTGTTAATACTGTAATACTTTGGTCTGTATTTAGCAACAACATGCGGAGTAACACCAAACTTTGTAGTACTTGATGTGATTTGTAGTACTTGATGTGAAGGTGAGGGACAATGGCTATGTTCTTCGAAGCCAAACATTACTGAACTCTGAAGGCGAGGCGCGCTGACGCGTTGTCATGGTGCAGCAGTCAGTCGTTGGTGTGCCTCTTTGGAGACTGTTCCAGTCGTATTATTTGGCGCAACTGGCTCATGACCCCACAGTGAAAGTCAGCATTGACTGCGCACAGTCTTCCCTTTCACACACACACACACACACATATATATATATTAATAAAACGCTTCTGCCAAATTTGTGTCACAGATTTCTTGAGAACTACGTAATGTAAAAACATGCGGTTTTCACCTAAATTCGTAGAAAAATACACAAAAGTTAACTATACACATCAGTCCTCTTTATTTTTTGCACCCTTTTTTAAAAAAAAGAATGTGTGTAGCAACCAAATATAATCTCCGATAGATCTTTTCAATCCGCCCGATTCGCCAATCGTTCAACTTTTTCACAGAGTCTAATGCATTCGTCAATGATGCCTTTCGGTGCGCTAGGTATTCTTTCGCCGCTGGTGCGTTGCCTGCCTGCCCATTTGTCAAATGGGGTGTTAGTCTTGTATATTAATAAAACGCGTCAGCCAAATTTATGTCACAGATTTCTTGAGAACTACGTAACGTAAAAACATGCGGTTTTCACCTAAATTCGTAGAAAAATACACAAAAGGTAACTATACACATCAGTCCTCTTTATTTTTTTTACCCTCTTTTAAAATAAAGAATGTGTATAGCAACGACATACAATCTCCGATAGATCTTTTCAATCCGCCTGATTCGCCAATCGTCCAACTTCTTTTTCACGGAGTCTAATGCATTCGTCTATGATGCCTTTCGGTGCGCTAGGTATTCTTTCGCCGCCGGTGCGTTGCCTGCCTGCCCATTTGTANATATATATATATATAGTGTATATATATACACACACACATACCCGCAATCCGACAGAAAGACGGACAGGAAATAGCAACCACTGACAGACAGACAGACAGACAGACAGACAAGCAGTCGGACAGGGGAGCAGGCACGGAGGGTAGGCATGTACACATAGAGAGAGAGAAAGAAAGAGAGATATGGACCTTTGATAACCTTTACCTGGGTGTCAGGTATACACAGTCACTAGTGATGGGGCAGGCTGACATAAGAATGTTAGAAACAGGAAGAAGTTCTGGGCTATAGAACTAGACTGCTTTAGAACTGAGTCGAACTCTTCATGCCAAGACATTACAGGAACACTCCTTGATAAATTACGATTGCAGGTAGCCTTACATTCGCGATAAACCTAGTAGCGAATGCTACGGTCCAGATTTTTTTTTTTAANGGGGGGGGGTTTGGGGGAGCGCGTGACCGCACTAAATATTTGTAAGCTGTCAAGTAAAATGCTACAGGTCTGGCATTAGCTTTATCCGGCCCTGCCAACGTGGCCAGTGTTTGTTGTGGATACAGGCAGATCGTTGAGTTGCACTGGCGAACTTCGCTGACATTAATTGTCACTCAATCCAATCCAGCTGAATACTTAGATCTGCTTTTCCCTCGGTAAGTTGTTTTATCGCTTAAGGCAAGGCAGCAACGGATTGGGTGCTTGTTTTACACGATATAACCATTAGACTTGTTAAATATTTCCTTCGATTTTATTCTGACACTCACATTTAAAATTCCTGTCCTCTGTGGATGTCAGTTAGTTGCTACAAAAATCATCTTTGAAATCATATTTTAATGGAAGGGGGGCGAGAGAATGAAAGAGAGACGGGTGAGTCGAGGACAAACAGTTAATGAAGAGGTGCTGGGTTGGTGCTTTGATGCATTACTGCGAAAGAAAGGAATAGCGTATGAGACAGAGGTACAGTAGAAATACTTGACATTAGTGTGCTCACATTAATCACTGGATTCGCATCGCAGATCGGTAAGGGCAATAATTTAGGCATTATAAATTATGATATGTCGCCCCTACTTAAATGAAGACTGCACCGTCCTACAGATCATATTAAATCATATGAAACCCTATTACTGTATTTCAATAAAACAGTCTTTCAAGTGTCTGTCATAATGATATAACGTCGCTGCTGGCCCCAGACAACCCACAGGGTTTATTATCCAAAGTCCGAATTGTTACAACCATTGCGTGCGTGCGTGGCGGCCATAAGCTTACGTCAAATACGTTCTTGCTACATGGCCAAGCTGTCTAGTCAGTGCTCTGCGGATGGGTGATGGCATGTTGTTATGAATGTTTTAATTCCTCTGTGAACAGCAGATATACCAAATAAAATCATGCTGAGGCAATAAAAATGCAGAATACTTTTTCTGGCTTACACTATCAAACTTTACGTTTGAATCTGGAATACCAGAACCTTAATTAAAAGCTGAATAATACAGTGTCAGGTAGAGGTGTCTGTAGCTGCTGGAACGTAAGTGACGTCAGCATTTTTGCCACAGGCTTCTGCTGATCGGAGAAGGGGAATAATTCTGGACCCAAGAGCCAAACCCGGTAACTCTAGCTCTCCTTATTGCGTCATATTACAACGCGCACGGTAACAGAATGTAGCGAGCAAGTGTCAATCAGTATTGGCGTATAGTGAAGAGGCACTGAATACAATAGCTTCTCCTTAGAAACGCCACTGACATTGCTACTTTAATTCACAAACCAAGTCCGCTGTGCAGGAAACAGAATACTTCTTCATTGGTAACAAGGTGTAACCAGCAAATAGTTCACAATGCACAGACCATACCAGCCAACTCTCTCAACTCTCTCACTCTCATGCCTTTTATAGTAATTTCAGTAGAAATTCTGGAATAAACGACGTCATCATCATATGATGCGCCCAAACAAACATGCTAGTCCAGAAGGTACGAACAGCAACTTCTAGACTAATTAGAATCAAAACATTCCGATCGCGGCCCCACTCGAACCCTCGGGAATGCTAATACTGCGTTCACTCAAAGCATCCCACCCGAACCTTCGGGACGGCTAATACTGTACTTCGTTTACTCAAAGCATTACAGTATACGGTCGAACTGACCTTGACACTAGACCGTCACAATACTAGCGGACGCAACGCCGCCCTAGATAAAAGAGAGGAAAAAAAAAAAACCAACTGATCCCAACAAGGTCAGCCGCTACTAACTGCAACATTCTCGAATCAT
>JAWQUT010000213.1:0-30422 GCA_033807755.1 Ellobium chinense
TCTTTTTGTCCTCATGGAAATGCCAGTTTTAATAATAACAATAATAATAATAATGCTGTTTATAAGTCTCGTATCCAGGCTAATGCCCGCTCACACGACTTCACGCGTCTTTACTGAAACATTCCCTTTCTATCTTATAATTTGCAAACTCCTTTTAAAGTGAAGAGAGGTGGATAGGGGAGATATGCTCATGTTTTCAGGAAGTCTGTTTCTTCTGAGGTTACATCATATTAAAGCCTTATTTCAACCTGTTGTTGAAAGAACTAAACACATTTTGATGGTTATATTATAAATGTTTTCAATTTTCTTGAATCCATAGGCGAACCAAGAGAAAGAAGATATACGTTGTGAGTACCCTGAAAAGGCCTGTGCCCTTGGAACATTATCTCTACACTGGTAACAGCACTAAAACATGCAATGAACTCTTCTTGTTGTTAGATGCCAAGGGCAGCTTTTTAACAGCAGGGTAAGAGATGTAATAAAAGAGAACTTTACTGTCCTTGTCCTATGAAAAATTTTGAAATGAAGTAATTCCATTTTTGTTTTGAAATATATAAGCCTCCTCTCTATGTTATACTTACACCAAATACAGTAGTTATTAAGAGACTAGTAATGAAGGTTTTTATAGAGGTCTTTTTTTACAGGTTTATCAGTGGCCTTAACTCCCACCACAGTGCTTTGATTTTAGTGAAGAACAAGACTAACACCCCATTTTACAAATGGGCAGGCAGGCAACGCACCAGCGGTGGAAGAATACCTAGCGCACCGAAAGGCACCATAGACGAATGCATTAGACTCTGTGCAAAAGTTGGACGATTGGCCAATCGGGGGGATTGAAAAGATCTGTCGGAGATTGTATTTTGTTGCAATACACATTCTTTTTTTTTTAAAAGGGTAAATAAAATAAAGAGGACTAATGTGTATAGTTACCTTTTGTGTATTTTTCTACGAATTTAGGTGAAAACTGCATGTTTTTTCGTTACGTAGTTCTCAAGAAAAATATGGACACAAATCTGGCTGACGCGTTTTATTAATATAGATAAAACCCTCGTCAGCACTGTAACCAGCAATAGGGATGGGGTGGGGGGTGATCTCAGCAAGAAGCAGATATACCTTTGCCATTTGTATATGGTATATTGCAAAAGGAGTTTTACACTAGCCCATTTATAAACAGTATATTGTAAAATGAATTTTATAATAGCCCATTTATATATGGTATATTGTAAAATGAGTTTTATAAGAGTCCATTTATGTATGGTGTATTTAAAATGAGTCTTATAATAGCCCATTTTTATTTATTTTTTTTCATTTTTCATACATGCCCTGATACACCCATTCATCATTGAGTTAGATGTGGTATTGTGGTTTTGGACATTGGTCAGCAGTATCTTGTTAGGTCTGCTTAAACTAGAACTTCTTAAGCTTATTATTCCATCTATGTCTGTACCCAATACTATTGTTTTGTGTCACTAACTTACTTACAAGAAACTTAATGTTCCTGTTTGTATTTATTGCACTTCATCATTATGTTCACGCTCATTCCATATTTGCCTGTATCATAATAATAATAATAATGATAATAAGAGCATTTCTATAGCGCCTACTCCCCAGTGAAGGTCTCTAAGCGCTCTACAGGAATGATACATAGTTTAACTTCTTCAATTTTTGAGGTTTTGAGAAATTTAGCACTCTCAACCTGTTGCTCAAAATGAAACAGTGTGGCTTAGCTTGTAAAACTGGGATAATTATACTATCGAGTCAAAACTCTACATTGTTTTAATAGAAAAAAGAAGATAAATGGAAGGTCATAGTATTAAACACAACTCATTTCATTTTTTTTTTAAAAATGACTCAGTCAAATATGGAATGAGCTACAATATGTCTTGCAGCCAGTCAAATGAAGTTAAGTTATATGTTAATTAAATCAAGTTACTGGCATAACATGAAATCTTAATATGTGTGCTTTCATTAGATGAAAATATATTTTAACCAAGCATTGTTATGGTTCGAGATAACAGTTGTTTGAAATAGCAGGGGTCACTCCATGTCTAAGAAATATAGAGAAACTTGTGACTGAAGATCAAAGTCATACACTATATTTCAAGCAATGTGCCTCAAAAAACATAAATTTACTCACAAATACTGATCATTTGCCTATAAAATCAATGCTTTTGTGCTTGCAAAGGACTTTACTCTTGACTTCTGCACCAAAACAGATTGCCCCCTCCACTTTCAGAGCCTGATATCTCAGTTCCTAGGTAAAGACATTAGCCTCGTTTTGACTGGCTACAAAACATTTATTGCATATTTTTTCATGTCCAAACAGATACAACAAAGCCATAGAGGCAAAGAAAGAGAGAGCCAGCAAAAGTTCACAAAGTTTTGGTGCTAAAGGAGCAAGACTAGGCAATCCTACTCAGGTATTTGCAGTTTTAGGCGAAGCAAGAACGATGGACAGATTGTCTTTTAGAAAGCCCGGATGGCATAACGCATATGAAATTGGTGTCATAAATAATATGAAGTGGAGATTAAAAGTAAGTGTGATATTCTAAATCCAAAGACTGCCGTATAGAAAATATAGCACTCTTTTGTTTGAAAAATGTTGACATTAAAAGGATGTTGCAAATAAAAGGATTGCATTAAGTAAAGTGGACTGTATCTGCAGTTTGAGGGATTTCTCACTGCACATTTCATCATGATATGCTCACTGCAAATGTCATGTTGCCTCTTCGACAGGACAAGAACACCTGGCTGTCGGTGATTGAAATGTTGAAGAGGAAGGACAAGCTACCCACAGTGGCTTTCACATTTTCCAAGAAGAAGATTGAAGAGACTTCAGCCAGCTTGCAAAATGTTGATCTAACTACAGCATCTGAGAAAAGTGAAATTCATGTCTTCTTTCATAAATGCATCTCCAGGTTAAAAGGCACTGACAAGAGTTTGCCTCAGGTTAGTATCTGTGTGATTTTGCTCTTGGTAGTGGTGAAATTGATGAATAATAATGATGATTTTGCTAATTTACTTTCTTCTGAAGAAAGCTTTTGTCAAACTATTTAGATTATAATTATGCATTTTAGCTCATATAAATTGTATGAAACTTAGTGGAGGTCATATAGATTACCAAAGCGGACAGTGACATCATGGATTTCTAAATACATTGTCAGTTTCTATATTCTTTGCACAAAAAGCATTAGCATTAATTTCAATGATGTCTTTACCCTTTTCGTGCATGGTTTCAAGAATATAAATGTTATTTCAAAGTGATTCTTTTGATCCATTTTCATTCTCTGTAGGTTTTGCAATTGGAAGATTTACTCAAGAGGGGGCTTGGAGTTCATCACAGTGGAGTGTTGCCTATACTGAAGGAGGTGGTGGAAATGTTGTTTCAGAAGGGGCTAGTCAAGGTAAGACAAACTTACACAGATTCCAGGAATGACAGAATGCTGGAAATTTTTGGAAATGTGAAAATTCAGATCTGGAAAAATGCCAAAAAGATACCATGTAATAATACTTGAAAGTATACACTTTCTTGACACTCAATAGTGCAGTGCTTGCAGTTCATATAAACATGCATATTTTAATAAACAGTTGAGCAGAGAGAATGATGAAGCAACTTCCATCTTGAACGGAAACCAGTGTGTTAATCATGATGTTCTAGAATTTTTTTCACTGGCCACAGCCAGCCCTGGACTTAAGTAATTCAGATTCCTCACTAATTTAAGCTCCAGTGGGCACAGTATGTCTTGCAATCAGTTAGAATGAGGTTTATGTCACTAGACTTGGATCTGAGATACCAAGGCTAGAAGTGATGTGGAATATTTTGATTGTTTTGGAAATCGAAAATTCAACAGTTTTTTCATAACTTTATTAGCTTTGTTAGCTAAGTAGAACAATGGAACCATGTTAACACAACCTTGGCTTGACACATTTCCCACCCTAGCACACATTCACAAGTCCCAAATGTTTTGTTTCTGATAAAATGATCTCTTGGTAACAAAAAAATTCAGACAACACACTCTGCTCTCAGTAGCTTGGTCTGAAGGATGGGTGTATTATCAATGTTCCACCGTAACTATAGAAAAGTCTGAGTGTTTGTGAAGTGTTTGATTAGATATTGAGAGCCCATCTACTTAGAAGATGAGATAGCTTTATTTTTCAGTTATCTCATGAAGGCTATTTCTAAGACCAGGCTGTGTGTTTCACCATAATGCATTAGAATAAATAACAAAGTAAAAAGCAATCAATAGTCTGTTGAAAACCTATGAGCTATGTTTTACACCATTGGTGGGCCATATTTAAATAGCTTTGAATTAAATGACTTCTTTCGTGTGAAATTGTTCTTTCATCAAGATTTTTGTGGAATTTTCACCATTGCTCAAAGGTAATTCTTTGCCCTTTTATGTTACTGTAACTGGGTCAGAATTATGCTATCTCAAACATTTTTTGCTTAAGAAAAGTACATATAATAATCATGATTTAGATAAAGAATGATGAACTACGGAGGGTACATTTTGACCATAAGGGTTTGAAAAAGCAGTTCCTGTTTTCATTTATAGGATATGTGTGACATTTTGGTAACTATTTTTTACCCAGATTTTGTTTGCCACGGAGACCTTTGCTATGGGTGTCAACATGCCAGCAAGGACAGTCATCTTCGACAGTATTCGCAAACACGATGGCACAAACTTCCGCAACCTGTTGCCAGGGGAGTATATCCAGATGGCTGGTAGAGCAGGGCGGAGAGGTTTGGACACAACTGGGACCGTGATTATCCTTTGTAAGGGAGATGTGCCCGAGACATCGGAATTACATAAAATGATGTTGGTAAGTTTGCTGTTATCTAGAATAGAAGTCATCTTGGAAGACCAGTCTTGTGTTTGCCATGGGCTTAGGAATGTCTGTTTTTTATTTAACAACAACGATCTGATGTTGCCAAAGAAGACATGAGCATCTATTTAACTGCCTGCAAGACATGTTTCTCTTGCTTTTTTTTTCAGGGTAAACCCACCTGTCTTGAATCTCAGTTCCGCTTGACTTACACAATGATTCTGAACCTCATGCGAGTGGAGCAGCTGCGAGTCCAGGACATGATCAAGCGAAGCTTCTCGGAATTTCATCATCAGAAAGAGACAGTTGTACACAAGGAATCCTTAGAGCAGCTCAAGAAGAAGATGGCTTCCATACAGAATATAGAGTGTTACCTGTGCTCTTTGGATCTGGAAAAGTATTATGAGGATTGTAGAGAGTACTATAGGCTTCAGAAACATTTGCAGGTTTGTCTCGGCAAGGTCTTTACCAAGTTTACTTTATCATATCACCTGTGCAAGACAACATTCATTCCATATTTGTCAAAGTCACCTTTTGGGAAATTTAGTTTACTAAACTTGTGGCTCAAATTAGAACAGTGAGGCAGCATTAAAAATGGGGGATACAATAACGGAGCAAAAACTTTCTGTTTTTGATGGTAAAAAAGATGAATTACAGGTGATATTAGCGCAGAGGAACCTCTATATGACAATCATCATTTGTTCCTTAGACAGATGATCAAAGAATCTGGAGGGTGTGGGTTCAAGACCCTCCCAAGGCAGGAAAAAAAAGAAGACAACAGAAGGACACCTGGGAGATATGACCCAAATGTGGCTCATCCCTTTTAAAGTGTCAGGAAGTCAAATGGCCGAAACATTTGTTAGACAGGAGTATCTTCCTCTTACGATTATCTGTTATTTCGCTGTCAGAATAAGCCCAAATAAAAGAGTTTCCTTTCCACACCTCGTGCAAATTGATAAGTTTTTATGTCAAAATGTTAAAAAAAAACCCCATATTCCATTCTGAATTTCAATTAAATGTACTGGGTTACAGTCTATGGTTGGCCACAAATCCTCTAAACAGCCCTCACAAGGTTTCAGATAAGCCAGTGGGCAGTCGCCTTGTACAGTGTTTTTAATTCTTGGGACATGAAGGATGATCCTGGTCTTGTTGGAATAGGTTATTGTGGTGTGGAAGTAAGTATGTTGGAGATAAACATGGTCATCCCTGAAACCTGTTTACTTTATCAGGTGGTTGCGATGTATAGGTGTCCACCACATCTGGTCACAGTGTAGAAACAACCCAAACTGTGTTTCTAAAAATGATTAAGAGGAAAATGAAAAAAAGTATGATGATGTGAGCAATGAACAAGAGATAAAAGGGTGAAATTGCAGCATATTTATGCAATATAATGCAGTGTTTATTGTATGTCTGTGATGTCATTATTGCAGTGTATTGCGTAACCTCAGAAACAGTGTTTTACACTCATTCATTTGTAATGTAATAAAGTGTCACTATGAAGCCTCTGTGAATATGAAAACAGGCAAAAACAGTAAGCTGGGGAAATTTTCTCAAAGAGGAAATGAAGGAAACTAATTTTTGTAGTGGACTACATGTGCTTGAAGAGATCTTCTGATAAAATCTTTTGGTTTTGCGGGTTTTAAGAAAAACGCCTGGGTTTGAACTTAAAACCTGATAATTAGCCTGAGTATGAAATATCATCTCCAAAGGGTAAAGGTCTATTCAATGGTGAGTTGAACTGCCAATATTTGCTAGGGATTATAGTGACATATACAGTGATATGACAGTTTATCTGATAGATTAGAGTTACTAAGTCTTGTATTTTTCCGCCAGTCTGTGATATTCACAAACCCAGTGGCCATTAAATGCCTGTCTGCTGGGCGTGTAGTGATGGTGAAAAGACCATTGGGGCAAGCCGTTTTAGGCGTGGTGCTGTCATCAGCGTTGGGCAGAAGTAACGAGAGGAAATTCACTACACTGATCATCACTGAAAAGGGAGCAGAAGAGGCAAAGAAGACAGCCGGTCAAGGTATTTTGTGGCATCCAGAAATCTTATTTTTTCCTCATGTTCTACTTTTTCTTTTCTTCTTGTCTTCATATTAGTGGGTTTTTTTTTGTCCTCTTCCTCTAGGCTTATTCCAGATGATTTGGTAAAAAGTATTATGTAAATGTTCCATATTTTAAAACGAGCTTTATTCAGTGGGATTTGGCTATGTCATAATAAATGAGGGAAATTGACCAAACAACTTGTTTCACTGAGAGAAATGAGAAGAAAAAAATTAGGATAATATATTTTATATAACAGAAAGGAGACGATTTTAGTACATAAAGACATTTATTGTGATGGCATTGTGTCATACATATTGAGACACTGCCGAATTACATTAGTTTGAAATATTGCAAAACTCCATTGTAAATCCCATATGAATTGTCGACAGAAAATGATTAAAACAAAAAGCATGATTTTGCCATCTAAACAAGTTACAAACCACTTTAAATTTTTACAGTGTTTGCCATTGAAATTGTAAATAGTTTTCATTGTGTTTCAGTTGTCAGGTAGCTTGAACTTCCGATATTTGCATGACTTCACAGGTATTGAACCAGTCTTGCCAAGCTCTCTCTTCCTTCCTGAGGGTCCCTGCTGGCATCGGGTCCTTGAACTCACAGGTGAAGACATCATAAGGATAACAACTAAGGTCATCAAGGTTGATGCTGATGGAATCATAGCAGATTGCAGTAGAAGGGAACTGCCTCGATTCAAGTTAGTTTGGAATCACTTATTATTTCTTCTTTCATAATCATTTGTCAGTATTAACAGTAATGTATTAAGCTCCAGTATTTCAAAGAAGTAGGTAGTTAAGCATGTAACAGAGAAATAAAACACATTTCATTGACTCATATTCTCACAGATTCCCAATGCAACTGCTTGAGTATATACACTAGATCTAATAAATGAAACGTCATATAAACAGCAGTTACAGCTTACTGAGGGAGCAGGTTTGCTAGGTGCACTCAGTACCAATGAATTTGCCTGTGCCTTGAATAGAGATGCATTTTTGTAATTTACTAGGCACATCTGAAATACTTTGAAAGCTATTTAGAGCACAGCAAAAAAAATACTATGAACATCAAAGAGTACTTTTGCTCCAGCAGGTGAAGTTTTACTATAAATTCTGGTTAGCACATTTGGCTGGCGTCTCAGCAATCAAACTTGGTCATAAATCACTGGTCTTAATGTGGACTGTGATGTCAGTATTAGGAGACAGCATTGTTGGGTATTTTTGTGAGTTGCGCTCACAAAGTAGATTTCTAATTTCAAGGTTTGTGAGTGGCTTCTTTGGGTGCATGGTCTACATTTTAATGTTTTGTGAAATACATATTTCTGTCATTCCCCACTGGATTTAGTTTCATACTTTACATTCATTCTTATTAGACCTAAATTTCCTTGAGTGCAAGATGATGATGGCATGAGTGCAGCAACATGACTGCAATAACTTTATTGTGAAATTCATTTATATGATATCCATTATTGCATTTGTGTGTTTACTAGTATGAATAAAAGTGCAGTACAGTGTATAGTATTACAACAAACTCCTTGCATAAAAGCTTCATTTATGGTATCTTTTCACATTTTAAGTGTTCCTTGCTGTAAATATGTTCTTGAAATATTGACAGAGATGATCCTCCTGACCGATGTGTGACTACCGCCGCCCAGGAACTCTTACGTCTCAGTGAAACCAACCCCTCTGGCCTGCCTGGACTTCATCCTGTCAATGACCTCAAATTTAGAGACATTGAACTGGTGGAGGAATGTCGATCTCTCCAGTTCCTGGAAGAAGGATTTGTCAACTTCAACTGCACTAGGTGTCCAAAGTTTCAGGAACATGTAAGTGAATTTTTTTTTTTCTGTGGAACTTTTAAGAACAATGTAATTTGTCTCACAGAGCTCACACAAGCCCTACAGATGGATTTCTATGAGATAGAGAAAGAAAATTTGATGGGAATACAACCTTGAAATATTTACAAATGAATCAGGAAGGCAGATGGGAGGTGGGGGCAAACAGGTGAAGGTTTGTAATGTCTGGAATCCCTTTGGATTTCACATTTGTAGGTGTTTCAGGGACTCAGCATAGGTATGTTAGAGGGGAGAAAGATTTACCACTGCTTTGGTCAAACACAGCTGAATATTTCTGTGTGGGCTGAGAGACATTTGGTAAGAGATTCAAGATGGTGTTATCTTGTCAGGTTTGCTTTTGTTTGTGTCTTTAAAATTTCATTTGTTTTTCATAGGTATCACTTTTTAGTAGATATCGGGAGTCTGATATTTGACCAAGATATTCCCATTTTCATTGTCAAAAACCTGATGGAAAATTTATTCTGCAATTCTAAGTGCAATGATGGTTATTAATACAGACAAATTACACAACTTAAAATAGATGATGGTCATAAAGGCACATTTCCCCATTTCTTTTGCTTTTTCTCAAAATAGCCTGTTGTTTCAGTTTGAATTCTTCTGTTCCATAATTCATTGGTGGCATCTGTGATGTTTAGTTATATTTATTTATTCTTCACAGCACAGTTGCTTTCCTCTTTGATAATAGCCTTACCAATTTGTAATTACCTTCTTACTTTCCTCAGTTCTCAGAGCACAATGGAAACATGCAGCTGAAAGATGAGTTTAAGAGGCTGCAGTATTTATTATCAGATGAAAGCCTTGCTCTGTTGCCTGAATACACACAAAGAGTTGAGGTAAGCCCAGTAAACAGGAAGAGGCTGATGTTTAGGTTTGCTGCCATGTGTATTTCCATTTCTTCTTGGAGACAACTGCAAATGTTTGATGTGCCTAATGTCTCATAAGAGTTTATCTAAGTTTTCCCACCATAAACCCTGTTTTACATCTTTGTCACCCACATGTTCATATCCTAATGAAATTGTTTGGGAAACTGCAAATGATAATTGAAATTAGATAGGAATTTTGTTGCAGCAAAGAGCTATCTTCAGACACAACGCAAAAGTTTTTTAGTAAAAATAAATTCATTAACTTGTCACATGACGCTTGATGTAACCTCCAGCCATTAAAACATTGAGGTGAGTTAATGCTGTAGGTCGACCTACATGATTTCACCAATATGCATCTAAACACTGTCAATCAAGTCATTATAGGAGTGAGTTCTCAAATGAGCACAACAAATTAGTCAATGTCTTTTATCAGATCCATGCTCAAGTAGTGCAGTCTTCTGTGAGGTTAATGTAAAATGTTATGCTTCCATATTTCGTGCGTACCCTTCAATGAATTTTTGGGAGAAACAATGTAATATCCATTGAATGCGTCAAATTTTATGATGCATGATGAAACACTTATTAATTTGGAGAAAAGATTTACTAGTAGTGCTTTGTATTATAGGTAAGTATCTTGTACATTGTCTGTGTTGATGGTATACCACAGCATTCTACATAAATGAGTTTTAGAGAAGACACATTGCAATTTTCTCATGTTTTATTGAATTCCAGGTGTTGAAACGTCTCAAATACATTGATGCCAGTGGTACCGTCCAGCTCAAGGGGAGAGTGGCTTGTGAGATGAGCAACCATGAGCTTATGATCACAGAACTTGTATTTGAAAATGTCCTGACAGATCTCCATCCAACAGACATTGCAGCCATGTTATCATGCTTTGTTTTTGAGATGAGGAGATGCAGCGAGCCTAATCTGACAGACACTCTAGTGAAGGTTGGTAGTTTTGTTGTTATGCCACAAACTTCAAACTTGGTTGTTTGTAAGGGAAAAGTTGCAAGCTTGCAGGAAGCTCAAGAAGGATCCACAGTCAGATAACAACAAGGACACTCAGTGGATAGATTCTTTGCTAAGTTCTGAAACAGGGAACAAAGTACATCTAGAGCTCTCTAGACTGAAGTGATGAGTAAACAAACAGTAGCTTTACAATCTCAGGAGTCTGTTTGGTTGTGAACTTCATAATGAAAGCTTTTTCAGGAAATTGGCATGAATTGGTCGAGACAGGTGAGAGATTTATTACACCTTTGACTTATCACTCCTGCATGTTTATGTATATGCTGAGAGACATTTGGGGAAGGGTTGGTGGTTTTACTCTATGGAAGCTGTTGCTTATGGCCTTAAAAACTAAAAGTTTCAAGCACAGGTGTAGAATATGAAGATTAGTTTGTGCTGAAATGTGTTAATTACTGTGCCAGGTTAATAAAAATTCCTTAGAAAAACTGGTGGCTTTGATCATAGAAAGCATTCTGATATGGGATTCAGCTTTAGCTGTTTCATATAAACATCAGGAAGGGAAGGGAGTTAACATGCCATTTTGAGCAATCAGCAGAGATACTCACCCCAGAAAATAAGCCTTATTTCTTTCTCATGGATTTATATTTTATTCCAAATGTCTTCTGTCAGGTACTACCCTTGCTAATTTACTGTATGTCAGCATATATCTCTTTGAGACATTGCTGTGGATTCTTCCTCGTTTCTGTCAGTTGTGTACTAGTTATTCTTTTTTTCTTTTTCCATCTATCTTTCACTCCTGTATAATCTGTTCTAGCATCTAATATCTCTCTTCATGTAGTAGACACAATTTAAGTTCATGGCTCCAGATTTTGTTTCATAGTTGGCAGCAGTCCATATTCTTTTTTAGTAGTTAGTTGGGATCTTATATTATCACTGTGCCTCAAAAACAGCCAGCTAAGTCAGACTTAAGCCATTCTTGAATAAAGGCACCATTCTATTTATAAGTTCAAGGCTCATGTTGACATTTAAAAAAAAAAAAAAAATTAAAGTATGGCAATATTTTACAGCTAAAACTGCAGTAGTAATGATACATATTGGCTTTTTGTTTGTTTTGCCATAGAGGTATTTCTCTTGCATTCTCTTAAAAGTGTGAAAAATTACTAAGGGCATTTTCAAAACACAGTGACAATAAATGGATGAGAGGCACAACTGAATGGGTTTGCTGTTTTGTGAAATCCACACAGGGTAGACAACAGATTCTGGAGAAAGCTGAAATGATTGGACAGTTACAAAAGAAAGTTGGAATGCTGATGCCAGTAGAGGATTTCAAAGAGCAGTTTCACTTTGGCCTGATGGAAGTAGTCTTTGAATGGGCAAGAGGATTGGTAAGTGTAAAGATCCTTAGCTGTAAGGGTCACTTCCTGCATTGTTTGGAAAGCTCTGGTGTGGGGGTGTAGAGGGTAATAGGGGAATATACTGTATGTGGCAGTATCTTGCCGTTTTATCATATGAGTAGTTAAGTTGTGTTTGGCAGATGGTTGAGATTATATATACTGTCGATGATAATTGTGCAAGGGATCGGATCTGTTAGGGTGCTAGTGGTAAGCTGCATTAACTCACTGACAACTGAAGATGTGTATTCACACCCTCTTTTGTGCATCATCCAAAGACAGACAGTGTGCTGGGACATTTCCCTTGCACTTGATTGAGTACTAATGATGTAAAAAGCTGTCCAGCATTTATATTCACTAAGCCAGTCCAACTCTCTTAGACTTTATGTCATAGATGTTATAGGAAACTGTATAAATTTGGTATAATTCCAAGTCAGTTTGAAAATTGATCAGTCTTTAAGTGAGTTAAAGACCTGCCACAACTGGCTAACAACGATAGCAAGGTATTGTATTGAAAAGGATGGTCCAGAGACTTTGTCCAACTGGACAACTTGCTGCTGTAACCTTCATATGGGTCAAAAATAAAATTTTAACATTTTATAACATTATTACCTCATATTGATCTTGTATTAGACTTGTATAAATAAGCTATTTGCTGTGTCATGTTTTTTTAAGCATTGATGATAATATCCTGGAACTCTCTCCCTTGTCCTGTCCCTAACATTGATGATAATATCCTGGAACTCTCTCCCTTGTCCTGTCCCTAACTCTGAACCAAGCACCTGTTAGGAGAATTCTGAGATATTGGCATTAAGGGTGAGAACATACATTTACGTAATATGTAGTGAAGAGGTTAAAGCAGTATGGATAAACAGACCATTGCAAAAGTGTCATATGATTCATAACATAGTCTGGCAGAGGCACTCCTGAAAGTGTTTCAGCAAAGTGTTAGACTTAAAGTGCTCTTTTCCATGGCAAGATGTCTTAAAGGTACAAGCCAGTAAAGTGTTCATTATCCTTTGTGTTACAGCCGTTTGCCGACATTACCAACCTGACAGATGTCCATGAGGGGATCATCGTGAGGACTATCCAGCGCTTACATGAGACACTCAGTGATGTGCGGAATGCTGCTCGGGTGATTGGAGACAGGATCCTGGCACAGAAGATGGAGGAGACGATGATTGCCATCAAGAGAGATATTGTGTTTGCTGCCAGTCTTTACACCCAGTGATGAGATTAATTACCGTAAAGTGATTGACTTCATTCTTGCCCCAGCCCAGACATGTGATTAGTGGTTATCAGGGTTGGGCAGAACTGAGATCATATGATTACAGTTCATGATCGTCAGTTCAGTTCAAATGAACTTGATATGAGCTTAATGGCTATTTTGGACAAACTGATCTGGATATGAACTGTAGCTATTTTGGATGCTGAGCTAAAACTTGATATAAACTTTGATTTTCTACAAAAGTTTTCAGTTCTATTCACATCTGTCTCGAAAGTTTTATCTGAAGGTATGTTGTGTACATTTCAAGGTTTTCAAGAGCACAAACTTTCTTAAGGGAGGAAGGGTTTCTTTCACTGAAGATGTGTGCTTTACATTTAGGAATTTCAAGAGCAGAAACTTCAAAAGACAGGCAGGGTATCTTCCTCTGAAGATGTGCTATCTTCATGTAGGAGTTTCACAGCTCCAAAAACATCCTATTCATTGGTATGCTATATATTACTGAATAGGAGGATTTCATTGACGGTGATCTCAACAGTGTGGACAGTGGCTCATAATGATATAAGGGTATTGAGCTAGTTATGCCCACCACTGACAGAACATCACATTTATTAGGTTGCCTTGCAAATATCATTTTTTTGTCAGGAGAGGTAAAGCTACTGTGTGGACTGTCATGCTGGAAGCTTGCAATAGCACTAACAGTATGAAGTTCATCGAGGCAGGCATTGTCCAGATACAGGCTTGTATGTGTTTATCGTCACAAAGGTATTTGCTGAGAGTTATTTTGTTATCCAGTTCATATACGCAATAATAAAGATACTGGAGTATGTCTTCAGTCTTGTGACTGATTTCGTCATTAGATGGTGGAACGGTCACCAAAATTTATTTCAAAATACAAAAATGAAGTATGGTTTTGAATTAAGAGGTCACATATCTGACTGATTTCAAAGGGTGCTCCCTAAGATATGCTTACAAGTTATTGCAGACAGTTATTTGCACATGGAGTGATGAAATGCTTGATTGTTTCTGTTATATTATTTATGTTGATTGTTTCTGTTACCTGGAAATTTATAATATTGTGAGACGCATGTGATATCTTTGACCAGCCAATGCATAAGATGCTTCTTTCTTCCTAAGTTTCTTTCAACAGTGTAACTGTTAAGCGTCACACTGAATAAGATCTTGACTTCAACTATTCCCACTCAAACTTACAATCAGATAGCCATTCTTAGTTACCCGCAAGATGAACAGTAACTCACATAAATAAAACCCATCTAAAACAGCAAAATTATTTTTTGAAGTCAACAAAAACTTATATCTATTGAAGCCTTATGAAACAAAGAGTTTGTTCAGAATGAGATCTCGTTTTCTTCCATATGTTATTGTGGACACATGTTGTTAATCTAGAGGTAAAGTTATGTTTGCAAAAAAAAATTGTTCCTGATTTGCAGTGATATGCTTAATTCCACTATATATATCTTGAGTGAGTGTGAAATGAATATGTGGTGATATGTCTGCAATTTTATGGAAGATCGCAAATATACAGAGGACTATACAAACTTTTGCATTGCTCTTCATTTCATGAATTAACGATGGTCCCTATAGTTGGCTATCTTGGAAACTATAAAAGATATGAAATCATAATTCAGATGGAAAGATAGAGAACATTAAGCTCTATACAGAAAGTGAATCTAAATTGGCTTTTCCAGTCTTTTTTCCACAAAGTGGCAGATTTGATGTAGGATGTTTGCAACCAGCAGGTATTCATATTCCATTGCACTGAAATACCCACTTTGATCTCTCATGAGGAAATGCTTGTTTGTGATTTTCTTCATTTTTTTTTGTTGTTGTTGTGCTTAGTGGGAAATGCTTAGTGGGAAACCGTGATGCCTGCATCCAGTCTGTATTTGCATCGTTAGTATGTTTTTGTCTCTGATTTGATATGAATGTGGATATGGGTGCTTGGGCGTGCACATTAATGAAATGCTTACTCTTAATTTGTGCAGATGTACTTTGTGGGAATCACAGTTGTATTGAGATATTAGCTCTTGCAGGTAACCTCTGTAAACAATGATAAAGAGTGTTCTAGAGTTTATGCCAATTTAGAGATGGGTATGAATGTTATATTTAATGCATAAAAGCCTATCATCAGCCAAACAGAGAATTCATAATGGCCAAGGGGGAATATCATGTTGCAGCTGGACTGTATATTCAGTAATCATAGTAATGAAGTTAATACAGTTGAACTTCATGAAATTGAATTCCAGGAGCCTCGACTCAGAAATTCCAAGTCTGTAAGATATTTGAGACTGCAAAGTACACTTAATGTAGAAATAGACAGCAAGTGATCAGAGCTGTTCAATGAGTACTCAGGAGGCAAGGAATTCAACATTGTGAAGTGCTGTTGTATTTGTAACCACAAATTACATGTAACTGAAAAAAACTGAAGTGCTGGAAAGTAACATCTCTGCTGTGTTGTTAGTTGTCTCATTACTGCTGACAGTGATTTTGTCAAACACAATATGTCTTGTTAAAAGTGTCCCACTTTGGAATTATTGTGAAAGCCATGTTTTTGCTAACATTTTAATTGTGTAGTTGAGTAGTTACTATTATGTTATTTGTTGGTGCTCCCATTTTCTTCTTCATTTCCTTTCTCCTAGAATGTTACAGCATTATTCTCATCCTGTTTATGTAGTTACGGTTATTCTACAGCTTAAGTATGGCTTATTTTCAGCAATTCATTAAAGGCAAGACCACAGGTAGATTTAGACCTGCAGTTAGCTTCTTCCGTACACACCAAGGGGCGGCCAAAATCCTGACCTAACCTTTTTTTTTCATTTATGTCTGTACAACTGTAACAATTCCCCGATTGTAAACTGAATATGAGCATAGCATTTATAAAAAAAAAAAGACTTTTAAGCCTGGCCACTGTTTGTGACATACAAATACCCAATCCCATCTGCATGTTCTCAGAAAAAAAAAAAGTCATTCTCATGGAAAAACAACTTACACCAAACTGAAGTACGGTGGATAGAATTACTTTCATGTCAGAGTTTGTCCCATTGTATCTTCTTTTGTATGAATAGTGCATTTGAAATGAGGTAAAAAAGAAAGGCAAGTAAAATCTGAGAATCAAAGAGCATTCATAGATGAGCTAGTGAGGCTAGTTAGATATGAATTTGTGTATCTTATTACAAACCCAAGTGAAGTGCTAAAAATTTAACACCAGTTTTGACAATGCAAGGATATATCAGTTTGACTTATCCTACTAACATAAGATTATGAAATCCCTCCTTTCCATGTTTTGAGAATCGATTTACACATGAAAACTAATTGCAAGTTGCAAGTGCTATCATGCACCATGTTTCACTCAGGCTCAACTTAAGTGCAATTAATGGATCTCCCTCCACAAAATAAAAACATCTTATAGTGTGATAATTCAATGCATACACTATACCTGTAGGCACAGTGCATTAGAACTTGCATTAAATTGAAATAGAATTCTTCATATTTTATTCTCTCCTGCATGTAAAGTGCTGTGCCTTGATATGAATGTTTTATCAGAATGTGAAAACATTTCAACAATACAGTACCAAACTAAACATATTTATGTGTAGATTCAAGGCATCCTCTTGCATCAGTGTAATTGAAAAATTATACCAGCACAGGTTTATGAAATGAGATTAATTTGTATTATTAGCCATGCTGACACCTGTAAGTTCTGTAAGGAAAACTTTAATGTTCAGTTCTGTTGCCATAATGAAAAAAACAGTTATATCCTATGACAGCACGCACATCTAGACATTTTACAGTAAATCACTTGCAAATTGACATTACTGCTGCCACTTCAAGTTCATTTCAACAACAATCAGCAAACATCCACTGTGTGCAAGTGATGCTGACTGTTATGATGTGGACATGGAATTATTATGATAATGTAGGCAAAGAGAAATTCAGACCCTTAGAAAAGGACTATTTTCTTCCTTACGGTTACAGCATATAAATCTATACTATATACAGAAACTGAGACAGCACATTCTGTAATGAATTATTAAAGGGCTGTAAGTTCCTGGGTGTGGAGCTGACCTTTAAATTAGATCATAACATTCATTGCATGAATAAATTCCACTAGTCCATAAGGATGTTAATATTTGTTATTTCCCATGGCTTGGCGTTATTACTTGCAATGAATGTTATTTCTATACATTTAGTACTTAGGTTTCTTTTCGATTGACCATTGCATGTTGTCATTGTTTCTAATTTTATTTCCTTGATTCATTTGAAAATTGTATATAAATATCTAGGGTCATTGTACAGTTTATGTTAAACATACGCTTTAATGAAAACCAAAATGGTCTATGTGAAATAAAGATATATATAAAAATCCTTTGTGTCTTTCCTTCTATTTTTTTTCTTTGCTAAGTGGTTAGCCATTTGTATGTTGTAAGATGACTTGAGTGAATTGCTGCTAGCTCACTGATCCATTGTAACTATGCGACAAGAGGCCTCTAACAGCTGTGTTTCATTTAATTCCTATTTCTAAAGTGTACACTTGATATTTTTATTCCGAAAACTCTTAATCAAACACTAGCATCATTCTAAAACATCTTGCAAGTCCCAATGTGACAGTTCAGACATATAAGTCTTATGGATATTATTAAGCTTGATTCAAATAATGTTGAGCATCCCTTGAACACTGTAATCAGCATCTTCAGATATGTACATTCAGCAAATAAGGATGAATTATAAGGAGGTATTGCACCGCTCTCATTATACTGTCAGGCTCTTTGCAATCAACTTCATTGCAAGCCCTGATTAATCACAAGAATAGCAGTTAACAACAGGTTATATCGTATTTTCTACAAAAAAAAGTCATGGGATAATCTTAACTTTCTGTAATCTTGATGTTTTCTATTCTCCCAAGATGTTGGAATTAAGCACAGTTAATTGTAAGTTCTTTTGTTTCACCAAAAACCAATTCATACTGGGAGTAAGGGCTTGTGGGAATACAAAAACAATCATAGAATGAAAACAAGAACAGCAAAATTACAGTAAGGTCATTTATTCATCACAGTTTAAGCAGATGTAAATTACTGGTTCAAAAACTTCACTGCTGACATCATTTCTGCCACCTCGACATTTGTGTCTTTCCACACTGCTCTGACCCTCTTGTCCATATTTTCAAACGTGACTTTGAGATTCTCTGAGTCGAAACTAGGGTCATCCACCTCTCTGTTACTGGCATACATCACTGTGTTGATATCCTCTTCCAAGTCGACATGCGCACACACTGTAAACACAGAGCACATGCGCTGCTTGATGTCCTGTTTAATACTATCGTCTCTGCTGGCAAGGTTGAGTATAAAAATTCCTGGAAAAAACAAAATTATAATCCACTACAATTACTGTTCTTCAACATATCAGGGGATAAATCCATTAGCTAAGCAACAAGAGTGTTGTGTGTTATTAGAGATGAAACACCACATCCACTTAAAAAAGAATGTGTGGTCTGAACCTCCACTAAATTGCAAGTTTACAGGAGAACTGAAGAAGTTGCTAATAGTAGATATTGCATTTATCCAGTGATTTTGAAGGCTTGTAGATAATACAGTATTTGGTTATCTGTGAAATACTCTGATTAAAGCAGAAATATTTATTTGGATAACACCATGTTTGAACATGTCCAAGTGGCCATTGACAAATCTAAACAAATAACATGGGACTTTAGAACAATCTTGATGCTATCCCAATTCATTGGAATTTATCATTCAGTACAAATATCATTTGTTGCAGTTGTAGTTAGTAAATTTTGTTGCAGTGATAAAAACAGCTATGTGAAAACAAAATAAATCTCAGTTCCTTAAAGTCTTGCAAACTGCCCTTACAATTGTCAGTCTTGCACAATAATGTTTTATTCCTGTTTTTTCTCAAAAGAAATGAAAAAAAATCTCACCATCCTCTGAGAGCAATTTTGAAACTGTGTTCAAGAACTCTGGTTCTACAAACGCTATAGGAGGACAGTTCAGCCCCACACTATGGTCTTTACTGTCCACATCAAATACTATCAGGTCTCTCTTTTCTCCTGAACAGAAAGCAAGAGCAGAATCATGCGTCAAACCTCGATATCATGTATGCCCTTGTGCACAGAAAGAGTGTAATTAATAATGAGCTTTACCGTATACTACTAACTGAGGTCACCTTGAAATGATATAATAATTAATAGTGAATACATGCGCAGTAAATTCATGCTTAATAATGAAGCATACTTATTACTGAGGTACTTTGTATCCAGGTCCCACCGTATCTACTTAAGTAGCAACTTAAAAATGTTTTTCCAAAACTCGGTAATTGCATTTCCCATGAAAAAATGTGTTGGTGGTGTATTCAGAGATGCATTCCTATAGTAATAAATTCAGATCAATACTGAGGCTGAAATGTGAATTCTTTTAAGGGTTACATCATTCAAAAGTAAAATATATGTGTTAGGAGCAATTACCTTCACATTATTTACATTGTATTCCAAAAAATACTTTGAGTCCGCATATATATCGAATTTTAGATAATTAATGCTCTCCGTTTACATAAAGCAGGGATAATTATTTTGGGGAAGAAATTTGAAGTACAAATATATATAATAAGAGAAAGGTAAATGCCCAAGGAAAGTAGTTATGACATTTAAAGATGGAGACATGCACCAATGAAAATCTTAAGATTATGACTTTACATTCCAAGCAGTCTGCTGGACTGATATCAAATGGCATTCTTGGAAATCTGACATTCTCAGACTTAAAGAATTCTCTTATGAAAGCATAGTGGAAAGATAGAAATGAAGGAAAACAATAAACTAACCCTTCGCAGAAAGATCCCTGAGAAACTGAACACCATCTGCAACATGCACTTTCAGCCTGTCATCGAGCTCAAGATCAAACCACGAGCGGGCAATGTCCACTACAGATGCATCTAGTTCTACAGCTTCTAAAGTCACCTATGAAATATAAAAATGTAACAAATGAACCTTTGTGATCTGTAAAATATGTCAATGATTATTCAGGGTCTTCTTTACACAGGTTAAGAAAATTCAAGATCTGAAATCATAAGGAAACACATTCCTGTTCAGATGAAAGGAAGTCTGATTTCACAGACTGGTCATCTGCTTAGTTGTCTTTGTTTTATCATATCATTTTTTCAGTAACAGAATATTTTCAACATGACAGCAGATAACTGTGTCACTTAATAGTAACCTCTACTTTGTTTTTTGCAAGTTTTCCATACTAATTCTCACAGTTTGAGGAGCCTTAGATCCAGCCTCCAGCTGGCTGCATGACAACTGTTATAGACAATGACTCTTGCACATTTTGTCTGCTGGCTGATCAGTTCACACCTACCTGCAAACTTCAACCGCTCTACAAGAAAATGTGAATTTATTCTATTGATCCCCAATTCAACACAGCAGGCTGACAGCAGAATTAATTCTATTATAGCAAAACAAGGGCTAATATAGAGTTGTTATTAAATGAGCTAACCGTCTTAACATTCTGAGGCTTAGGCCTAACCTGTCCCGTGCTCTCTTACAACTCCTGATTGACACATGAATTTCAAACACTAATAGCCCATGCAGATGATGAAATATTTGGTACATTTAACCATCCCTAAGTTTGACAGCATTTCATACACCAAAATTATTTGGCCTCAAAGCCTTCCCAAGTTAAACCAATGTGAAAAGACAGAGACTAATGTAACGGTTTTCAATCATTTATTAGATAACAGTCCAACACTATCCAGCTATTTCATTCAAATCTTACTTGAGGAAAAGCATCATGAACAAAACTTGGAAAGCCACCTCCTCCAAGTCCTATCAATACACCTGACACAGGTCTGTCTGAGGATAAAGAGTGAGAAAAGATGTCAGTGATGACAGAGCAAAAGGGGACCAGCCTGATGGATTGATTAATTTATGTTTCACCTCTTGTAATATTGATGAAACACAGAAAACAGGGTGATAAAATTAAAGGCGGATAATGAAGATGATACTAAAGAAATCAAGAAGATTAATATCATTTATAATATTGCTTTCTTTCTTAATTTTTTGTTCCTTTTTTTAAAATTTCCAATCTTGTTTGCCTTGAATATTGTGTGCATTTTCTGCCATATAAAATGTCTGGCCAGTGGACTAATTGGAAACAAAAAACCAGTGGACTAATTGGAAACAATCTTGGAAACTGATTTATAGGACCTTCAAAGCACCCTGAGAAGTCTCCATATTCTTTACCCTTTGACACAAATGTTTATATACTGTATATCCTCAACATATCACAAAAAGCATATGCTTCCATATTTGACAAATAACGAAGTGTTAACATATGGATATACTGTCAGGACAATGTATTTACAGTTTAAATGGTCAACAAGGAAACAAGTTTTCACAAGAGACAACTACACAAAATCTACCTAACCGGGACAGAAATTCCAATGAAACAGTATAACAATCACCATGCAGTCTCTAACCATCATTAATCTGTCATCTGATTATGAACTAAATAATTCCATTCACTTTAAGCACACACTACTAATAACTGTGCAAACATATTCTTGTACATTTTGTAATCCATCTTTGTAAATCAGCCATCCATAACAAACAATGCCACAATTGCCATCACCTCAGAGTGAGATTTGAAAGCATGGATGCCTGAGTAATGCTCACAGTTACTGACAAACAAGGACTGTGACTGGGAAACAGAACTGCCAAGTGAACAAAGCAAAGGCTGGCACTGGTCTATTTTAGCCATGTGGAGTCCTCTGCTGTTTAACAATACAGAATGATTTTTTTGTAGCTTTTCCAAAATGGTCAGTTGCTGGAACAATCATTTCAAGCATGTACTTGCTGGTTGCAAACCCATGACTTGTCAAAGATATTAGGTATATAACCTACCTAGAGAAGGCAAAAAGCCAAGCCCTCCAATCATGGCAGTGAGGTAGTCACTGGACAAATAACCTTTATCCACCTTGAGCTTCTCGGGAGGCCCTTCCCTCTCTTTCTGCTGTCTCCTTTTCTTCTTTTTCCTTACTGAAACAACAGAAGACCATTTGAAACATCACTTACATATTAAAACAACAGGTCACTTCGGTGTTATGATTCAAAAATGGCCTAGCCCATTTCAAGCATCACAGTGTACACTTTTTGCTCTCTGATGGTAAATTCTTAAAAAATTTTCTGTTTAAACCACCTGACCAGAATTATGAACTTAAAAGAGATCTGTGACCCTTTTTGTATGACAGTCACAATACTGCATCCAAGTTTACTTTACCTTGATAGACCAGTATTGCAAACATAGGTAAGTATTATGCTATACCACAAATTTTCATCATAGGCAGGGTCTTGAGACTGAAAGGGTCAACAGTTTGACAAGGCGGTCTAAAGCAGGCATTCAACCTACCTTCAATCATGCGAGCCTCAGACTGGACCACATTTTTGTTGGACATAAAGACCAGCCTTCTGAACAGCTGTCCACCATTCAACTCTACATCCTCCACAAGGTACTCTCCTGTCGTATCACTACACCCTTGAGCCACTGGGTAACGTTTGCCAATGTCTTCACCGATGGACAGGAATGGAATCTATGGATACAGAAGTGTTGCATTTTGCACAGATATTCCTGGTCAGACTTAATTCTTCCTTGATAAATGTACTGTTTCTTCCAAAAATTTGTGCATCTTACAACAATGCAGTAAAACCTGAGCCTGATCCTGCTCAGTCCTTAATTTCAATAGCTATGACACTGTTATGATGATGGATAAGCTGCAACAGAAAATAATAATTAATGATATCCCTTCTCCCTTAAACTTCAAACAACAAGACATCCAGCCAGCATCAAGCTCAATATCAATATCAGTCCAGCAATATCAACATCACAGAACTCAGGTTTGTGAGTTTAAAATGGCACAACAAAGGAGGATTATGCTCAGTGATGACCACTTCATTCTTTGCAAGATTCAGTGAGTATACTTAATGTCAAAAAAAAAAAATAAATCACATCAGCAATGGGTCTGGCCAGTCTGATCTTTCCAGTCTCATTCAGCTTCACTCTCTGACTCTAAGCCCAATTTTCATTTTACTGGCCTGAAGTTGGCAACCATATATCTTGCATTTAGATGTCTATTGCTTACCTGAGCCCTGGGTGGGCAATCCTTGGGAGCCAGCTCCATAACTTTGTTGGACAACTCTGCCTTTATGGCATCCAGGTTTTCATACTCATGTCCCCTGTTTAACGTAACCACAACCAATCGCTGGAAACCAGCACTGTCCTGAAGATGAAGCCGGCCTTTGTCTGTTGAGAACAGCCACTCTGTTTCTCTGAAAAAATATAAAAAACATGTGGCTGAAATATACATAAATATTAAAATGTGCGCTTTGGGATTTCATTTTGTTAATGGCTAATCATTCTATCATTTGGTATTTTCACTGTGAGACACACCAGTACTGAGAAAAAGAAAATGATAAAATAGGTCTATATTTTCCAACTCCATTTCCAACACCATTCTGCCTGTCCTCTTTAGGTGAAAGATAATGCAGTTCTAATACTTCTACAACAAGGTTATTCTTGATGTGTGCCCATCTTTTGAGTCTATAATGAAAATTTATACAAATCAAGAAGAGGCATGGCAGCTGCTGTTGTCTATCAAAATAAATACCAAAACTATCATTTGTAAAATTCTGCGTGTGTCACAAACCTTAATCATATGGACAGGAGAGTGTCTATGGTCAATGTGTACATGCTGGATGTGAAAGATTTCATTGATAAGATATGGAGAAGTTTGCGTCACTTTCCCCATTTCGTCTTTTTTGTGGATGAAATTAGAATACCAAATTCCGTTGTCCTTTTACTGATGATACCATGCAGTTTAAAGCCGTCTTCCACCACATCACCAGATAAATCCATGATGTAGTCATCTAGTGTTCCACTAATAGAGTGGGAGTGCTTGCTTCATTGATGATACCATGCAGTTTAAAGCCGTCTTCCACCATATCACCAGATAAATCCATGATGTAGTCATCTAGTGTTCCGCTAATAGAGTGGGAGTGCTTGCTAGTACTTTTGTAGCTATTTATCTAAAAAACTTACCTTCCTTGTGGTACAATGAAGATAGCAAATTTGTTATCCATGGTGTTGGGTGAGTCGACCACTGTCAGACTGTACCTCGGGACATCTGAATCTTTGGTGTGAAGCTCTAAAGATACCTGGTGGTCCCCTGGGAGTCTAGANGGAAGGCAAAAAGAGCTTCAGGAGCTAGAGGAACTTCAACACAAAGCTAAACGTTACAGTCCGTTTTTCATTAAAACTAATAACACTCAACTAAGAATGAGAAGGATATTTACCTTGTACAGTCAACTCCATTTAATCGTAACTTACTTCGGAACGTGGCAAAAATTTCAATAAACAGGAGCATTTTGCTATAAGGAAAATGATGCAATTAAGCAGAAGTTGTGATTATCCAGATTACGATTAAGTGGAGGCGAGTGTACTAAAGTGGGTTGAAAGATGTTGCAAAACATTGATTTTTTTTTGGTTTTTTTTGTTGCCAGACTGTGCCCACAACAAAAGATAAGATATGAGGTAGAAAAAGGGGAAGGTGAAATAAAGACATAGAGAATGAGAAAGAAGACTGCTAATTGTGGATGAAACTGATTAAAAAGACCATCACACGGTTAAGCTTTGAAAAGTAAACTGGGAAGTTAACAAATTCAGTCATTGGTGACAAATTTATTACTATGAATTCAGTCTCACAGCAACAATCTCAAATGAGTCTAAATTAACGATGCACCAGCTACATAAGTACCAATGAAACTACAGTCAGTTCTGCTTAATTGCAATTGTTCAGGAGCAAAAAAAAATGTTGTCATTAACAGGAATTGGGATTACATTGTGACTTTTACAGCGAGAGTGCAGTACTATATTGTGTAAAAATTATTGCCACTACACAGCTGTTACTATGTGGATTGCAATTATATTATTTGGAATGGACTGTCTTTCATCCCCTCTTGAGAAATAATATTTTACTAACCGTTTACTCAACTGCTGCCTCACAATGTGATAGTATTGCATATCTTTCACAATGGCTGACAAGAACTTGATATCTTCCAGGCGGTCTATTCTGTCTTCAAACCGGCACACCTCAACTATCTGGAGGAAGATAAAATGGACAAATTGCAATGATTTCATAACAATACCTAAGTTTTTAATTATAATCTAACCATCTTCTTGTATGTATCCATTATTCCTTGAAAAATTTAATGATTTTTTAAAAAATCCTTCTCCTTTTCTCTTTCAAATCCTCAACCCTTGTGATTTGGTGGTAGAATTTATGCTACTATCCAGCTGCTTCGCTTGAATGCGGCAATAGATATACATCTCCTTGCTGAAAGCTGAGCACGAGATAGAATTTTGCAGCCCAGTGTCACCTGACCGACCAGCAGACAACACATGCAACAGTCATAACCACAAAAATGGTCATGCAGCTAGTAGGAGGCTAGATGCGAGGAACCTACACACTACGGGAGTTAATCTTCTTATCCTTAATGTCTCTCTCTTTCTTCTATTCTTCCTCCTGATCTCTCAACATAATCTCATGTTTCACCTTGTGCATCTATGTTACACCCTGTTCTGCTATGTGCTGTACAATATTTCATACTTCATAAACAAGAGCCACTGTTACAATCTTAAGATGGCCGTTCCATGGCTAACTTTCTATATACAATAACCTCACTGTAGAAAAGGGTTGGGAAAGTACTGTCATTATTTGTAGTATACTGGCCATCTTTTTTTCAAATGTATGTCTGCTCATTTGTATCAAGGGTACCTGAGCTTAACAAAGTTTGTGTTATTGTTGAAATCTTCATACTTACCTGAGGCATATTTGGCATGGACTTAAATTTAGTGATGACCACAGCAAACACAGGCATGGACAAGGCAGACTGATCTGTTCCACCTTCTGGTTCCATATGTATTTTGTGAATTCTGATTGGCCACCCACTGGAAAATAGAATCAAAACTTTCAATTGCACATCACCTCAGCTACACAGACATAAAATTCAGAGCAGTCAGACCTAGAGCACATTTCTTTATTTGGAAGACACTAATGCTAGTTGGCATATCACTGATAAATAAGTAAACAAGTCTTCATTTAACTATGAAATCCTGAATATTAATACGCCTGAAAGATTTGGCCTCTCCCATTTTGCAGTTTGCCAAATCAAGCACTGTTCTAATTCTGATAACTTTAAGAATAAACTATGCCATGCATTTTCTATGGGTTTTTATTTTCATTCCCATGACATATTTTGTTATACTAGTGAAAAATGGTTTTCCAAATCTCTTATTATTTTGCTGAAAATGCAGTGGCTGGATATCAAAACGGTAATTTTCTTACTACTTTCTTGGACACAAATATGAACTTGTAACAAATATCTCTTTAACAGTTTAAGATTGCCAAAATGGACAGCAGCTGTTCTAATGTTACTTCTTTCATCTCAAAAATTTAAAAACTGCATCTACTGAATCTAAAAAAATTACTCTTCAGATACGTGAAAGCTTGCTCAGTGATGCCATTCACTATCAAGAAATTCTCTGAACTTTTTATAGCTTCAAGCTTAATTGACACATACTTACTTTTTGAAACAATTTAAAATGGGGCAAGGATAGTTATTTCAAGACAGAAACTTGTATAACATAAATGTGCTTATATAGAAATACAGCACCCAAAGCAAGACTTTACGATAAGCAAATTCAGAGACAAGAGAAACATTCTGATTATAATTTTTCTTTCCGTAGTTTCTCACCCTGTTAAAACTAGCCTTCTCTGACAGAAAGAGTACATTGTCTGATTTCAGAGAATTCTCTGAAGAGTGGCCTCTCTGCTATCTGCTTTATAAATCAAATGCTGAGAAACAAAAATGGCACATTTACCACTTACAGCTTGGTAAAATATTCCAGCAAAACCCGTTGTATGTGGTCTTGTAGCAAAGATATGACAATGTAACGGCCCCCAAGCCTCAAGCACCGAACTATCTGGGCAAACATCATATGCACATTCTCCACCACATCAGCCTCCTCACTGACCAGCAAGGCATCCAGAGTGCCTTTGTCCAGTACTGCATTGAAATGACCATCTGGGTATGACATCTGGAATAAGAAAAACAAAAGTAAAGAGGTTTACAAGTTTTGTATCCAGCTCTATGCCATCTTCTGTGACTTCACATTATTATGCCACCACGCCAGTTCACTTTAAAAAAAATTCTAAACTGCCTGGGAAGCATACAGTGCTGCTGTCATTCATAGGTTCTGATCACTAACATTCACTGTCTTTAACCAAACTCTCATTTTACAGAGAAGTGGACTAGAGTAAATGTGAACTTCTACCTTTCCTGTATTAAATAGGTTTAGAATGTATACATTGTTATATGATAGATCATCATGCCAAAGAATACCAATGACAGAGTTTCTAGCAAACTTTGACCCCAAAAAAAAAGAAAATTACTGTTGAGGTGATGGCAATACTGACAAAAGAAAACCACTACAGCTGTTTGAAAAAAGGCAGCTGTCTTGTAAAGTTAAAAATTTCCACACCAGTACTGTTGGTGGCTTGAAAAGGCACTACTCCATATAGGGTGTTTCCTGTCCTTGCCCCCACTACTCAAGTTTTCACCATTGTGTTTATATTTTCTTCCCTTCCCTTTTATAACTTAATTCTAGGTGTGGTTACACAGCAGCAACTATTTCTTCGAGTAATAAGCAACCCCATCCTCTCCCTTCCATTGTTGCTGTCAATACGGAATGGATAGCATAATGCAATTGAGAGAGTTTCATCTTTAAAATAAAAAAACGGTGATCTATTCAACATCCCACAAGCAATTCAATGGAAATCTTTTACAACAACAAAAAATGAAAAAAACAACAAAACATCTATTCAAGAAACATCCCACTGAAAAAAAAAAGTTCTAGTAGAAATATTTTCCTTTAACTTTTTTTAAGGCCACAAAGATAAGCAATTTGAATTACTCCTTAGCATCGCTCACCTGGGTGACATCCATTTTCTCAAATGTCATACTGGGTCGCTTTTCACGATGTCGGTCAGTCATCTGTCGAATGACAACATCACTGATATCTATGTTGACAAGGTGCTGCAATCCATTGTCATACATGTTTTCGCTGAGTGCTGAGTTTCCACACCCAACAACTAAGACAGTGTTGGATGGAGTGATGTATTTGTGGATGACAGAATGTAGCTGTGGATATTCTCCATACCTGAATTGTTGCAAAAGAAGAAAAATCATTGTTTGATGGCTTGTTTTATTACATATCAGATCCGGTTGAGGAGCACAGCTTTGAGCTTACCTGACTGACTACATAAAAATCATTTGTTGTGAAAGTAACAAAATGGAAAGACCACACTTTTCTTCTTCCCCGCTTCAACATTTGTCAGCTCGTCCATACCTCTGAATCTTTATTACAAATCTGGATTAGCAAAAGGTGGACATTTCAATCTATAAAATACATGAAATTATTTTGAAGTTTTTAGAAGTCTCCACTAAGGCAAAGCTCTAGGTACTAAAAAACTGTAAACAGCCACTTAACTCAGTATGAAATATGGTTAGTCAAATGTGATACATCTATATTCTGACTATGGTAACCAACTGCATCCATAACTGAATTCATCTTTCAGCTGTGGTGCTCTCTATACTGACAGCTGACATTCTATTAGGAAAAAAACTAAAAACAGGTGCCAGATGAAACTGATGGCCACATCTGTATTGGAGAAAACCTCATCAACAGATGAACAAACTTCACAATTTGGGATCTCTAAATGGGCACAAATGATTTTCTCACCATTCAAATGGGATTTTGCCTCTTTTCTTGAAAAAGCGATCCCAGTAGTCAGGAAGGCTGAACTCTGTATGGCTGGTTGGCAAAAGCTCCATCCTATATGCAGAATTTAAAGCATGTGGTAGAAGTAGATGATTTGTTTGCAGATTCGAATCTGAAATTAAAAAAATGGGCTTGCAGGATGAGTGAAATAAAGTTTAAACATACTGTAGGCTTGTTCACTCTTTCTTCTAGGACTAAGTAAAGTACATCTCTATACTAGCTAGGTTTGAGCATTGTTAGAGGTAAATTCCAAAGCTCCAGTAGTCTCTTATTAAACTAGAAGACAGGTATCTCCAAACATGCAGGCCTAGACCAAATTCCCCTTGAATGCGCACTAATAAATTCTGTAAACATTTATAAATTTGAAGTCTGGGATCAATAGCCTTCCCTTTGTGCATGGCTGTTTTTCTTGGTCAGTTTTGTACAATGTCATCTATGCTTCATTTGGACCACTTAACTAATGTACCCTTTTGGACTTTGGTATGCATTCAACCCTATTAAATCTAAAGAGAGTTGCACCAGAGTCGTGCAACGATGTATGCTCAAGACAAACTGATCTAAAATTCAATTTTTTATATCAGTTTGCACCAACTTGTCTTGGTGTGCAACTCTGCTGCAGATGTCTTTGAGTTAAGTATGATTGAGAGACTGCACGCAAGTGCAATTAATAACACATTATTTATAGTGATGTCTTGTCTCAGACACCTCACCACGGGATGCCCCGCACAGATCTGAACCTCACTGCTCATGAATTAAAGCTGTGTCTAGGTTGTGATCTGTTCAGTTTCACTTATATTAGAGTATTAGACTAGGAGGTCATGACAACCTCCCAATCTCTACTACCAGTACTTGGTTTATGGTTGGGGACAGGGTTAGGGATAAGACAAGACTTGATAAGAAAAAACATCATTTGGTAAAGCCCTACATATTATGACATTGGCTAGAACAGTAGGACTCTCTCATGTGAGCTTTCTATTCCAATCCAGCCCCTAGATCTAATCCTAAACCACCAAGCACTGATAAATTATTAAATCTTGTCTTTCATTTTTCAAGGTGGGAAAGTCCCATGATAATGCTGAGGTCTTATCCTAATAGGTGGCCAAAAAGAACCTCGGAATCAGCAGTATCCCACTTCCTTCACATCCTTACTTCAATGGCTATCTCGAAGGACAGCACCGCAAGGATAATGATAGTTCATTTAGTCATAGACAGGTTATGGACTAGTCTAGATCGATATTTCGACTAAATCAGTGCTGTTGTTAGACTAAAGCCACTTCAACTTGTTTGAGGGTTAGTAGAGAGAGGATTCAG
>JAWQUT010000213.1:31638-54236 GCA_033807755.1 Ellobium chinense
ATCAGCAACTAATAGAAAGTCTCTTCGCTACCTCTGACTTCTTACTGTCCCCACTCCTTCCATTCGTCATATTTTATCAAAAAGAGTGTACAGTTTGATGGCTCCATCTCGATGCATTTCACCCCCTCCCCTTTTTACACATACAATAATACACACACTGATTTTGGCGCAGATTTCTTGGACTCCCGATTGTGCATCACTGTGCACACCCCAGTTTTTGTTCTGCGTAATGAACATGCCAAGCATTCTGATGCAAACAAAAGGCTGGTCTACACAAACATTAAAAAAACAGACTCACAACTATTAAAATCTTAATATATTTTTAACGTCATGCCTCGACAGTATGATCTAGGAGTCAAAGAAATAGCGCTCAAGGTACTAAACTATCACAGATGTGAGGCTATGAAAAATAGCCTTCAAATAGCTTTAAAATATCTTCCTCGTCGTCGTCATCATCATCTAAGTTTAAATAAGATATAAACGTCCAATCATCATCTTTCTATATTAGAAGTTTACTCTTCTGTTGTCTTAAAATGACATGACAAAATGTCAAGAAACACAAAGAGCAGAAGCTAAAGTAGATTGAAAAGTTAAATATTACAGGAACAAAACAACCTTGCTATTAGAATTTTGAAACATGCACTACAATAATATTATCCGTATCAAAAATGTTTGTGTTTAGAGAAGCTGCGTATTCTCACGTCATAATCCACGTAGCTGTAAACCACCTTATTTTCGCGATTTCCTGTGGGTCGAGTTTTTTATATAAGTTGATGAAGAAAACTTTTGTATTTCCATCTTCGTAACCGTCAAAAATAGTTTCTTGTCAAGACAAGTTGAAACAGGAGGCTATGCAAAATTTGGCGAAGATTGATCCAAACAAATCAAAGATATTCGCGAAAATCCGAGAACGTATATTGTTGGACGCACTATAATTGTTACAGATCTGTTTTCTTCGTCTCCAAAAGTCAATTGTTCCTTCATCAGGTTGATGATTCGCAGGCTTTGCATGACAGATTCACTCACTTGGCACAATCTCTATACTGTATAAAGCTATTCTTCACTGTAACAGTAACATTACATTCCGTTCATCTCTTCCCTCTTCTCTGTACTGATGCACCATATTACCCTAGCTCAAATTAACCAACCCCTCTTCCATTTTCATGCGGCTGCCAGCAAACTGAGGTCTATGGTAACTTCATAAATTAGGTATTTTCGATTCTGTTATGTGACCAAAAGATTGTTTTTTTCACATGTAAAGATATTAATGAGTGAGCAATAACCCCTTGAATTCTCTCTCACAAAACAAAATGAAAGACAAACTGCAAAGTAGGTGCATGACAATAAACTTTATTGCATGAAATTGATATAATCGCCAAATGAAAACTGGTTATCAGCAAAATGGAAGTGAACAAAGTGATCATGTCATTTCAATCGTCATTTATCTTTCTTTCTCCCTCTGTTATTTCTCTCTATCCTTCAGTAAATGTACCCACTTGTCCTTGTAAATGTAAGTACAATATAGAAAAAAATTATAAATGCATATCATTCAGTAAATATGTTCTCACGCCTATCCAAATACTTTTACAGTCATTCAATAATACCTTTGGTCTTGGCACCAGTTACCCTGACTGAAAAAATGGCATGGCACTGAAAGCCTGTTGCACCTCAACTTCATATAACTGACTGTTCCTTGGAGACCTTACACTGATATGCATACTGAATAAAGTAAACTTTTCTTTGGTGAATTTCTCCATTCTCTGGCACTTTGGAGAAAAATGTGTGAATGTGATTCATCCTCCTCTGTGGTTTTCAAATGTTATACAATCGAAAATTAATAGACCTGTTCATATATAATGCTGGAATTTTATACATACCAACCATATACCACTGTTCAAAATGTTTCAGGAAAGCGATAAAAAACACTAGCCCTTTGAAAATACAGTTTTAATAAACACAAATAAATTATCTACCTTATTTATTAAAATATTAACTTGAAATCCAGATCATCAAAAGCACCATATTTTAAGGCAAAAATCTAGACTAACAACTCTTTTTAATGTTGATTTATAGTCATTTAAAGTAAGGAAAAAAATCCAAAATATTTCTACAATAAAGGGTGAAACTTCAAAATGTATAGACTACTGTCATATCATCCAATTTGACATGTAAAGTTATATCATCCAATTTGACATGTAAAGTTATATGCTTCTCTTCCAATCATCTGAGATACGACATTATGATAAACACACAAATGAAACTTAGCTACTATTTGTTTAAATGTTGCAACACTGCATATCCTAGAGAAAAGATGTACCTAATACTCTAAGGTATGGAATATGTTGTACATCAGTACTGAGAAGAGAACAACTTCAAAAGACATGCCATCCCATCTCATTAAAGGACATCTGTCCAGACAGAAACCGTATCAAGGAAGTGAAATACAGGCATGCACCAACATGGACAATGTAAGTCTATCTCATTTTCTTGTCACAAAAGTAAGGAATGTAGCCACAATAACGAAAAAGAAAGAGCTATTCATTCCAACTTACCCTGCATCATAGGAATATCATGGTATTTATCAAAGTAATACACTGTACAAGTATCTGCCCCATAGAGCATTCCAAACTCTTGCTCTGTATATAGCATATGGAAGTATATCGAGTGATGAAAAACAAAACCAGACGATCTACAGCAGGTTCAAAAAGAAAAAGCATACCCATATCAACACATAAGAACATTATACAGTTTTGAAAAAAAAAGTGGTTGTGGTATCCCATGTGTTGCTATAAGTTTTCAGGCATCAAGCTGATATGTTAAATAATGCTGCATTATGTTGGCAATTGTACTCAGCTTACTAAGACACACAAACATGTATATTGTCACTTTGGTACAACAATCTCGCAACTGACAGTTACCAAAAACTTTTTTAAGGGACTGTTGCACCAGGCAACAAAATATTCACAGATAATGAGCTTATAATGCTAAGTATAAAGACCCCCAAGTGCTCAAGCTGCCACCAACTGAAGGTCATAAAGTTTCCTACTGGATTTCCAATGGAGCAGAGATCAAGAGCTGGAGTGGTAGGGATCAACATATATAAACGGTTGCTTGCACTAGGCAGAACGGATGGGGTAGTAGAAAATGCGGCATGTATTTTTCACTTTTAAGGGGCCATAAAGAAAAAAAGGGGGTGGAGGTTAAAAGCCATATCCAGTTAACCCCTTAGCTACATACGATGTTCAATGTCCTTACTTACTGTATTAAACAACTCTTAGACATATCTGTATGTGTTGGAAGTGATATTTCTTTGTCATATTTGGCATACCCACAAGTCCTATGTTACTTCCAATATAATGAACTACTCCCACACACAGGCTAATGAGCTCATAGTAACTTGGTGACATCAACATTTGAAAAACAGGAAATAGGCAAAAAGGTTAATTACTCTTTCAATCCCACAGCCTCTTCTTATGATGTAAATTTCTGGTATAGCTTAGTCACATTTTTGCAATATTGATACACCAAAGTAAAGGAAAAGGAAAAGTGGATGTACGAGGTTTGTCTCAAAAATAACTTTCTCCACCTTGTAAAATCTTGAAATATTAATCTAAATCCATGGAACTTCACACTCATGAGCACCAACATATACGGAGATTCCCGTTAAAACGTTGTGGCATTGCCTTGAATGGAAGCAAAGTTATAGGGGTTTGTTTATACCATCTGCCATGAGTTTGACCAGCAAAATGGACGTCAACATATTGAGAAAATCATTCTCCAGATATGACATCAGAACAGTAATAAAATTTTCGATTCTTTTGGGAAAAAAGCCACCAGAAATTCATCAAGATCTATTAGCTGCTCTAGGAGATTACTCTCCATCTATCCAAACTGTAAGATCATGGGTAAGAGAGATTCATAAGGGGCGAATCAGTGTTGCGGAAGGATCACGACCTGGAAAGCCTGTGACTGCATGTGGAGATGCAAATATCGATATTGTAAAGATAGCCATTGGTGAAGACAAAAGGAAAACATGCAGGGAGATATCAGATGAGGTTTCTATTTGAATTTTGACGGATAAACTTGACAAAAAGAAGATGTTCGCTAAATGGGTGCCCCATTTGCTGAATCAAGATGAAAAGGAACAACGAATGGCGTGCGCCCGAAGTTTTCCTCGTCGTTATCGTCGTGACAGTCAGCAGTTTTTAGATCAAATAATAACTGGCGATGAGACCTGAGTTTATTCTTGGGACCCAGAGCTGAAAAGGCAATCTGCTGTGTGGTTGGACGCCGATGAACCTCGCCCAGCGAAAGTTCGTCGCAAACAGGGTGCATTGAAAGTCATGCACATTATATTTTTTTTTATAGCAAAGGCATCATCTTATCGTGGCCTGTTCCAGTAGGCACTACTGTCAATGCTACCTCCTACAAAATGGTTATTCAAGAAAAGTTACGACCTGCCATAAGGAAAAAGCGTCCTGGATTGCTTGAAACTGGTGTGATTTTTCACCATGACAACGCACCTGTGCACACAGCCAATGTGATGACAGAACTTCTGCACTCGTATAACTGGGAAATACTGAATCACCCCCAATATTCTCCTGATTTGGCCCCCAGTGACTTTCACCTTTTCCCTAAAATGAAAGAACACCTTCGGGGACACAGGGACAGCAGTTTGAGACAGGGGAAGACATTATCTTGGCCACAAAAGCTGCTCTTAGAGTGCTGGACAAAGAGACATATGTCGCCGCCTTTGAAAGCTGGTTGCGTCGGTGGCAGAAGTGCTTGGACAATGGTATTGACTATGTTGAATAGCTAATATAATGAAGGTACATTGTTCCAAATTTGGTGACATTATCTTCATTGGCTTTTGAAATGTGGGGTAGGGAAAGTTATTTTTGAGACAGACCTCATATTATTGCAACTGTGGTGCATAAAATGTTAACACAAGTTGTTCTGAATGTATATTTCTGACCACAATTGCACTTCGGAATAGAATAGTTTCCGACTTAGCTGGTTCAATAAGTGAGTGGTCAAAAATAAAAACTCAGACTTCAGCATTTCTGTTTTTCTCCACACCTCACTTCCACTGCTTCCATTAGTGGAATGAAAAGATTGAAAATTATCCACACAACAGAATACTAACATGCAGCATCTGGCAGATTACATTCTTCACAAAATGTGACCTGAGATCAAAACAATTCAATGCAACGATCTTTGTCTTCCTTCCATGTCATCAGTAACACTATCACAGTATGCTGGTATATTGGAGTCTTTTCCACCAATATTTTAGGCATTTTCTCAGTAACTTGGACATGGGGCTGAATCACAGCATAAAGTGTATGTATACTATAGATTCCTTTACTAACATCAACTTGAAACTCCATAAAATGACAGTATTGCATTTCTTTGCAAGTACATAGACATACTGTATCTCACATCGCACAAGTGAACACAAATCTGAGCAAATCACTGCATACTAAAATCAAAACAAAACAAACGAACACAAAAACATGAGCAATTAAGGCCAAGTTTCAGGGAAAAAATATTATTCAAACAACAATTACAGCCCTTGTCCTTTGGCATTCTGCCATAATAAACCTTTACAACATGCAAAACATACTTCATGTGGTATGTTCTGAATTTTGCAGGCTGTTTCAAAACATTACACATAATGACAGAGAGCTCTGAAAAAATACATTTCGCAATCCTTTTATGTAACACAGTATTTGACTTAAAGAATGTAATGATTTAAGTGATAAGAGCTGTTTGTAAAAATACAGCCTCTATATGTATAATTTATGCCTATCAAACCAATTTATAAACTTATCTAAATCATGAATACAAATCTAAAACAAATATAAATCTGAAACATGTAAACTTTACCCTCAGTCAGCAAATATCTACGTTTGGATCACCTGACATACCTCGGGAGCATACATAATGGTTGCACAGTGTTAATATCAAAATGGAGAACATTACAGAAACATTCCACACACTTCAAAATATCAGAGCTGCAGCCTTCTCCAAATCTGCGTGAATATTGTTTGCATCAGTCATTTACTCAGTCTAGGCTTCTCAGTTTTCTCACTCACTTTTCTCCTAGACCATATTGATTTGCATCAGCAACTGCTACTTTAAGAAATATCAGACCAATGTGCTACATTCATAGCAGCATGACAGAACGCTGTTGGTCAGCAGTATACGATGTCTAAAAATGTGCACTTCAAATCAAATTCAAAAAAAGATTTCCACACCACCAGTGGACACAAAATCCACAACAGGAACATGTTCAGTATGAAAGGAAAGCGCATACCAAATTTCAAGTCGATTCAAGCAGCATTTGTGACAAAGTGCCATACACAAATTCAAGTACTTTTTAAGATACATAACATTGAAAAAAAAAAACCCAACTATTACACAAACAACATAAATTTTGATATACGTTCATAATTTTGATTAAGATAAGCTCACCAAATGCCTTCAGAATTTGGTATGCATCTTCACACTTTATCATGTATGCCCCTAGTTTACGATTACAACAAACAATGATGCTCTCAAGCAAAGACAGTAAACATGTCATGTCTGCAGTCATCTCAAGTGTAAAGCAATATCTCTATTATTGGTAATATGGGTTGCTTCAAATGATCAAATTCAAGAAAGCAAAGCAAGAAGGTATGGTAAACCAAAAAAATTGCATTCTCTTCCACAACACTCATCCTAGCCACAACCGTAAAGTGCAATAATACTGTGAGCAAATTTAGCCACTTGCATCATCATTACAAAATACTGAATACAAAAAGTAGAACTAAATGCTGAGCACAAATCATATGTAACCATCCACCATGATACGAAGGCTGAATAATTACATGGCAAAAGCTGGGTTAGAAAACAAAATTTAAAGAAAAGACGGCAAGATATGTTCACGCCCTTATAAATAGTATCAGGCAAAAAAAAATAAAAATAAAACAAATGCAGTAAGCATACCTTGGAGACATTAACAAAATTCATGTGAAAGACACTTTGTAACCTACCCTGGAAAGAAGCAATTTCAACATCACAGCAACATCCTACTGGCCTAGGGATAGCAGCAGCTGGTGGTAAATTTTTCACACACAGTGATTAACAAATGGGTTTCTGTTCAAAATGGAGATTCCCTCATCATTCTAGCCTTTGGCTCATTTACCAAAACTATCTTTTTTCTAAAACTAATTTGCTTTTTATTCTTTTTTTAATACTTTCATGCATTCTGCCATCCCTTCTAGTCTTTCAATGTAAGTTTAATGGAAGAATTTCACCAATCTCAACAATACAACCTGGTTATAATCAGTATATTTCTATAGAATGAAAGAACTTCAACAACATGACATTACTAATACGTCCATATATACAAAACATACTAGAATTTCACCGTCTGTAATGCAGGCCATACAGCTTACATCATGTAATGTACTTCACAGAAGTACAGTAGTACGCTGCTATACATGAAACAACCTGAAAAAAAAAACCAAAAACCCAGATCCAGGCAAAATATGTCCTACTTTATACCAGTAGTATTTAAAACTCATCAACCTATTTGTTTCAGGTAATAAAGCCATAGATCATTTAAATGCTCTTGATTTCCACCCATTTGATTCCAGGGTGTCCTTTATGAATGTGTTCTGCTGTAGAAAGGATAGTACTGAGGGACAGTGCTGGACGAAGTGTGCTGCTTGTCCAGCCCATGGTCAAGACAACTGCAACTAGCGTGGGGAAATTTTCTGAGGGGTATGGAGTACCAGGTACTGTATTGCATTCAAGCAGAAAACTTGCATGCTTACAATAGCAGTTTCACTTTGCTTAAGCATACTTTCTTTAACAACCATGCCTGGATTTATGCAGTGCAATGCAAGAAATAAATACAAGTATTGGAGTGTGCAGCAACAAGACTAAAAGTTTTGGTGGCGTTGTTGCAGTGGGGCTAATCTTGGAATCTTACTTGGCATGCAACAAACTTCAAGGATTCATGTGTTCGTCATTATCGATCTACAGTGCAATCAAAATAACCAGAGTGGTTTATCTGGTATCATAATTTCATTTCTGTTTCCTTTTTCAATTTGCCCTCATGCGCAATTATTCATGCATTTTTATTAAAGTCACTGTGTTCACCCATCCAGAATGAGCATACTAAGTGCGAGGGCTGAGCAAACTGAAATAAAGCAGCCATGAAATTAATATAAACAAAAATTCTGGAGATGATAAGAAGGGACTTTCCATACATACATTCATACGAGCATCATTTTGTGGAGGACAAGAGAGAAAAACTGTGCTGCGCATGGCAAAAAAAAAAAAAAATGCAGCAGTGCTATGAACCATGCAAACAAGAAAGGAGAAGTTTAGTTTCCAAAGATTTCTTGTCCCAGTATTTTCCACAGTGAGTTCTGCTCTTTCTTTCTCTCTCATCTTTTTTCTTGCTCCACACAAAATGGCATTCTAGCACATTCAGTTTGCATTGTAAATGAATTGGGTAGTGTGGACTTTGGTGTCATTAACAACACTATGAATACAACTGCCTCTGATTAATCGCAATTTCTTATTAACATAATTCACATTGCTATTAAAAGAGGTTGTGATTATCCAATGACTTTTAAATAGAATTTACTATTTTCTGTTATCTGGAGATAAAAGTGATGTGATTAATCCGAAGACATGACTATGTAGTTTACACTTTATGTACAGTCCAATCAACGTAGACCAATGGGAATTGCTACACAACCTAAAGATAATCCCCAATGTGAAGCTTTCAGGGACCATGACTTTCTTTTATCTCTACAGAAGTACGGTTTTAGAGAAAAGCACAAATTTTGGCGGAATCATGTAATATATCTTTCAAAGTGCTCATATATGGCCCTCAGTCTTGGAATTACATAACTATCAAGGAACTGCAGTTTTACCCTTGACGGTAAATGGTAGAACAACAGACAATCCAACTGTGCCTGGTCTATCAACCAAGTGTATATCGTGATCACCTGCTGAGGGGGCTGAGTTTTAAGTGACCATTTGTATTTCCTATTTGTTTAGCCTCCAAATTACATAGTTTGTATAACATGATTGTGACCGTCCTTTATCATATCATAAAACATTTCAAAAAACAAAATAAGATGTGATGATCATAATATAAAGCCTGTAACCTTAATCCAAGGTAGATAATAAAGGGTTTTTTTCTTTGTCCAAAGAATCCATTTATGTATGAAACAAACGGTGGTCACCTTACACAGGCTTGATAGTCACTGCAGTTTTAAGACTCATTTGCAAAATGCAGTTGAGTAAGACAAACATTAACAATGGATATCGATTCAAGATTGTAAATATGATTCTAGTCTTAGTAAAGCATGTGTACAATGTGTAAATTCATTATCCATATCAATACTGTGTTTCACATTACTGCAACAAAAGGGTTGCCATGCCTGCATTTCAGTATGTGAAACACTATGGCACCGGTTTATGTCAGCCAGGGTTTGATACAGGTGTCAAAAACGGTCTGGTTCCTGTACCAATGGGTGTGGTGTATGCCAGGTATGGTGTGGATGTGGATTCGACCCTCTGTATTCATGGTTTTCAAGCCAAATGCATCATTCAGGTACCACTGAAAAATGATAACAGCAGAATAAACAACAACACCTCGTGTAACTGAAAACTTAACTAGAAACTAATGCAAAACTTGCATAATGTCTCGTCAAAAACACAAACTACACAACAAAATTGACAGCAAAAAAAAAAAAATCGCACAATGGTCTGCCATACTGTGTTCTCTTTCATTACTACCCTGACGACAAAGGGCATGGATTTCCTGGTTTGGGCTTCCTGTCTCTGTCAAGTGACAAAGAAGAAGTGGGTCCAGAGTCTTTTTGATTTAAAATGTGCACATGGCAGACAAGTAATAAATACTAAATTATAGCAAAAATGTTTTATTTTATTTGACTAAAGCTTAAGAAGGATGGCAGGTTATTTGCCCCACACATTTGGTAATTCTACTTGATTACATTTATGGGTTTACCCATTAACAAGGTGCTCAATAGCTTCATTCATAATGCATGGCATCATCAATGAATAGAAAGCAGAATTTGAAATCTTAATCTCATCTGTGAAAAGGCAAAATGGAGGAAGCAGAACAAACTTGCTCATACATTATGAATGGAATCTTGCACTTTAAAAGAGCAGAAATTGAAACTATACAACCACTAACAAATTTTATGCAAGTGGACGGTTCTGACCAAAGTTTATGTACAACAATTTCAGAGTTTCAGAAAAAGCAAGCTATGCCCCTGCTCCAAGCTTATAAGTATAGGTATCAGATGTTATTCATAAATATGATTACCCCATAAATTAGAAACTTACGATTGGTTCCCAAATGCTCAAGTGCTTCTCTTAGCCTACAATCAAACCGTGTGAAGCTCCTTTCCACTTATAGTTTGTCTTTTGATCTTTCTATACTTAAGTAATCTGATACTTTTCTAAATCCAATCATTCTTTCAAACTTCATTCTTTATAGTATTGCCAACTGCCGCATCCAGTTTTTTTTTCATGCCAAGAAAAACAATAAAACATCAATGGGTCTATGAATGAGCCAGATGAAATATAATTTACTGCCAAACTACAGCTTAATGCAAAGGAGTTTGCACATCTTATTTGATATATATGTCAGTGTAGAGATTGCCATCAGCAGCAGCACAACAAGTTTGTGTATAAGTCTGAGGCAGTCATGTTAGAACAGTGATGACTTTTGTTCTGGGCCTGTCCTCTTTCTCATGTTTGTTGTTGTTATTCTCTCTTTTTCTATCTCTATCTCTCTCTCTCTCTCTCTACTTCTCTCTCTCTCTCATTTCCTCTTTCTTCCTCTCTCTTTCTCTCTCTCTCTCTCTCTCTCTCCCCCCTCACCTCCTGCTCCTCCATGGGTAAAACATCTTCTGAAGCATTGTACATTCCAAAGTGACTGAAAATAAAGGATCCAAGATAAAAATATTTACACATGTATAGCACAGACGTGAATAATATCTGTGACATTATAGTATGACACAATGGAACACACATGCAGCTTTGGAAGGATAGAGAGCGTAAATCATATGGTAGATGAATCCAATCTTGTCAATGAACTACCATTACGTTGTGAATTATTGCTGCGCTGTGCATACCTCCAAGTGCTTTTATAATTAGGTGTGTCGGACACAGAGAGAGAATGAGAGCACCTGTGAGAGCATATACTTTTAATTCTTCTGTGCTTTGGATCTGTACAGTGGGTTGTACTTTATGGTACTAGCTACCTGAGGTTATTAGCCTCCATTGATGAGGCTTACATTGTTATTAGACTAGGAACTGAGTTATAACGCTCTAAAAGTGACTGGGGCCATTTGATATCTGATTTTTTTTTAATACTGAGAATGAAGTAATGTCTGTGCATGAAAGTATTGGTTTTAATGATTAAGTTTTATTTTGAAGCAGATCATAGATGGCTTTCATACTGAAAAATTGTTCTTCAGCCACAGTTTTCTTAGAATTTCTTTCCATAACACAGACACATTTACAGAATAAAATTTCATACTGCATCAGTAATTTGATGTAGTCAAAAATCAATACAGGCTTCATTATTATGGGTTGCAAGATGTCCTTATCACCGAAGCTGTTGGTGTGAAACTAATGTCATTAGTAATGGCACAGACTCAGGCTGAAATCTTTTCTCTAGACTGAGTGATGGTGCAATTCACTCCTTGGAATTTCAAAACAACTTAAACAACCCTTAACATACAACAAATATGTGTTACTCTCCCCTTCTTTCCTGCACTTCAAAGTTTAAGAAAAAGCTTAAATCAAAAATGAACAAATCCCCCTTCAAATTTATGACAAGGCCAGTGAGGAATGTTTCATCTGGCTCATGTGACCTGGAGAAAATACAGAGACTGACTGTCAAAATTTTATAAGTACTTACTGCCATATTCTTCTACATACCTAGACTGCCAAGGTGTGATAACTTCATCACTGGGTCCACCAACAAGAACCATGTTCTTCAGTCTGAGGAAATTCTCCTTGTACTCTGAAAGAAATGGTAAGTGTGACAATAATGGTAAAGCTAAGTAACAAAACATCTAGTTACAGTGAATTCTTTCCATCAAATGTTTACCGCAGCACAGATGTAAGTGACTGGGGGCGGTGAATCCTGAAATTATGATACCCCGTATATGACTGCTCTTCAGACTGCTCGCTGCATAGCAGAAAAAAAAACCCATTTAATTTGCATTCCCTCAGATATCCATGAGATCCTGCACCTACTGAGATTTACTGAGATCACTTCCATTTATGTCTGCTTATGTTTACTTGTATGCAGTTTCAGGACTTTTACTAAATAATATTCCACAAATAACCATATTTATATATTTGCTTAAATGACCTAACAAATCCAAAATTCTGGGCCACAAAGGAAATCTTGAACCCACACACTAAATTTCACTCACAAAAAATAAAATCTCTCCATTTGTTGGATTGGGAAGATTGAATTACAGTGTCATTACAGCAATCTTTAAATCATGAAAAAAATATCAACAAAGCAACAAAATGCTGGTTAATGTCTGATATACTCCATTGCTACTGCAGTAAAATTATGATGGACTACAGTTGCTTTGTATAAAAATAAAAATCCATCCAAAACATTCTCAAGATCCCACTGAATTTTTTAAAAAATCAATTATGAGTTCAGAATGCTAACTGCATGACAGGAGAAAAATTCTAATCTCTTTTGATTTTGCAGCAGGAAGAATTTTAGATGTAAGCCTCTTACTTTGAGCTTTCAATCAGATAAAGGACTCGTTGAGTCATATGCATACTCAATACACTTCACTATTTCTCTTAAGTTACATACCATGACTTTTAGGATTTACTGTATCTGACTGGTTGTTGAGAACAGCCAGAAATGTGGACTCATGCTTGAATAATTCTTGTTCATGCGGATCTGTGAAAAAATAAAAACCCAACACTTTTAAACTGATAAATGGTGATGACTGGGGGCACGTACAATGGTGATGATTGGAATGATGAGGCAGATCTACCCTAAGTCTCTTCTTACCCATTCATTTCATATTATATTTCACCTGAAGAAGAATCACTTTTTAGATTCGAAAATTTGTAATTATTGTATATCACTATATGTAATTCAATTTTGTATTTTAAGCATTAAAGTGTATTTCTTAATCCTTCGCTGGTTTGGACAAAACTTTTAAATTTTTTTTAATGAGTTCCAAATGATTGGAATGATGATGATGATGGTTTTATTTCATTATATTCAGTTAAAATACTGACCAACATATCCATAACAACAGACCATTATTTGACATTAAGAACCTACACAGATGTAACTCATCTATATTAACGTTACAAAATGATGGCAAAATGTATTCACATGAGAGTTTAAGAAGACTCTAAAATTCTAAAAAATGCGAATAGGGTGTGAAATTTTTAAAATAAAAATCACGCACCATTCCAATAGTTGGCGACTGAAATAGACTGTCCATAAACTGTGTAAAAGAGTCTGAAATGAAATGTAAAAGTTATGATTTTTTTTTTTAATGAAAGTCATAATTACCTAGCAACATCAGTGTTTCACATATCACAACCATAGACAATTGGTTAAAAAAAATGAAGCATAAACTAATAAATAACAAATCTGAACTGTAGTCTAAGCTGACGGCCACTGAAACACATATCAGAAAACAATCCATTTTCACTATCAAAACTACCTGAATATCAACATAATACTCAAAAGAACACATATGAAATTTTTAAAGTAAATTACACAGCTAATGTATCACAGCTTACTGAATCCTTAGTAATTCAGGTGTAATGTGAAGTATATGTTTTAAAATAAAACTCTTTGAAAAACCATGGCGGCTAATTATGCTAAGAATATCTAGCAAATGAAGGCAGAAAAAAATTTACTTCATCATCACAGTATTATTCTTCCATTGTGCCAGGCAACCATAAATCTGATGTTACACAAGAGGAATAGATACAGAAATCTGACAAATATATGAGCTGTGAGGGCTTTGCTACTGTCTTCTTGCTCTCACAGTTTAACACATAACCCATAAACAAATATCCTTACTTGTAGAGGGTATCTCTCAGCAATTTTGGAAATAAATACTTGAGATAATCGGTATCTGTGAAAATATGCATATATTTTGTTTTTCATGTGGAGTTTGGCAGGGCTTTATCATTCTATATAAAACGTAAATCTAAAACATAGCCCAAATGTAATTCTGTAAGAGAACACACTTCACAAAGGTTCACTCTTATTATTCTATCATATAAACAGCTCTAGATAATGACTTGGGATCTCTTAAAGACAAATGCAATGTTCTGATTGGCATAAGATGCACTGTCTTAGATTCATACATGTGTGAAATATGGTGGTGAGGTAACAACTCTAGCTTGAGGTAATGTTTTCCTGAGATCATCATCCACAACAGTTAATAAAACACACACTATTTAGAACACTTTTGCATGCAAATTGCACTCAAGAAGAAAAGAGTTGTGCATACCATATTATATGACATTTAAATGATTAAGATTGACTGCATTTCAAATTGAAGCTGGCAATGAGTTCCAATGAGTATAAGGTTAATGGCATGTCACTGGGTACGCTTGAGCTCTTTAAGGAAGTCAAGCAGCTGCTAAGTGTGCAACAGATGTTGACTGAGTATAATATGGCAATTTTTATTATTACATTCATTGCAGCTGTTACTGTCACATCTGGGTTCAAACCCACATGGAAAAGTAGTGCACTTGTCAAATAACAGCAGTTTATAGGTTACTCACATATGGTTGGGTTCAGGGGTGGAGGAGGGGTGGGGGAAGAAGTGCCCTAAGAGGAAGGGTGTCAGGTGTCAGAGAGAGCAACTGGAGAGTGCTCACCGGCTAACTGCTTCTGAGTTTTGTAACACATCTAACCTGCTATTTGCAATCAGTCATGCATATTTATATCGCACACAGAATGAGTGCATGGGTGAGAAAAATAAGCAGGCAATGAAGAAGAGATACACGTTATGTCAAGAGCTACCTCCAAACTGTCCTGCTAGTGGAGAGCTCAGGCCTATGAAAGTCTCTACATTGTGTTGAACATATGCCAGCAATGCCCTGCAGATAAGGCCCCCTGCAAAGGTAAGTTCTCAGATACGAAACAAATCAGTAAAATGAGTCAAATGCAAAAATGATAAAAATGGTGTGAACTGCTACTTATAACTGTATTTTAACTCTAGTAGCGCAAGGCGGCTCGAGTCCAGCCTTCTGCTGGTTGCGTGATCCATTGTTATGGGTTGCAAGACATTATTATCATGGGTGGGGGTGGGGAGTGGAGGGCTTACATGTCCATATTCTTACCTCATGGTTGTATGGACTGAACTAGAAGAAAGGATATAAGTGGTGTTGAATGGGTTGCAAGGCATATATATGAGCTGCCTTTTCTCTATAGTTTGATACTGACTATCATGTTCTTTGAGTGAACTTAAGACAGAATGGTCTCTATTCAGATCATGTGGAGCAAAAAATTAAAAAAACGCAGTGAAGAAATTTTCTGGTGAAAGGATGTCTGAGCTAGTCTCTTTTGAAATAAGGAGGGGTGAGATTATAATAAAACTATAGGACTTTCAATCGGATCTTGGTAATCTTTCAGATAAAAAGCAGTTCTTTTATCTGATTAATCCATTTTCAGTTTAACTAACTCCCACCGTTTTGTCACAGGAGGACAAAAAACAGGACTGAATCTTCAGTGAAACACCAGTATATGTCATATCCTTTCATTTCTTCCAGTTACTATTTTAGCACTGCACTATCAAAGACTTCCTGCAGGGTGGGGTTTCATATGATAAGGAGTCCAATAGGAAAGTCCTGGACTGCACAAATCTCGTGGCATCTGTTTCAAGGCCCACTGATAAGACATATAGTTTCAGCCTACTGACCCACTTACTTTCCAAGCACATTTATTTCATCCACAGATAACTCAAAAAAAAAAAAAAAATAAAGTGAGTCTGTTTAGCTATAAGGATAATAACAGAATAATGAAGTAATTATACAAAATAATGTGATGAGAAAATAATAATTAACAACAATAACAACAACCAAAAAGAAAAAAAAGACCAAAATAAAAAAACTTGGAATCCATCAATAGAAGCTTCTGTTGCTAAAATTGTAAACGTTTACTATAAATCAGAAGAACAATGGCCTGAAAATTTTACAAAGTCTGGCACATTCATAGTGTAGACTGCTCTCTGCTCAGGTTTGTCAAGAAGAAATTACCACTGACCTTGAGAATAGCAGATGAGGATGGTCCCTTCAGAGGATGTGTTGGTCAGTATTGACTTCAGGCTATCATAAATGGTCACAACCTGTTCCCACATATTCACAAGGCTGTCCTGGTCATTGTAGAGATTGACACTTGTCATAGGTGTACCAGGATGTAACTGAAAGACAGTGGGGGAAGAAATGGTGAGGATTAATGAAGTGATCTGAATTCGGGGAAGCAATGCTGGACCTAACACTACTGCCATCTTGTGACAAAACAACCTATGTGCAAACCAAATGAAAACTGAACTGTTGTGTTAGATTTATCCAGGAAGGCGATGTCTTTTGTTAGCAGTAATAGAGACTATGCAATACATGTGTCCCACATTTTAGTGCAGTGCTAGATCAGGGTTGCCACAGAGCTTTTTTTCTAATATTATTTCCATGATAATAACAATTAATCAAAACAATCACATCTCACCCTTCTGTAGCATGAAATTTATGGGGTGTTCCACAAAATTTCACTCAGGTCAATGCATGGATGCATGGGACAATACTTAAAAACAAAATTCAGAACAGCATAACTGGTATTTGGAATTGTACATGACTTTTCCTCAAGAACTGGTCAGTTCTGCTGATTTAGATATATTTTAAAGAACTGGAAACACTGGCAACAGTAAGACAGATTCATGCAAGGAAAATAACAATTAGGGACAAAACTTACTTTCTGCACATTTGTTTTAATGAAGTCAAACTCCTGGGGTCCTGAAAGAATTCCATGCATGAATACAATGTGCTTGTAGCCTTCACTGGTGGCAGCAATGGTCAGCAGGATGACCAAACCTGACAGGACAGCAGCTGGTAGCTTGTCTCCTGATCGCAACATCTTTGCCGATAATGAGAAAAGATTCCTCTCTGATCAACTGTAGTTCATAGACTGAAAGGAGAAATGAAGTAAAAACAAATCTTACACAGAAAGATCACCACTAAAGTAGCCCAGAGACCAGTTGGAACACAAATCAGGCAGTCCCAAATCGTAACGCTTAAAGAATGGCTTTACTTGTAATGGTCAAATGTAATTTACTCTCTATTGAGCAGACTGGGTTTGTAATTGCGAGCAGTCACTACCACTCACACATAATGCAACAGAGCTTTGCTATACTAGGAAAAAAACTGACAAAATGACAAATGCTTTTTTATCAAATAAAGTAAAATAATCATTGAGGTTTTCTGAAGGTTGTACTACTAGCTGTCTGAATTAGGAACAGACAGCTTTTAGGCTAAAAGAATTTATGTTAATTACATGACAGCTACCTGCAGAATGCCACCTGCTAGTTGCAAACAGACTTTCTTTATTAGATAAGACGACTACCCTCCTTAGATAAGACAAACCGAATGGATTCAAAATTGTTCTGGCTGGCCTCACCTGATAAGACAGTTCAACTTAATTCTAGGTTTACCTTACAAGGCTCTTTCTTTAAGGGTGTTCCTAGCTATCCTTGGCCTACTTAATGGCATTACAACCTTATTTTCACTAATTCAAAGACATTTTGCACATCTACACAAAGTTGTCATTTCTGGAAGGTAATAAGTGTTATTTGAAGAAATTTCCTTCATGTTGGATTACTTTCAGTAATTTTTAACAGCTTTTAAAGTAAGGCCTGTATGCAGTGAAATTAAAGAAGAAACACAGTGTGTTTGTAAATCTAAACATTTGCTGGCACCTGGAAAATAACTGTATGACTAAACTTTTTTTCCTTTTTTTTTATGTGATACAGAATGATCTTCCAATTAACATCAGAGGTGCCAAATGCCTTCCATCTTTCACATCACTTTTGGGGACTTGCTTTTTTTAGAGAAAGTTTAATGGAACTGCATTGAGCATGCTTAGTCTGTGTATGTGTATGCAAGTTAGCTGGCATTAATGGCATTGTATATTAGATGAGTGTGTTTTAAGTAAAATCATTATTGTATTATTTGTGTGTGTGATAGCTTGTGTTGGTGTTTTTAGTGCGCACATCTGTAGTGCATTTAGAGTCTAAGGGATAAGCATTCTACAATGAATGTTATTATTGTTATTATTACGTTAATCTTATGAAGTACATCTGTAAAGCATGACACCAATATTTTCATTTGACTACTCCAACTTGGCTAACAAGCAGTAAATACACTGCTAATGTTTTAGAAATTTTATTACTAGACTACCCCCCTTTCAGCAAATGGGATCGAAATATCAGAGTGACAATATTTACAGGGCAGAGATCATTGTCAGAAGTCTAAATCTGCCTAGTTGCATTAACAAAGAAAGAGGGGCCAAGAGGTAAGATACCAAATACCTGTACATATATACTGATAGTTGTACACGCCACAAATGAACGACTTCAGCATCATGAAAAAATTGAACTATGACAGGCAATCAGAATCACTCCTGTTTTTGACAATGGAATAAAAGAGCTATCTGCAAATTAACTCAATTATGTGAATAATTTTTTTAAGTAAACTATTATACCCAATCTATATCTACATTGTCAAATTTATGTCACTGTGTTGAATTTCAGAACATCTGTTGGCCAGAGAAAAATAGAGTACAAGTTTGACTTTCTCGCATTATATCTGGCTAAGTATTAATCATGCACAAAACTTAGATTTTGCACACAATATTTTATCACTACCTAGCAAGCTCAAATCACAATCTAATTTAGTTAGCAAAGTGCATTCTGCAACACGCAACCAACATATTCTAATAGCATCTTAAAGTGGCCTTTTATTTTCCTTCTTGCAAAATAAATCTGTGACACAGCTACAAGAACTGTGTCATAAATTAATAAATCTATGACACACCTACAGTGAAGTGTCATAAATTTGCACTTGACAATCCTGACTCCAACTCCAAACTGTCACTTTGAAACTTTCCAACTAACATATTTAACTCTATAATACGAGGTGTCTCAGCTATAGACTTCCACTTGTTTCATGATCATTTTTATGGACAGTGACCATTGCACATGTTGTCTGCCATCAGATCAACTGATACCGGGCTGCAAATTTTGACCACCACTTCACATGGTTGATGCTGGCATGCAAATTTGTTTCCTGCGTAGTGGAGTGAAGGTGAGAACTGATTCTACCATAGCAAGACGAGGATTAAGGGCAAGTGCGGCACCCTGTAGGGGTAAAATTGAGTAAAATTGTGTAAAATGAGTTAAGGGCAGTTTCTTTAACGGCAACATGTCCTATATCGATTCCTGAAGTTATTTTCATGATACCTGTCTCAAAAGGTTTATTTTGATGCAAAAGGAAATGCCACCTGTGTCAAATGCATCTTTCATCTTTATTGTCAATTATCTCAAAATCAGTTTTCGTCACCCTATCCCTTCAATCTGACTTTTTTCTGGTCCAATTTACATAAAATTTTGCATCACAACTCTCCCAGCCCCTGTTTTGAGATTGTCACCGGGTTTTTTCGATATCTTGTGTTTTAATCTTTTATGAATTTTTAAAGTTGAAAATTCTCAAAATGTTCAATGTTTTTTCATGTCATTTTTTAAAAATTTAAAAAAAAATCTATCCAAGAAATAACAAAAGGCCTATGACATTCTATTATAAATAAAGTGATCTTTCAAGTGAAAAAAACAACAGCATCCTACCATCTGTTGTTCTCAAGATTGAAAGGTTTAAAGTTATGCAAAAGTTATCCAAATTTTCCAATATGGTGTCCAACAATTGGCATTTCCATAGCAACGGAGGGAGGAAATTGTGAAACACCCACATTTATCCTCCTTCCTGGCCCTACGTGACCCATTTTTCAACCGAAAATGACAAAGTTCCCTGTATTATGAAAATGACCTAGTTTTGCCACACGTGCCCTTAAGACATGGATTTGTTTATCAGGACATCAAATGACTGAATTTCCAAATTAGCTTTTAATTTTACAAAAATGGTGGATTTGGATTGCTTTTCCTGCCTGATAACATTATAAATCACTATCACATTAGAGACAAAGCTCTACCATTGTGGTTGCCCTTAATTAAAGTCAAATTATGCATTCTCCACTACATAATGCTTTTTACAAGTATCTTGACAAACAATAACCTTGAATGAGAAGCTTTCATGAGACTGCTAATTGAGAGATATAAGAATGACATATTAAAATGATTACTGTACTTATAGCAGTCATAGATCAGCAAATTAGCTCTGACAGGCTACACCTACTGCAGACCTGCTAAAATGTTAATGAAAGGGATACACACAATAATCAAAGCCCAGATATACATTTCTAGGCACTCATAAGATCATAAAAGAGCAAGCTCTCATTTGTTGAGAGATGCTACAAAAATTAATTCTTATGGCACTTTGCCTCCATTGGTGTAGCAGTTAATATGTCAATTCCCCATATTACTGCCACCTGATGTAAGTTAAGTTGCTGGCAGATGGCTTTGTTATTAGGCGGGTGAGTCTGTTGTACCCTTCTCTCAGGGGGTAGAGCATGATGGGATAATCTGAAAGCCAGAATCAGCCGTAGATACTGAATGGGGCTTACAGATACCTTAAAATTCTGCAATTCCTTTTGCCCAAAAAGTCCAATATCTACTAAGGTATTTATACATGTTAATAATTATATTCCACAAAGACTACCAACAAAAAAACTGGGCCATAGTCTATAGTCAGTACACCTTTGGCTTAGAGCAATAAATCCCTTATCAATAATTTCTAGATACAATCAAGTCGCTCTGAATTTAGAAGAACACAACAGCTGATCACAGCTACAGCTATCAGCAGTCTGGGTCTTTGTGAAGCACTGACAGATCAAGAGGCAGAAAGAGGATGGATATCTTGGTGTGGAATGTGGAAATCCCTAATTCCTTCCTAGTTGTGGCTAAGCTTGATTATGCAGGCTTACATTTGCCTTCTGGATATCCCTCAGAGCTGTGCTGCTCTTCCACTCTACAGTTCATTAAGTCCTGGACTACTAACCATAGACTACATCATTTGAAAATCATCCCATCAGAGCAGTACTATCTTCTGCGAGGCGAGCTATTGAGCTCTTTCAGCAGTTCATTTTGACTGCCTTACTTGAACTGTTGAATGCCAACAAGTCTTTAGTCTGATGCCCTCACATAATACTTTAGTAAACCTCGAGACTTGGCTTAAAATGTCCAGACTACCTCATGACAAGTGAGAAGAAGGCTGTCTTGCTATTTCTTCTCTGCGGAGAACCCTCATTCCAAGTTTGTGAGGTTAAAAAAAATGCTTTCAAAAGGGAGCTTCATCAGGTCGTCTTTAGCCCATCAGCTGATATCTCGTGTGCCTTGCCTGCCTTGGCCCAAAACATGAAAATCATAAGAAGGGGCGATCACCACAAAATAATGTGGATTAACAATGTGGGCCTAGTCTAGGCCGAGTATCACGATTAACTTCTTACTTCACATTTGGCTGTTTGGAATCCATAGCCAATGTAGACATTCATTTTGACATTTATGCCTGCTGCAGGATCAATCTATTGAAAAAAGAATGTTGCTAGACATTTAGACTAGATGTAATGACTGACACCGACTTGAAGCATGTCGATTGTTTTTTTCCAGACATCTCTAAAGTAAAGGGTGAAACAATTTCTACACGAGCGCAAATCAGCTGAGCTTAGGCCTACTTGAGGTCAGCGCAGGTGTCATCTGTGAGCTTCCTGGAAAAAACATGAAATCTTTTACCTTACGTATGTTAATTTGTTGGTTACCTTCCACCGTAACGTATGGTTAAGGAAATGGGACAGCTTGGTGATCTTGTATGCATTTCGTATCAATATGAGTTATTATGTAGACTAGCCATAGATCTCTAATGTAATGCAGATCTGCCCAGGAGTTCGATCAAGTTATCTTATGCACCAAAAAGAAAATGCTTTTAACAAGATGAACGGTGAATGAAAGTAGACTCAAGGTCTACAGATCAATATATTTTCAGCAGTACAAATTCAGAGATCTAGTCAGTGTTTCACCAATGGAAGCTGGCTGCTCATTCGACAAACCTTCTCCCTCCTCTCCCCACTCCCCTCTCACAAAACATTGTGAACACACCCACAGCCATCCCTAAAGGCCTAAAGGTGCATGTAGAATATGGAAATTGACAAATGGATGAGAATACTGCTAACATCAACATAAGTAAATCTGAAACTGGCAGGGCGTTTAGAAAAGAGTAAAATATCAACACACTTTGTATATATATAATCACCACACTAAAAGTGTGCAGAAAGAAATTTGTTGCATCAGCATGTGTGTGTATGTGTTGGGGGGGGGGGGGGGGGG
>JAWQUT010000213.1:54425-79294 GCA_033807755.1 Ellobium chinense
GGAACAGTGTTCATTTATGAGGTACTGTTATCAATGTGTTATTTTAATAAATAATTTATAATGCATTGTATGTTTACTAAAATCATGATGTTGTATGTGAAGAGTGGAAGCAGGTTATTTATTAAAACAAACACTGATAAAAAATAGTTTATTTGTGCTCACCTTGATATAATCACGTTTCAACATTAGCTTTGCTGTGTATTGAAAGAGACCATGTAATTTTAAAAGTGACATCTAATAGCTTTCTTGCTTGTTACAAATATCACATGTAGCACTCTAGATAATTCCCTGTTTTAAAACCCAGCAAAGAATCTCTCTACTATTTATCTCTGCATTTTGCTGATTGTGGATCTCTTTTAAGCTTCTGGCAGGCTTGCTACAGCTGCTTTCCTAATTGCCATCTTTTGTTTTATAATTTCAGATCAATCATGGTACAGTCTTTTGAGAAAAACACAGAGACTGGTCAGAGTGAGCAGTTAATAACTCAAACAGAGGAAGTCACAAAGAAATTCCCTCTTTCATCCATTGAGTCTGCACAGGAGAATGGTGATGGCAGCCCCAAGGTTGTGTTCGAGAGTTCAGTTGATGCAGGAAAGCAGTTGGTAATTTCATCAATTGTAGAGTACTTCGTAATTAAAATTTCACATAATTCAACTTGCCTTGAGAACACAGCATACTAGCATTCTGATAAGACACTGACGGCTAAGTATTGTAACTGACAAAACAATCCCCATGAAATTGCTCATATTTTAATATGTGAATGTGCAGTATTATGGCTGAAGAACACTTTGTGCTTGCTGAGAGACTCTCAAGGAACTTAGCAGTATGTACATAACAGTCCAGTAGAGCCTTGATACCACACCTCAGGTCAAATTTTTTTCCGGCGTGTTCTATGAATGCTGTGTTATCAAGAATGCTGTATATATCAGGAGAGATCAGTTGGAACTTTGGTATAGGTTAGAATAGGATTGCATTGTGCCATGTTTGTGTTAACAAGATTCTGTTGTGAATGAAATTTCCATCTGCTCACACTTATTCTGTTGGTTTGTTTTTTGCTTGTCAAGTTTTTTTTTCCTTTTTTAGTTTTCCAGTTTTGGCATGGGTGCAGTTATTGTCCTGAGGATTGAATTGAATGAATCTTAGTTTTCAAATTTCAAGGAAATATCCAGATAATAAACTGTACATACATAATGTGCCATCATTCTATGGATATATTTAATATGTGTTTACTATGTAAAGGACCTTTTGGAGGCATTGATATCAGTAACACTCATACTGATCTCAGCTTTGTCAACTGTGGACGGACCTTTTGTATCTGGTCAGTTTACTTATTTTGTCGTCACATTTTTTACACTAACTAGGCAGAGGGAGACTTTGAGGAGGACTTGGAGAGACAGTCCAAGGAGGAGAAAGAAAAAGTTCCAGATGGAGGATACGGATGGATCATTGTCCTGGGTAGTTTTATTGCCCATGTCATCATAGGTAATTGAGTTCTGTTGTTTGTCACTGAGTGTGTTGAATTCTAAACTAAAATGTCAGCTCATAAGTGATCTTAGTCTGCCTTTGAGATAGAGCTGTCTCATGATCAGGTCCATGTTGTGAGATTTTCTTTTCCTTCTCATGTTTCCCTAACAAATTTGTCAGTTGTGTAATAGATCTTTATGTGACCCTTGTATTGACCAAAGAACAACAAAAATGTTTATTTACTTATAAGTGACATAAGTCTTGAAGGAATCTAAATGTCAAGCTTTATTTTGTTTGAAAGGAATTAATATGTATAGAAATAGTTCTTTCAATGCTTCCATAAATTCTATTCTTCAATGAAAATGCATATTGGATCCTTGTTTCAGGTGGTCTGGAGAGAAATGAGGGTGTTTATTTTCTGCAGTTTCAGTCAAGGTATGGGAAAAGTGCGCAGCTGACTGCATGGCCAGGTGCCATTGTATCGACACTTCGACTCAGTCTGGGTAGGTTGGCTAGAAGTCAGAATTTTCATTCTTTTTGCCATGAAATCCCTTTACAAATAAAAAAGGTTTCTGTTTTCATGTCTTGTCTATCTATTTGAAGTGCTTGCTCTGAACAGAACTGTGTGGGACAAAAATTAATACTGTATGTTTTTTGTTTACTTGTCTTCATTTGTTTTTCATTTTGTTATTTGTCATGCAATATTATGCTTAATACAACAGCTTTTATCATCCAACTGGTCAACTGTTGTAATTCATTTCAGATAGTTATTGTAATCTTTATTGACGGTTCTTGTTGGGACATAAAGAATATTTATACTTTCTTGGCTGTTTTTCTTGATCAGCATTGAAATTTTCAAGAACAGTTCATCATTGAAAGTTTACATATAATTTGTTTTCACACATCACCTTTTGTGTCAAGTTTCAGTATGTTTCCTTTCAAATTCCCAGCTGCCTATAACATAACTTTTCATTTCTTGTCACTGGATCTCATTCATGACTTTTCTGACAATTTCCATTTGATTACTTGTTTCCCCATCTTAAGGCATATCCAAAACTAATCTTGGTCTCAGGAGAATGAATGATTTAAACCGTGAGATAGTACAGGCTAGGTGGGTACTGTCATTTATTTATTTTGTGTCAAATAAATCACTGGATTTTATTTCACAAGTAAAATAGTTGGAATAAGGACATGCCTGGAATAAACTGGTTTATTAAAAACCATCTGAATTTCCTGTTCTACATGTGTATTGAAGATATATTCATCACATCGTTCCAGGACTCTCCTTTAGTGTACTTAAGTAAGGGATATGGGAAAGGTCTGGCAAGAGTAAGCCTCCTTTCTTACTGACCTTAGACCACCATTGTGACACATCATCAAGTACTGTGTTGTGAGCATTTCTTTTTCTGTTTCTGTTTCCTTCTTGAAGTGGCCCAACCATAAACTGAAAAGTGACAAACGTTTATTTAAGAGTAAACATCCTTGGCAGAGTTCCTGGACAATATCCGGTGACTCATTTCTTTCCGTAACCTCACTCCTATACCTAACTCTTCCATAAGCAAATTTAACCTTGGCAGAGTCCCGGGATTTTACCTAATAAACAGAAAAGTTGGTAAACTGAAAAATTACGGCTTTTTTGGACAGGGGTCATGTTTTCTTGATGATGAAAGTTTGGTTCTCAATCTTTTTGAAGCAACAAAGCATGTGAGGTGCTATCCACTATCACTCACAATGACCATAAACTCTCACAGTGATTATAACTACCCAAAATAATCATAACCACTCACAGTGATCATATCTGGAACTCAGATTGATCTATTCATTTTTGGTGTCATATGTATTGTACTTCCCCAGGTCCAGTGGTAAGTGCACTATGCAGTCGGTTTAGTGTGAGGTCATCCGTCCTCATAGGATCCATCATTCTCACTGTGGCCCAGATCTGTACAGCAAACACCCCAGATTTCTTCTTCCTGTTCTTCTCTCACTCGGCTCTGCAAGGTACAATATTTTTTCTCCTTTGACATCATAATGAGATAAAATAAGTTACACTTTATTAATCCTTTAAAGAGAATGGCACCCAGTTCAGTAATAAGGTGAAAAAAGTGCTAGTACAAAAAGAGAAATAAAAAACTCCCCCCATGTGTAAATTTTATTAATTCAAATACATCTTAAATGCAGACCATTAAATGGCAACCTCTGGATAATCACAACATTATTCACACAACCAAATAAAAGTCATTGGATATTTGCGGCTTCTTGTAATTGTAACTTCTTCTATGCTCCCAAGGAGTATACACAGTATGCTGTTTTAAGTAAAAAGGCAGTATTTGGCGAATTAGATCAGATTTGCACCTCTGAATAGAGCATAATGTTCTCTGTCTTTCTGTCTCAGTTATAATTTCTTGTTGCTTTTACAGCGTCTGAGATAGCCTGTTAAATGCATCATTGATTCTGTAATGAGATGAGGTGCAGCAAGAGAGTTCTTTGCATCTTTTATAAAATTCCATTAAAAAAGCAGCTGACTCAACTGAAACTGGGCCTGCATTATTTTGGCATAAAAGAGTTTTGAGTCCTTTTGATTGTAAGCAAATTGGCCCAGCTAGTGTTGTTTTATATACACTTGTGAGATGAGAGATGTGAGGTTTGATGAACCAGGCATAACTGAATAGTAGAAAATGGTAATCTGTTTAGCAGGACAATCCACCTTGATCTTGAAAAACCCCATTAACGGACGTTACTTTTGTATCACATAAACTTATATCTTTCCTGAGTTGGGCCAAGAATAAAGATAACTTAGTTTTCACTTATAGCTAAGAATTATTTAGTTATGTGGTTTTGCACCTTGTGATGGATTGCTTGTCGTAACTCAAGAAGCCAAAATTTCCATCATAGTGGGTGAACACTGGTCTTCCCTAGTATGCTGATGAAGTTCCATTAAGAATTTTCTCATCTTCCTTTCCAGGTTTAGGAGCTGGTCTGATGTACAGCCCATCAGTGATTATCGTTGGCATGTATTTTGACAAGCGTCGGGGCTTGGCTGCTGGCTTAGGGGCAGCAGGAGTTGGGGTGGGAACATTCTGTTTGGTACCTCTCACTCAGTTTCTCTTTGACACAGTTGGCTTTCAGGTAAATTCATCCATTCGTTCTTTCTTTTTTTGTTCACATTTCTTTGGGAGGGCTTTCGTTACAAGGTTGTTATTAGCAACTTTTATGAGGATACCTCCTTATTAAATATATAAATTTCACATGCTGACATTTATGATTATACATTTCATTATTCATTTAAACAGCGACAGCAAGAAAATCTCAATAATTTGTACACCTTTTCCATGCATGAAGGCTTACTTAACCAGGTTTGACTATATTTTTGTTTTTACTTTTTTGTTTTTCTCTTTCAGTCATTTGTTCTTTTTGTTCTCCTAAAGTACTTTAAGTAATGAATATTTTATATTCAGTGACTTATTCATGCCTTTTGACAACAAAATTATTGGTCAGAGAATGTGGATGGATATTGATGAAAAGCCAGCGTACACAAATCAGCTCAGTTTAAGCATACTTTATCTAACTGCATCATTTTTTTCACTCAATATTGTATTTTCTCTATGAAAGTGTGGATAACTACAAATTATTTTAACTTCAATTTTTTCCATGCTTTTATAGAGTTAAAGTGACAAAAATTTAACTGTAATCCATAAAAATTTGAGAATGTTTTTTTTTTTTTTTTTAAACCAAGATTTGCCTTAAAGATGCAGAGATAAAAATATGTTGACAGTGTGGTATTTTGAAATCAGTACTGTAAAGTTATTCAAGAGGCAAGTGTACAGAAGCTTTAGATACGTCATTTGCATTTAGGGCTTACATGATTTGTAGCTTTTATTAAGATTTTGTTTTCATCAATTTCAGGCCACTTTCATGATCATAGCTGGCATTGCGTTGAATGGAGTGGTGGTGGCAATGCTGTTCAGACCCTTGAGCCTTCACTACAAATTCACACGTAGGAACAAGTGAGTTACAGTATGGTATTTATGAGTGTAGTTTTCATTATTGTTGTACTATAATACAAAAAGATCTCTTATTGAAGCACAATTCAAATAGGATCTTATTAATATGAAATTAAAGGGATCAGCCAAATCTTGGTTAAGCAAGTTTGTGTTATCCAATTACAGTATAGTAGGGATGTGTGCATGCATAATGATACATTTTGACTACCTTTTTTTTTTTAAATTTCAGGTCAAAATGCTTGGAGACATCTAAGAATGAAGAAGGAGTCCCATTGTCTCAAGTGGCTGAAGCAGATGAAAGTGCTGCTGTGAAGTCATCTGATAGTCATCTGAAGGAGTCATGTAATGGAGATGTCAGTGGGCTGGCAAGAGTTGACAGTCAGCAGGATTTTCAAATAAAAAATCCACCAAGGCGTGAGGGATGCCTAAAATCATCCCTTAGGATCTTTTTCCCAATAGAGAACAGGAAGAAAGTGGGCAAGCCTAAACAAAAGCTCTTTCACTTTGCACTCTTGAAGGAGCCTTCATTTTTGCTGTTTTGCTGCAGTATTAGTTTGTTCACATGCACGTTCAAGGCTGCCTTCACATTTATACCAGCCCTGGTTAAGTCCAGAAATATCTCAGAGTCTGATGCGGCTTTGGTTTTGTCCATAACCGGAGTTTTCGACACAATTGGTCGCATCGGAGCAGGGCTTTTGCTGGACTTGCCATTGCTGCGTCCTATAAGACCACTGTTGTACAATTCCTTGATATTCCTGATTGCAACGATTGCATTCATCTTGCCATCCCTGAGCAGTTTTGTTGTTCTGTGTATACTCTGCTCGGTGTTTGGAATATTGACAGGGGCATACATTTCTCAGAAATCTGTGGTGATCGTGGACATCTTGGGTGTTCAGAACTTGACCACATCTTTTGGACTTCTCACCTTTTTCCAAGCTTTGGGAGTGTGTGTTGGACCACCATTGGCAGGTAAGGGCTTCATCATTCTTTAGAGATTTTAGCAGCACTGATACAAGTTTGGAAAGAATTTGGAAATGATATATGAAATATTTCACATATTCAAATATGAAATATGAAAATATGCTCTGTGGCGATGCAGAATTTATGTACTCATTATGTCACTCATGCATGGTGATTTCTCGCTGATAAGCATTGGATCGCTGTAGGATGGCTGAAAACAATGTAAATAACCCTGACATTATACGAAATGTGAGACAAAGCTGTGAAATTCTCTGTCATCTTTGTGAAAAGCTCAGAGAGCTTTGCTGATTCAGTCTGGTTCACGATATGTGCAAAGACATGACAATATGTATGTCACATTGTGTTTGATGCTATCATTCCACAGGTTCATTACGAGATGCTTTTGGTGGTTTCGATGAGGCTTTCTATCTGGGCGGAGGCTGTATGGTGATGGCCGGCCTGTTGATGGTAGCCAGTAACATTTTCCTCAGGATCAAGAAGCGAAGGGAGAATGCAACACAAGCCACTTAGAAGTGATTGGGGAAGACAAACGTCAGCCACTCCAGACAGTGGAATGTTGCAATAGATGAAGTTATGCAGCAGTGGCATCAACACAGTGTCTTGCTTCATAGAGCAGGATGGTGAAGTAGTGAGACACTGAACTCACAGTTCACTGGTATCAGATATGAGGGTCCAGCTTCATTTGGCCCTTGAAGAGTTTTCTATTCCACAGCCTCCATTTTCACTTATTTGTAGAATGTGCTCTTGGCTCTTGACAAGATGGGTTCCCAGACAGTTGACTAACAACAGTCATGGTAATGAATACCAGGTTCTGAGACAAATTGCAAAACAGACATTGTGCTGAACAAATAATTGGCCAAATTTTGCTAGAGGACATTAGGCCAGATTTCTTGCTTGTTTCTTCTAATGCGTATGGTGCAATGAATTCTCTTTGCTGGAGTATGTGTTGACGAGATATCCAGCCGGAAAAGGAAAAGATATATCTTGTCACTAGCCTAGATTATGTTTCACATTTGAGAGAACACAAACGAAAAAAAAAAATTTAATGGCAAGCAAAGAAGTCAGTGTGTGTCTTTGCAAGTGCAGGAAAATATTGTTGTACCATAAGGTTTTTAAATATGTCATCAGTGCAGGCTTTGACCTCATGAACAATGTGATACCCATATTAAAAAAAATGGCCTGAGTCTGGCACAGGCATTTTTTTAGCACAGTTACAATATGTAGGAATGATGATGATTACCAAGTAAAGTAAGCAGAGATATGTAAGGCATTTTATACTGTTGAAAAAGTCAGTGCATGATATCGTCACAATTTTCACTGGGTGACAAATACCGCAATTTTTGGGTTTTCGTTTTTTTGCATAAAACTTAATAGGATCGATACCTCTGTAACATTGAAGAAGTGCTGTGTGCTGCTATTTATAGTTTTCAAGATATTTAAGTGTCGAATGAGAAAATTCTTAATGTCTTTAAACAAACGAAAATCTTTAAATTGCTCTCCTGAAAAATCACAATTTGGCTCTTTCGTCACTATGCGAAAATTCTGACGATATGGCTCACTAGAATGAATAGATGTGAAATCAAGAGGATAAGCAGTGTATAGATGAAGTTGTCCAAGGAATACCACAACTGTCAGATTTGTGGTGTAAAAATCATATGGTATGATTTTAGCAAACTGTACTCTTTGTTCTCAAGAGTGCAAGAACAGAATTTTCATGACATTGACAATCTGTTAGGTGTTTTTGCCTTTGATACCTAATGACACTGATGCCCTAATATTTTGATGGGGAAATAATTTTCATATGGTCATTTATATATTATGACATGTTAAATTTGTACAGTGAGATTCAGTAGGATTTTGTATACTGGACCCTTTTGGTCTCAGTACATCAGAACTTTTATGACATTTAGTGGTGTTTAAGATGTGTCTCATGCAAACATTCATGACACTGATTTTCAAAATAATGACATAAAAACAGTGTATAATATTTTGGCGCTGCCTGCTGATTGTGATCAAGACTCTATCAAAGCAGTGTTTACTAGAGACGGTATTGTTTTTATCTGTCAATCTGTGAAATCTCTGACATAACTTTTGTAGCATTTATTCTTGTTATTACCTGAAGCACTTTGTATGTGTTCTAGATTGTCGTGTGACCTGTTTAAAGCCAGTAATTATGTCGCTGCAACTTCAGAAATTTTGACAACTGAAGTTGAAAGGGGTATTCATGGTGAAATTGTGATTTTGCAATGTTCATCAGCCTTGATATCTAATGTGTTTGTTGAATAAGTATTGTAGGTGTTTTTTTGAATGTATTATAGTCATATTTGACACAGAAAAATTCATGGAAAAAGTTTATTTTTATAATCATTACATAACCTTTAGTGTACTTTTTTTCTTGTTGATTAGGCATGCCTCAGTGAAGTCCTTGCTTAATTTTAGATCTGTAGCTTATCTAGAAATGCTTGTATCAAAGGAGAGGAATAGTGTACCTCATGCAAATTATTTAAAATCTTTGTTAGCCATTTCCTCAAAACCTACTTCCCACACCACTCGTCAACCATTGTGCCTATCTCAGCCCTCAGTGGAACTACAACAATGATATCAAGTTAAAGCTTTTTAAATGAGTTCTTCAGTAATATGCACAATCAATACCCTCAAAATGTGACTTTATTACTGATTTGAGAAAACAGATTATGTATGAAGAATGGGACATTGTTGACGCCATGTTGGGCTATTGTTAAATCATCATCCAGTACTAAGAATGTTGCTTTGTTGACTATATTATCCCTAACGTGTCACCAGTGCATGAAATTGAAGTGGGGAGGTCTGACAATACATTAGTATGATGCAGGCTTTAGAGTCCAGTTTGGCTGCTTCACAATATATTTCTAATATGCTTTTTTATCTCATGAAGTTTGAAGGAGAGTCATATTTTTTTTTGGAGAGGATGCAACAAACAGAGGGATTCTGGTATATTTTCCAGGTGACCAGCATTTGGTTTTTGTTGATTACAGTTTACTTCCATACGTATGTCTGTGACAAGACAAAGCCTCTTGTAACTTATAATTGTTACCATTATTTTAGCATTATAAATAAGTTCTTTCTTTGTGTTTAATGCTTCTCGAAGTTGAGATACGTGCATTATGTTCTTGTATAATGAAAGTAAACTACAAACTTGGGATGTCATTTTCTGAAAAATAATTAGTTTGGCCCTTGCACACATGTATTTAAGAAATCCTCATGTTGAAATGCAGGCTAGACTACTTAACTAGAGAGATGTACAGTGTCTTCGCTGTGATATGATAAGGAAAAATGTTCACAGTGTGGGAACTGTGCTGTTGCTATTTTGAGGCTCCAGAGCATATCTACTGAGGTAATGATCTTCATATCCTATAGAGTGGAATCACAAGGCCAAGTGTATTCTGACAAAGTGCTCAAAGTGAGTGTTTAAATGCTCATTCAGAATTTGAGATTTAATTAATTGCGACACTGTCCATGTTTGTCTCATTGGGATCTGCTTTCATTTTATCCAGTATATTTGTCAAAGATAATTGTAAAATTAACCTGATTTTTATTATTTATAATCAGATTTTGTTTTTCTTGTGATATATTTAGAACTCTTATCATAAGCCATAGCCTGATTCACAATGGTATATCCAAGCCTCTTATTAACCGGTGCTACTTCTGTTGTGATTATATACTACATTCTGCCTGTCATAAAGAACTCTCCACTAGGCTTACTTCAAAATTTTGGGATAATATTTTTTAAGAATTAATAGAACTGTCGTGAAATCTCCCACGATACTCAGTATGTGTGTTTTGTAAAATGACAATCAGAAAATGTAATAATGGACAAATTTGATCAGGGCATACAGCGCTTAATGTCTTTTGCTGTTTAATAAGAAAGATATAGTCAAACCTGACAGGTGATCACCTGTTATGTCACAATCACTGGCTGAGGTAACCTCCACGCTACAACCACCAGCAAACTACCCTTTCTCATATCCCAAAGAGGAGGAAAAATCTCTCCTTGAGGTGACTTCTTATTGGCTAATCTGAAACATTCAAGGGTGTAGCTGCTGACCATAACACTGAAAACTTATTTGTATTCTAAGTATATGATTTCTTTTATTTAACAAGTCAGATGGCAACCCACTGCCTATGACCACAGAAATGTAACTTAAAATTTGTTGTTTTTTTTTTAAATTTGATCCCCAAAACTTACCTTGTGCAAGGCAAACATATTTCCAAGGCAACAGCTGTCATAAGGAATGAATAGTGGTCATCAGGCATAGGTTTGACTATGCCAAATGTCAGCAGTTGAGAAGCATGTTAGGATCAAGGGCTCACAAGTGGAATTCAGTGAATAATATTCAGACAGTAGATATTTAGCGTTTAAATTGCTGTGAAATTAGTGTCTCAGCTTGCATGCTGAGAGACCATGGGTCCAATCTCCAGTAAGGACTGAACATTTTCTGGTGTTAGGTTCTTTCAGCCTTTGTTCTCAAAACTGACCTTTCACAGTAATTTGGTAAAATACATAGTGGCACACTTTCCAGATAATATCAATTCAAGTTCACATTCCTCACATTAATGATAATGAATAGCAGTCTATGTATTACCACTGGATGTCACATAGTTTTGAAGTAGGACAAGTGAGGAGTTCTTCATCGCAGGCAGCGTATTATGTATTTTAAGGTGAATTAATTAATTTGCCTGTCATTTGCCAAATATTTGAAAACTTGTTCCTTACAGTGGAGATCGGTGTTGTTTAGCATTTACAGGAAGGCGATTTGTCTGAAAGAAACTGATCAGTAATTGGTTTTCATTAAAATAACGGGGAATAAAACTTGAATTTGACTGTCCATTAAGTCACCTTTATACTTCTGACGTTATTCTTTTCAATGGTCTTTTCTGAATTATAATTCACGACAGTAGGTGAACCATTTATACAGTTTCTCAATTCTTGCTGTTTTAAATGTTTTATTGGATTAGTGTCATATCCATGATATTTCAGGCACACAATTTGTTCAGTTGTGTTTGCTGTTGAAAAGCCTGTCCTACCATGAGCCACTGGCAGTAGCTCTTGCTACAGGGCTAACAAAGGATATTTAACTTTGCTCTGAATGTTCAGTAATTTATTGTACATTTGACCCTAATTTATTGTTTGTCTCACCTGGCATTTTGACATCCAGATGAGTTTTTTGCCAAAGTGTTGTGATTTACTTATTAATTATAATTCAAATGCTGACCGAAGCATGTGTATCCATATATTTACCTCCTATTTTTTCATCTTTAATATCCATCTAGCTCATCATAAGTATTTGTCTTTAAGTTTATATACATGATGTCCAAAGTATTGAATGTGAAAAGTTTTATGTAAATACCTTGTGTTTTTTATGGAGGCCAGTATATGTTGGTAAACCTCCACATATTTCTGGTTTCCTTTGCCTTGAAGTAACAGTAGGATTACACTTCTAAGAGCCGTAGATTGCTTTGCATGAACACGTGTGTCCATTTTGTATTAAATCTGAGTCTTGAGAAAGAACTTCTGTACTCATTCTGCATTGTTGAAGTTATGGTAAATACAGTTGACTCCGCTTAATCGCCCTTCCTCGGGATCACGGAAAAAGTGGGCGATTAAGCAGAGAAGGAAATTTAGGCCATATTTTTGGTAATGGGGTTAAATTTCTTTGATGTCTTTGTTTGGTGTTGTGCATTGACGCCTTCTCGTCGGCAGACTCAGGACAGACTCGATTTTGACGGTATTGTAGCGCACAAAATGTTTGATCTCCACAGTCTCTCTCATTGGCCACCTCGCAATAGCCCAGCAGACAATAAGGAGTAGGATGGCACAGTCAGAATTGACCGTTCATCTACATGACACGTTCTCTGATCTAGCCGAAACCCACCAATACGATGTTTACATTCTCCACCTCGCTGAGATGGAAGGTGCGGTGAGAAGAGACTATACGGCTTTCATGGGCGACGGCAGTGATGGTTAGCGTGGGACGGAGAGGGACAAGGGAAGGGGGAGGTGGGGAGGAACGGTTTATCACACCTATTTCGGCATGGCAGCTGTCACTCAGTCAACCGGTCTGCGTTCGTGTACATATTTGTTTGACAACTGTAATCCTTCAACCGCTGATCTTTAAATTCACGGGGGCTGAATTGTGGTCGATTATCCAGAGTGAGAGGCGATTATCCAGTGACTTTTAAATAGAAAAAATTTGGTTCTCTGGGAAACGAGGCGATTAAGCGGAAAAGGCGATTAAGCAGAGGGCGATTTAAGCAGAGGGCAATTAAGCGGAGTCAACTGTATACAAAACCCTTGGAAGCTAAGCTTCCATATTGCTTGAACCACATGCAACAGCTTGCACTTTTACTGATATGCAGGGATGAGAGTCTGGCATTCTACCTTATTTCTATCACTTCCACAAAATCCACTTGCAGTGGTATGATTCATTACATTTCAGACAAGATGCTGTGGACAATGAACAGTAGTAATGATAGAAGAGAATGCCAAACTTTTATTGCCATACACCACCAGAGACAGTGGGGCAAGTTGTGGTGCGGTTTGGACTGCGTGTAAAACGCTTTGTAAGGAACACTTAAATTCTAACATTGGTTCCCTGTGTCTGAAAGCAACTTGTGAAGGTTAAAGATTATCACAGAAGTAACTTGTACCAATAAGAATAGGAGTGAGCAGTTTCAGTTGTGAAATTTGTTAGCTCATGTATGATTGAATTTTTCTGGTTAACTTAAAGATTCTGACAGTATTTTATACAAGCAACTCAAGGCCAGTCAGACAAAAAAAGCAACATTGTCTTTGATTCATAAACACAGAAATTCTTTTGTTACTTTGAATTATGAGATATTTCTTGTCTTTTTAATTTATTGATCAGATTATAAGCTTAGTTATCCATCTGTAAAATGGCCATGAATAAATCCGTAATAACTTAAGCTTACAAAGTGAAATAAACCTGGTATGGCTCGATAAAATTTGTCCATTCAACCTTTTTTGGTCACCAGTTTACAGATTTTTACAGTGCACATTGATTGAACATTTTATATGTTTTCATTACAATCATTCTGTGTGCTTTCATAATGATTTATTCTATCTTCTAAAATTATGCCTTTTGTTGTTTTTTTTTGCCGAAGTGTGGATTAGTAATAGTAAATGTATTGTGCAGGAGTACAAATCAATGCATTTTTGTAATTTTTACCCTTCCATTCTAACTGCACTGTCAGTGAAGAACTATGTATTTTTGGCTGTTTTGGTCACAGGCAGGATCCTGATTTTGTCATTTGCTTCCTACGCCATGTTTCACACTTCTGAGAGAACACAGAGGAAATATTTTCATGGCAAAAGCAAAAAGAGACAATATGTATCCTTGCAACCGCTAGGTTGATGGGAAAATACTGATGCATTTTAGTTTCCTTAACATGTCAGCTGGGGCCTTCATCTTATAAACTTTGTACCCTTCTTCAAATATGGCCTAAGTTCAACTAGGTCAGTTTTGTGGCATAGTGATAATAATAATATATATATATATGTATGTGTAGAGGGATGGATGATGCATGTAAAGCATGTAAAGAGAGAGGGTGAGCCCTGTTCAGCATTCACATGGCCATACACATTTGCTTTAAAGATGTGATAAATACCTGCATTGATGCCAGTTTTGTGTGTGGATGTGTGAAGTTTTAACATGATTGAGCTCCTCCCATGTTGTTGTTGTTGCTGCTATCTCATTAGTTGAGATTTTGTAAACCAAGGTTTTGGTTTGGTGCTAGTTTGCACACCATGATAAAATTGTTGAGCAAACCTCAGATTTAATGATTAACACTTGCACATATATATAAGCAGTCATCATTACACCCATGACATTTGATATGCCACCATTTTCATCAATGCGAAGTAACTTGACCTTTTCTTTTTTTTGGTATTTTTAAAGACTTTACTTTTTAAAACCAGTTCTTCTTTGTAGAATTTTGTGTAACAAACCGAGTTTTTTTTTTTTTTTAATTTGCTCAGATGGGTCAATTTTGCCATGCCACCCTTAGTTGTCTGTATCATTATGCTTCTTGTCATGAGAAATTCAGTTTTCTAAATAAATAGGAAACTCTCTTACTCAGAGAGCGAGGCAAAGAAGATCTTCAGAGGAAGATACTCCCTAAGAAGTATTTCGGTCCTTTGACTTCCTGACATTCTAAAGGGGATGGGCCACACTTGGGTCATGACTCCCGAGTGCACTGCCCGAGTCAGTTTTGCCATATCACATTTAGCTGTCTATATCATTACGCTCCGTGTTATGAGATAATTCGGTTTATAGTATTAGGCATGACCATTCCACCGAAAGAATGGGCGCTGTTGCAGGTCTCAATGACCAAGATATGAACAGCATAAGGCTGATGTGTTAACTTTATAAGATCTAATTCTCAGCATTCCTATCATGCTGTAATAACACGAAGATCTCATTACTAATACTAGTTAATGCATCTGATTCTTATTTGTCAAGTAAATGGAAGTGTGTAAAATGAAATTTAGATCAAATCTACTCAGATCTCAAGAACAGTTTGACTCCTGGCCATTTGCAAATATTGTCATGAAACATTTACCGAGTAGCTTTTTGGAAACTATTGCTAAGAAATACAATATTACATGTACCTCAAAAAAAAATAATCTGAAAGTGGAAGTACTGTATGTCATCAGTCTTTGCATAGGACCAGCGAAGTTCAGATATGATGTGAAGCAGCCTGGCCAGTTATATGTGAAGACAGTTGTTATGGTTTTCTGTATTTTTGCAAGATTAGTATATTCATGTGACAATTTTTTTCCTAGAGCTCTGCATGAAGAAAACTTTTTTGGGATTATGAAATTGGTCAGTCCTTTATTAATCTATTATTAAGCAGAGTATTATTTAATATAGTATTTAGTAGTATTTTTTGTTAAGAAATCCTCTGCCTAATCAGAGTATTAATGAGTCACCACCATACTACATTCCTGTTTGTTATGCCATTTGTAATCAGAATGTCATTTATGAATAAAATCTGTTGTAATCTTTTCACATTTAATCTTTACAATCCTTGTTTCAGTGCACTGAGTACAAATTGAAGAGTGGATTTCTGATTGTTAATTGTTTTACTTCCTCATGATCTTAGTCTTGTAATCTTCATTTGTTCAGGGCTTGTTTTTATCAAATGAATCTTACCTATCAGTTTCACTGTCTTGGAAAGTGGAGATCTGAAGACAGGGAAAAGTACGACAGTTTTGCACTCACCCAAGACAAGGCAAAGTTGTGAAAATGCATCATGTTTATTTCTGCAGTTTAGAAAAATTAAACTTTGGTGCATAAATAATGTCATTATGACAAATCAGAAAGTTAATAACTTACAATAACATGCAATCCAAACATAATTTGAGGGGTGCCTGCGCAAACACCATATCTTTATGTGAATTATATAAGGGAGATATAGCCTTTGCGCTGGCACCCCTCGATAAGCTGTGTTGTGAACACTCTCCCTTCCCATCAATTATTTTGATTTCATCTACCCTCCTTCTGATCATCATCCCTCTTCCCCATCTCAATCATGACTGATAATTTGTTTCTCTCTCTCTCTCTCTCTGCCTCTACCTCTGCAATACATATATCAGCTTTAGACACACTCTCATTTACTCTCTCTCTTTACAATCCTCAAAATTTCTTCACTTTGCCAGCTTGTCCAGTATCAGGTACAGTTCTTCATCATCATCAGCTCATTTACTCTCTCACTCTCTCCTTACAATCCTCAAAATTTCTTCACTTTGCCAGCTTGTCCAGTATCAGGTACAGTTCATCATCATCATCAGCTCATTTACTCTCTCTGTCCTTACAATCCTCAAAATTGCTTCACTTTGCCAGCTTGTCCAGTATCAGGTACAGTTCTTCATCATCATCAACAACTCATATACTCTATCTTTTTACAAATCCTCAAAATTTCTTTATTCTGCCAGCTTGTCCAATATCAGGTACAGTTCATCATCATCAACTCTTTCTTCCTGTCTTTCTCTCCAACTCCATCTCTCACATACACTCCATATTTCACAAATCCTCAAAGTTTCTTCGTTTTGCCAGCTTGTGCTTGAGATAGACCTCCTGATCGTGAATACATTCCTGGGCCAGATCTTCATTGCTTGGATGCCATTTCATGTGAATGATTCTCTCAATGGTGGGGGCACAGACAGAGTGGGAAACAATTGAGTTCTTGTGAAGCTGAAAAGAAATATCAGAACACATTATACTGACAAAATGGGTTAAAAGTATAGCAGGAGCTCACAAACTAAAACTTCTTAGGCCCAATGGACAATATCATATATGTGTGAAGTGCTTGAATTCTGAGTAAAATTCATCTAATGTTAGTAGCAGAATGATCTCTCCACTCAGTGCATGTGACCTAGATACAGCAGGTTACCATCTCCTGCATATACTATCAGCTATCAGGCCAGTCAATGCTGACCAGTTCGACACAGGCACTTGCTGTGTCATCATCAACAAACGAACTGGTCTGACACTAGCATTTAGTGGAGTTAAGGATCTGTGTATCTGACCAAGTTACAGCCAGTTACCCTCTCCTGCAATTTTATTGGGTGTCAGGCCAGTCAATGCTGACCAGTTTGAAGCAGGCACTTGCCGTGTTGTCACCAACAAAGAAGCTGGTTTGAAAACAGCATTTAGTGGAGTTACGGGTGTGTACATACTGATTCCACATTCAATACAAGAGTAAGGTATGTGGCTCAGAACATTAAAATACATTTGCAGGTTTTTCAAGTAAATGAGTTTCAACGTCATGAGGTGCTTTCATATCAAGGCATTGCCTATTCATAAAAATGAACATCTTTATTGCATCCGGTTTTACTGATTTGTAACTTTCTCAGCCTATGAGTGTATGTTAATGTCAGTTTCAGGAGCTTTTCATGCATATCAGGTATTAGCTTTTATTGTCTGTTGCCTTCAACTATCTAATAGTGGATTCTCTCTAAAATTTGCTCCTTTCCTCCCCACAGTCCTCCCCTACCCACCATGTAAATCCTTATCCCCTGGGCTCCTGGGTAAAGCCACATTTAGGCTAAGGGAATGACACGGAGGGTGGCAGCCTGATCTTTTGGTCTCTCAGGGTAATTATTTTTATGGCCAGACCAAAATATCAGTATTTTGGATTCAAAGGCTTAAAGATAATGTGATCAACACACAGCTGAGTCCACTTGTTCACAGAGAACAATGTCAATTGTTTGGAGGACTATAACACGACACTTTGTCCCAATATAATAAAGGCATATGTTTTTAAGGATAACAAAGTGCTTATTTTCTTGGACTCACACCCACCTGTATAGTGTCACACAGATCATAAAGCGAAATTGGTTCCAGATCCTCAGGCACCATCTCAGCACCCAGTGCATCCTGTTCTGCTGCCATATCCTCTCCCGTCTCTACTGAAGGTCGCAGGCTGGGAGCGTGGTAGTGAGTAGAGGTGATGGTTGTAGCTGAGCTGTTAAGTTGAAAAGTCAAACATCACACTGTTAAAAGTTTTTATTTATATGCTATTAAAAGTTTTCATTTATACACTATTAAAAGTTTTCATTTATGAGATACCCCACAACCTCGCAAGTGAAACATTCTGTGATCCAGCTTTATAAAAACACTCTTGTATTCATATGAATAAAATTTTTGTCCTCTCAGTACTCAATGGCCCAAATTTCCACTATTCCTGTCTACCAACCACATGTCCCTGGGACATATTAAAAAAAATTCATTTTACTATGTTCTGAAATCATGTTTATAATGTATTGTTTAATGCACAAAGCACACTTTCATGTTCTGTTTCAACCTACCTATAAAAAATTAACAACATATTCCTATAGCCTAGACACAAAGTAGCAGTCCCACACACCCATCTCTCCTCTTCATTCTGAAAACCCCTTCTTCGCTAACCTTTCTGAACTAGAATCCATCACCTCGCTGCTGCGTCTAGAGAATGGATTTTTCACACCGATGCCTGTGGAGTATGTAAACCTGCCTTCCCTCAGTTTATAACCCTTGCGTTGCTTGATAACCAGTGACAAGATGTGCTTCAACTGAGTCTGTAAATCAACAATTTATGCAAGACCATAAGATAGAGGAAAGTTTTCAAAGGATTTAAAGACCAAAAGTTCAATACAGTCTTTCAATTAAAGGTTATGGTTTTTCACCAAAACTTATTTTAAAGCCTTTAAATGCAATGAGCCACAAAGGTACCTTTGTGGTAAGTGTGATCAACCAAGAAGATGGTAAATCTGGTTGATGTTTTGGCAATCTCTGCAGGAAATTCTGGTTGTTTTGGCAACCACTGCAGGAAAACCTGGCTCATCCAGTTTTAACTTTCAGGTTGCACAGATTGCATCAGGTTTATTTCATGCTGAATAAAGCCACAAAAAAATAACTTAACAAATATGTGAATGTAATGTTTGCATATATCAGTATTTCCATCTCCTGTGTCCCACTAGTGCTCACTAATGTTTACTCTGTGCTCACTCCCCATGACGGCTGTGGCCCAGATTTCCAGATTTCCCGTGAGTGGTTTTCTGTTTTTTTTTCTCTCTGTACTTTTATGGAAAAAAAGTAGAAAGGTCTGTTTATTGAACCTGACCTTGATTTTACCTTAACAGTAATGACAGGAATGTTCCAGATAGTATATTTATATCTTGGTCAATGAAAATATCTGACCTTGGCCCGTTGTGAACTTTCTGAAAATGTAAAGATCGTTGAAGTCAGTTACTGAGACTCTCTAGAAGTTCGGTGAAGAAATATATTTAAGGGTGTGTGTGTGTGTATGAAGCGAAAGTTTAAAGTCGCGTAGCATTACTATTGTTTCGTAAACCATGCTTAACTCTCTTGTACCAGTGTTGTAAAGAAACGTTTGTTTTCTTCAGTATCAAAGGACATTGTATTGTTCATTGACAGCGATAGGCAGGTGTTTTGAGAGGTAGCTAACTCCCTATTGTACATTTGTGCTGAGTGAAGTTATCGCTGCCACAGTGAAATTAACTTTCATGCTCACAATTTTAGGTATGCATTCTTAAAACAGAAAATTTAAAGTCAGCTCCCGGAGTTACAAGATAAGAAAATTCCTTCTTTTCACTCTTTACAAAATACCTTGGGGCCTAATGGCTTTGACCATCAAGTACTCAAGAAATGTGCATATCAACTGTATTGACCTGATCCTCAGCCCCGTTTTCTGTATCAAATTTTATTCACAAGCTAATAAATATGGTCAATATACCTCTAGTGACAGCATCAGCAACTTGACAGCTGCATCTTGAACATCACTCAATCCTGTCTCCCAGGCACAGACCAACATCCTGCCATGCACCATAGCTTGATCTGGCATCAGGCCTTCTCTTGACACAAAACCTAATGGAACATTTGCTACATTTAAAACTTTTGTGCTTGTCACATCTTCCCTAAGACATTTAAGACTTATCATGCTGTGGATTCACTACCATTGGAAGTAAAATATTGTCTTCATCTTTTACTTTTCATAACAGAGGAAAGAATTTCTGAAAACATGCTGAAATGGCATATATCTCACTGACGTCAAACTGAATCAGAGAATATTTTAACATTTTGCCATCTGTGTTGAAGTATACAAAACAATGCAACTCTTAATTTAAACAGTTTTATTCTCTGTTAATATGAGCTTCAAGTTTTCAAAGTTTATTTCAGTACTGACTATTAGCCATACTTTTTTGAAATGTCTTTTTATTTTGTTCTTGTTCTGATACTTCCACAAGGGCTATGTTTCCGGCAATGATAACAATTATGATCATGAATTGAGTATGCAGCTGATAAATAAATATTTAATCTATTCATATCTGTATCTCTGCATGCAGTATGTCAGCTAAATGGTAAATTTTGCGACATACGAAGAAATCATCTCTGCTCCGATAATCAGATATCTATCATACAATATCCTACTTCATTTACAAGCAGACATTTAAAGATTTGCAGTGAGAATCAACAGGCCTCAATCACTGATTCAATAGCAAAGCTCTAGATTTGAAGTAGACTTCCAAGTACCTTGGAAGTAACAGAAAACAAACCACTGTCCATTTGTGGTTTAGCACATGAAGATTAGGTTAGGCACATGGCGCATACTGCATCAGTCAAAGGTGATGACAACTCATGCCTATCCTCAACAACACACAACGCTATCATCAATCAAGGGTTTCGAAGCCATCATCTAGAAACAAGCCATCTGACCTTTTCCCTTGTAGCATACCATAAACAGATAACACAAAACTTATTTAACCTGCGACGATATGACTGGTCCATTAAATTTTATGTTCACATGAGTTCTACTGTTGTGGGTAAAAACTGTCACAGCTGAATGCCAGTGGCAGGAGCAAATCACTTAAGGCTAATGACTTTCAGCATGCCCCTACAATTTTGTGTATTTTACTATTGATGAAATAGCACAAATTCTTACTTCCTGAAAATACTTATTATTGCTTACTTTACTATTAATTTCACATCATTTATTTAACTGAAGTTTTTAAATTGAAAGCGTACTTTCATGTATATCAGGTAATTCGCTCCCAATTGTTTGATTCTTTCAAGCATGACGTATGCCACAATTTCAACGTAACAATTCTTAGGAAAACAAATTCTTGCTAGCCAGGTTCTCTTGTCAGGAACTTCTTTTTTCTGCTGTGGGCCATGAGCCAACAGGTTCTTTGTCTACAGGAGAGGAAACAGCTTTGGCTCATCCCTGATATGCTGGCCTTCAATTTTGACATTATGCCTGGCTGGTTTAAGCTTCATCCTTAATAACACCAGATCACAACAGATTGACACTGATGGTCAAGAAAACTTTATGAACAAGACAAAAAAAATGTTCATGTCTTACCCAAGGGAGTGGGGCTAGCACCTTCTTCCAATGCCTTGCTGGTTATCTGTGGGACTAACTCAATGGTCTGGACAGGTACAAAGCGTTGCTGCAGAGAAGCATCAAAATCTTCTTCAGACTAAAATAGCAACACTTGTAAACTCATTTCAAACGATATAAACCAAATCTGATGTTATGCTACAAGATGATTCTGTCAGTTATTAAATTTGTGTAATAAATGTAAGCAAAATGCCAGATTCTCCAATATATTTTATATTTCTACAGGGATGTCTAGCTCCACTTGATAACAATTACAAATGAATCTGCTTAACTCAAATTCGCAGTCTGAGTAATCAGACTTCGACTCACAATTTCCAAGGCGAGTCAACCGTATGTGAGCAAGCGAGCACCCTGGGAAGGTCATAAGGGCAGCCTCTTGTTTATATACCATCACAGTGCATTGGGCCAGATGCATTAATGTACACACTGCTGTCGAGATGCTTGATTATGGATCAATTTTTCGGCACTGCTGAGCCCTCGCGCATTCTCTTCCCCCCACTGTCTTATCAGCGGTGGTGTAATACACATGCCCTACTTATTGTGCTGCAGCTAGTGGCACTCGCAGTGTCCAGATTTATTGCCTCTCTCTATCCGCAGCACTCTCTTGTTTGTTTTTCAAGCCCTCAGCGTTGTTTGGCACCATGCAGGGAGAATGCCAGGAGGTGATTTTGCCCGTGACAGCACTGGGCAGTTTGAGTAATCAGAAATAGGTGTTAATTACTTCTTGTTATGCAAAGGCCATTAATAGATGCAAAGAAGGAAAAAAAACTATTATTTCTTTTTCTTTTGACTAATAAACAATTTGAGGTATCCGATTTCAACATACATGGACTCGACTGTATGTCATTAACACTGTATTCAGCAAGGATCTTAAGTCCAGATGCACACAAATACTGAGCAAAACAGGCTGGTGAGCATATCATAATTGCCAATGGTATCAACCTGAATGAAGACTGCATACAGTTCTTATGATTGTTATTTTGAAATGAACCACATGTAACATGACATCAGATACTTAATACCTTTCTATCAGATTGGAGTCCTGCAGGAAATCTCATCCAATGTTAGTGCACTCAATAGTGTTAACATAAAGCCTCTTGTAAAAATGCATAGTTTTTAATACGTAAGAATTACCACTTCTCTCACTGCACACATCAGTGATTAGATTGGAGAATATAAGAGAAACAACTCGGTGAGCAAAGGAATTACTGGTCGCTTAGAACTTGTCAAAAATTTAACATTAAATATTATTTTCAGATGCAAAATTACAGTGGAACCCGCTTAAGCGGGACGGCTCCGTTCCCGACGAATCGTCCCTCTTAAGCGGGCGTCCCGCTTAGGCGGACTATCCATTATAAAGTGATTTCTTAGCTATTTGTGCGTTTCATCCAAGTTAAGGGATATCATTACTTGTTGCTAGTGAGGTGTGACAACGGAATCACATTTAAAATATACTTATTGCAGTCTAACTGCATTTTCAGTAGACTTGCAGAGCATAGTATTGGTCATTCTTTGCGGGGAACGGGATTTTTGGTTGGCTTCCAAGAAACACCTAAGCCTTCTCACCACTCTCCTTTGAAAATTCAAAAACAATTTCTTTTAAAGACCGAGACATGTCTACATCAGAGGGAAAGAAATAATACATGTTAAAATAAAACTGGAGAGAATATGAAAGGTCTAACATCTCTGAAGTCGAGATGTTCGCCGCCCCCCATTCAAGTGATCGAAAATATTTTGGGATCAAATTTACATGATCGCAAACACCAGCAAAGATAAGCCTCACACTTCTCGCTCCACATCTGGCCAGAGCGCAACGCGAGCGGCATGTGTCAAAAAGCCTTTACGCAACATGAATGATGGTCATGCCTTTGTCAACGACACTCTGGCTGAGTGTTGTGCAATAGCGCAGGTAAGGCTCGTAAGTGTCAACCACTGCCTAAGCTGAAGAAAGGATAAATTGTGGCTGACAGGGGGCGGGGCTTACTTAATTTTGATCCGTTAATGCTTGCGCGGGTTAAATGACCAGCGGCTAGGATGTCCGCTCTGATTCGTCCATGCGTGCGCAGTAGGGTCAACTGCCTGACAGAAGGCTATGGGAAGGTAATGTAAATCACTTCTCTCGTAACGTAAAGGGGGGTAATCAGGGTCGTCGGTACACGCTTCTTTGCAGCTCTCAGGTTTTCAGCTGATGGGCAAAGGTAAACAAGCACTAAGACACCGTACGATAGTGACAATTTGCAGCATTCCTGTCAAAAACAGCGTGTATATCACGGAAATCTGGCTCCAAGTCGTCTCGCTTAAGCGGATTGCCGTCCCGCTCACATGTATAGATTTAAATAGCAAAAATTCTGTTCCCCAGGCATTCGTCTCACTTAAGCGGGCGTCCCGCTCACGCGTGTCCCGCTTAAGCGGGTTCCACTGTATATGCTGACAGAATTTAATCATTCCTTGCACAACTGCACCTATCCTGCATTTTATTAAACCAGGTATCTATGCTCACACCATATTCAAATACAATTAAAAATTTATGAAACTCATTAAAATAATTTTAAATAATTGATTACAAGTATCCCAAGTCACCAAAACTTCAAGGGAGAAGTGAGACCTAGCTTTCAGAGTCACAGCTTGAACCAACTCTCACCAACATTTTTTTTTTTATAGTACGAAAACCATGCAAATTATAAAATAAGTCTAAATCCTTAAAACTGTAAGGATTATCTCAAACCACAGATCTTATGAAGTCTGTGGTAGCAGTGGAAAAGCAATCAGACAGCTGTGACAGAACACAGTGTACCTGCAAATTGGCTCTTCCACCAGGTGGCCGTTTCTTGACTTTGGCAGACTTTTGTGGTTTTCCAGAAATGTTACCTTCTCTTGAGGCTGAAGGATGCAAAATATTATGTTACTGATGACATTTACTATATCACAAATTGGCTGAAAGATTTGAGTTGGAGCCATATCAAGGTAACTAACAAAAAAAATAAAAATAAACAAGAATGAATGTTTAATTTGAATCTTCAATTTTACATACCAACGAAACCTAACCAACTAAATGGTTCTGATACCTCACAGAATACAGGAATAAAGAGAAACTGGCCTTCTGACGATGTTGATTTAGGCCTTATGCATGATTAACTGTCAACAAACTAACACTTTATAACATGGAACATACAGCATCCAACCTAATCCCAACTTTGATATCCAACAGACTGACTGGTTGTGATATCTTACAGAACACAAAAATAAAGTGAAACAGACCACTTGATGATGCTTGTTTAAGGCCCAATGCATGCCTAGCTGCCCACAGACTATAGTTGCCCATAAACTAAAGCTGCTCCTTCATTCACTCAATGTTATGGGCTAACAACCCTGGCTTGTGCAAAGAACACTCATTAGTTCAGAAATCTCTCTCTCTCTCTCACTCACTCTCTCTCTCTCTCTCTCTCTCTCTCTCTCTCGTAA
>JAWQUT010000213.1:82476-103625 GCA_033807755.1 Ellobium chinense
ACTTCCAACCTCACGTTCTTCATTTTCAATTCCAGTCCCTCACACTCGTTTCCTGGGACAAACATGAGTGTGTGTGCGCCTCTCTGTCTGGTTTCTATAGTGGATCGATATTTTTCTTTGTAGTCCCAAAAAATCGTAGCATCTCAAGTGACGAATCCACCACGGAAAGGGAAAGGGTCCGTAATTGTCTTTGTCTTTTACTGCGCTAATCCGACCCCCTTGTAGTGACAGCTGGATGGCGAAGGCTGAAAGAAATCGACATCGGGGTTGAAGAATGATGGAAGGACATGGGACAGCCAAAGGATGGAGGACACGTTCAATGAATTATAAAAAGAAAAAAGAGTGGATATCTGACTTTTGAGTGTGTGGAGTGAAGATATAGGGATAGCAGGTTTGTGCAGGGCCATACAACCCGTGGACCCTGGCAAAATCTCCATTTGCGGGCCTCATCCCCCATCTCTTTTTTTCCTCCTTCCTTCTCGCTTCATCCCGTTTTTTACCTTCCTACTTTCTTTGGGATCGTCTGACCACCTCTCTTTTACATTGCGGGGACTGCAAGTGGGCCTGGTGACGGTTCTAGGATTTTGGGCCTGAGTTCAAACGCAAGGCATTAGTATGCAATCACATAAATGTTTCATACTTCTATTCAGTTCTTATGTCGACATTGGTCAATGCCCATATTGATGTATAGTAAAATACGATAAAGTAAAAAAGACACTTTAAAAAAAAACTATTTACGTGTAAGCCTAGTACCTACAAACATACGACACAAGCAAACTGCTACTCCTACTTGTTATTTTACTTCCTGGATCCTTCCATGATAGTAAGGGTAATAGAGATGGTGACAGTGATGGCAACAAGATGAAGATATAGGCCTACTTAGTGCGATGACACTTTTAATAATGATGAATACGTATGACAGGGTGGTTAAATATTGGTGATTATGAAACTACCAGGATACTTTTGTAAAGAGAGTTTGAGGCTTTCATACGATTGTCACAAGCTTTTTGATGAATTATTGAATCACTCACGGCGTTCCTAAGCGCATTGTTTTCTCTAACTGACCGGACATTATCATAGAAATCTGGCCATTGATCAAGATCATGACGCATGGTGAGCACAGCGTCTTTCTTTCAAGTTGCCTGGTATTGGCAATGCCTCTGAGGAGACAAAAAAATCCGATAATGTTTTCAAAGTTTTGAGGCATTGTCCGCAAGCTCATAATGATATAGTGAAGCCGCTTGCTTTACCTCATCCATCACTCCTGGCCATCCCTCACCCCCATCCTCCAATGATCTCTAGCCAAAGAATCCTGCATAACACTTTTCTTAATTAAAATTAGTCCTAAACTATTTAGGCCACACTTTTATAGAGTGGAATATGTGACGGATGCCTGCATTTTTTTAACGTTGGGGGAGGGGAGGAGAAGGAGGGAAGGGGATGAGGAGACACGTGTGAATTTTTTTTTCTTTTTTTGATAGAAACAATAGTGAAATTGGAACGCGAAGGGTGGACTGGCTGAAGGCGTTGTTCACTGTAGCCGGCTCACGACTCCCTTCTGATTTTTTTTTCCTGCAGTTTAAATTTGTTGTTAAAACAGAGTTAGATTACACCCCACATGGGCGTTCTTCACTCCCTGTCTCGTCCATACCCATATTATAAGAAAGCTCTAGATAAGGACGGATTAACAATGAGGCACTTAATTGTCCCATGCTCTTCACCACTCTAAATATCCATGGGGTTCAGTAACCCTGAAGAGTTTTTATTCTCATTAGAATTTAATTATAGTCCTGTGGGCCGTGACATTTTTGGCTTGAAACCCGTATCTTATGGCAAGTGTACCTTACTGTTATTAAGTGAAAAACTGTTATAACTGTATTGATATGTTACATCATTCGTAACTGGCCTACAAAAAATAAATGTGAAACGTTTTAACCTTTCTGTGGCCCTGATATCTGTTGTCTTAAAAACCCTAACCCTCGGTAAAGTATACACGGGTCTGTACTCCGTCATAACGTATGTGTCCTCCTCCCTCCCCCTCCCCATTCCCCCCTATATCGCTCCCTTTCAGCAATAGCCACTGCCTCTCTTGAATAATTTATTTTAGTATGTATCCCTTGCCCCTTGCCCCCCTCAACTCCCCTTTCCTCTTTCACCATGCCCCCCCCCCCNGTGTATCCATATCTCTTCTCTCAGCTCTTAAGAACTCTCTTGTCACGCCCTTGGCTTGCACACTGTCTCAACATCCCTGAATCCGACCATGAGCAATGAGACAATTCGATTAAATTTTCTCAAATCATAAGGAGGAGAGGAACGGGGGTACCATCACAAAGACCGAAAGTTTGCTCTGGCCTATGGGGAGGGGCAGACAGGGTGGAGCCCATGCGTGCTCACTCTAGGGGAATTATTAAGAGGGAAGGGGCGAAATGTTAAAGAAAGAGGACGGGCGTCCCTCCGATGGTCACGTGACGTCCTCATCCCCTGTCTCCTCATTAAACATCTTAACGGTCATTATCTTTGCTGGCTGCCAAAAACTCGGACTTTGTCCTGGCAATGCTCCATTTGGACCAGCTGCAGTGGTGTGATAGTTTAAAGAGAATTCGTTTGTTTATATTCGTTCTGTCGTGGATGCTTAAATGATCATGAAATGTTCTCCAGTTTGCGTGATAGTTTTTTTTGTTGTTTTTTACAGCAGGTCCATGGATGAGATATTGTAATAGTTGGTAGGTCAGTTGTCAAATAGTGAGATTTTGTCGGTCTGGATATGGTTGGTCGGTTGGTCGATGGGACAGATTGTCGCTTATTCATCGATCAGTCAGTCAGTGAATCGGTCGATCAGTTAATATTAATTGTAACAATAAATAGTTGGATAATAAGACTAAACTGTAGGTGGACTCAGTGATTTTCCTCTCTTTTAAGTTAGCCAACGAGCTGAGAGTTAGCTAGCTGGTTAATTATAATTCGGTTAGTTTAATAACGTTAATCAGTCAGTCAGTCAGTCAGTCCGTCAGTCAGTCAGTCAGTCAGTCAGTCAGTCAGTAAGTAAGTCAGTCAATCAGTCAGTCAGACAGTTAGTTAGTTAGTTAGTTAGTTAGTTAGTTAGTTAGTTAGTTAGTTAGTTAGCTAGCTAGCTGGCTGGCTGGCTGTTTAGTCGGTTGGTTGGTTTGTTGGTTGGTTGGTTGGTTGCTTGCTTGCTTGCTTGCTTACTTCGAGTATCTCATAATTTGGTAGATAATAAAGTTATCATTTTATCGTGTTACAAGAGGAGTATATAATTATAGTCTATGTAACCTAACGATATGGACGGCGGAACGGTTAAAAAAAAACCAAAGGGACCCAGAGTGATAGGGGTGAGGGCTTAGTAACGTTTTGAGGTCAATTCTTTTTCATTGGTGGCGCTGGTGTGACCACGTAGCAGTCCCTGGTTACTGCACACACTCCTCAAACTGATAGTGTTAGAAATACATCCAGCTGACCTTTGCGGTACACGCAAAGGGATATATAATAAGCGCGGAGCAGCGTGGCCTAATGGTTACGGCGTTGGACTCAAGATCTAAAGGTCCTGAGTTCGATTCCCGACCACGGTCATGTTGTAAGTGCCTTGGGAAAGCATTTCATTCACATTTTCCTCAGTCCACCCGTCTGTAAAATGGGTATCTGGCTATAGGCAGTGGAAGATATTTTCAGAATGCTAGTGATCAGTGCCTATAAATAGCAGCGGCACTGTATGCTCTCCAGGGAGTCGAGAAAGTCCTAGAGTGATCAGGCCTGTTGGGGTAATATTAATGTGAAGTGGCATAAGCGGGCATTAGCCTGGATATGAGACTTATAAACCACATTATTATTATTATTTTTTATTATTATTATTATTTATATCTCAACGTTTGCGATATACATTATTAGCAAACAATTTATTTATTACGCACCGCTACATGACAACCGTAAGGAAACGAGGACAGTATGGGATATAAATACAGATTAAGTCTCCAGCCAGCATTAAAAATCTGCAGCAAGTGTGCAGCGCTCCCTGAAAGCAGTGTGTGAAAATTGTCAGAGAGTGTAGTTTGGTGTATATTATGTGTCACCCGATGTGTTTTGCGTCTGAATTTATACCATAAAGCCGGCACAGAATTCACCTATCGACAATTAAGCAGCTGTTACCCGCTTGAGCACTCTCCCGAGTTTATTTTAAAAGTCTCATGCAAATGCGATTTTATTTATACGCTTAGTCTAATACGGGTCGCGGGGTTGGGCTTTCAACATCCGTCAGTATTGATCGTTACATACTCACACTCATAAGCAACAGAGTTATAATAACAGCTAGGCCTACATAACGACGATTTCAGCATTACTCTGATGTAGTGACAAAGTTTTCGTTCGTACTGTGTGTTGATTCGCAAAACTGGTAGTTGGTCTCACAGCATTTATATTGCCATTTCGTTGACATTTGGAATGAAAAACTGAACTGAAAATGTCCGTCTGGGAGCAAACAATGGTAAGATACTAATAATTATAGTGCTAATCCAACTTTATGACCAAAATGTGAAGGATCGAAAATGGCTCGTAAGCCTGTATCATCGCCTCCAGGTAGATAATATAATACTGATTATAGAATACTGTGACATATCTTTTGTGTGGTGTAAGTTGTGATGAATGTTTCAAGCTGTTTCCTTGGAAATAAGGCCCAAAGTAGTTTATACTAGTAGCTGTTAGCAAGCTAGCCTTTATGCACTAGTAAACCTATAAAAAGCTGTTTCTGTGAGTCACTCAAAGAAATGAGTAAGAGGCGGGTCAACTTAAATCCCGTATTTCATGTTGTACAAAACAAAATAAAACAAAACAAAATAAAACACAACAAAACACAACAAAACGCAAAAGTCGGAGATATATACTGTCCTGTTATTCTTATAACTCTATTGATTTACATACTTATCATAAATCTTCTGTCAGACTGAATCGATTATTGTGTCGAACCGATACGCCATATCGTTTATATTTGAGAACTTCCGCAATAACGATAGGATCTGTTTTCATCGTAAGAATTACATTAGTGCACTGGTGTTGAAAGCATCCCTGGGAGCGTTCAGTATGCAGAGTTAATGTAATTCTTACGATACTAAGAGATCCCATTGTTAATGCGCAAGCTCTCAACCATCTCCGCTTCAAATAATTTATGGTCGATACATTATTTTTCTTCAGAGCTGAGAGACTATGGATAGAAATCGTGTGGGTGGTACGCACAAGGGGACCCACGAGCTGTTTTGATAAGACACTTTTAGGTGTGGTGCATTAGGAGTTAACGTCAATGGGCTTAAAAGAAATGCGGTTAATTTTTGTGTTTGTGATTTTTGCATAGTGTTGTTATAAGCGGCACTTCTATCCATGGATTTGAAAGATACAGCTAGTTTCACTTAACTGCAAAGTCTCGGTGATAAGGATGGTGTTGCAGTTTAGTGAAAGGTGCAAATAAATTATTTGTCTGAGTGAGACAGACTGAAAAAGAGAGAGACAGAGATGTCAGTTACTTAATGTAAGTGGTAGTTATACATATTTATGTGTTGTTGTTTTTTTTCCTCTTCAATCATTATTTTGAACGGATGTGACATTACATTGTATGTGGTTGGCTTTCGCCTTAATAAACAAACTTGGTTTTCAGCTTTCATAAAAAACTGTATAATATGGTTTATAAAACTGTTCCGAATTAGAGAAAGTGCAATAAAATGGACTGCGGAGTCGACTTTATGATACAGTAAATAATGATAATGACAAAGGCCTACATGATGTGACTATTCTTACCGCTTCTTTTGATGCCATAGACAGAATGAGAATCCTGACTGTATTCTGATTCTCTATAGTGGGAAGAAAAGCGATTCTTTTTATGGATGCTAGTGATTATCGACGCCTACCAGAAGATGAAGACAATGACAATGACGATGAAAGATGATGGCTGTATCTTGGTGGCTCATAAGATTTTGGACGTTACTGTTCATGATGCTGGCAGGTAAAGTACATTATACATACTGCTGATTTTGTTTGTTGTTGTTGTTGTTGTTGTTGATGATGTTGATGTTGTTGTTGTTGTCGTTGTTGTTGTTGTTGTTGTTGTTGTTGTTGTTGTTGTTGTTGTTGTTGTTGTTGTCATCATAGTCTTCAATAACAATAACTTTATTACGCTCTTTTATGTATGAGCATACATACATTAAAAGCACGGATGACTTATAAACTTCAAGCCTACTCTTTTGACAGCTTTTGTAAACGTCTACAATGCATTTTTCTCAATAGTAAATTAGGAGAATGCTGTCTTTTTCTCTTTCTTTCTTTCTTTCTTTCTTTCTTTCTTTCTTTCTTTCTTTCTTTCTTCTTTCTTTCTTTCTTTCTTTCTTTCTTTCCTCATTTCTTTCTCTCCTTCTTTCTCGTTCCCTTTCCTTCTCTCTAGCCATCTTCCATATACTGTATTTTGTGGTACAGACCGTTACTGAAGCTGATATGTAAACTTCGTGTAAACATACGGCTCCATCTCTCTCTGTCTCTCTTTGCACTCTTACAGTTCTAATTTATTTTGTCACACTCTATCGTAGCTATTTCATTGTTCTATTAATTTCATAATGATGGAGAACTGGCTGTATATTAAAGCAGCTCAGTGTTCAATAATGTTTGTTTACGACGTCTCTTTCTCTGTGTTTCTCTGGTCTCCTTCCTCCATCACTGGTCCCATACAAGCTCACTAGAGAGGACCCACATGATTCAGCTATGTAAACATTCTCATTACAGCCTGTGTTTACCAAGTATATTATGAGTGTTATTGAAATGTATTGCATATAATTTGCATTGGATCACCCATTGTCATTGCATCTGGGCCCCTCATTTATGAATATATTTATTAAATAATAGCCAGCATGCTGCAAACATCTCTTATAATCCGTTCCTTCTGTCCGTCCGTCCGTCCATCCATCCATCCATCCATCCATCCATCCATCCATCCATCCACCATCCATCCATCCATCCATCCATCCATCCATCCATCCTTCCATCCATCCATCCGTTCATCCATCTGTCGGTCCGTCATCCTTCCTCCCTCCTTCCCTCGTTCAGTCATGGCTGCTTCTCTCTTCTCCCGCTGGAACAACGGGATGGGAATAGTATATTTTTGTTTTCGACTGATATCCTGCCGTTTAACATCCCTTTCGGTTAAGATTCCTCTCTATCATTGAAAACAGTTGTTCGTTTTTGTAAGATAATTATACTAACATCTCGGCGGTTAAATAAACTTTTTGCACCTACTATCCCAGACTCACTAGCCGTGGTGATCTTTTCCCACAGGAAAGCTCATTTCCATTGAGAGAATATATAAATGGGTATAATCGAGGGTTGCTTTTTTTGCACACAGCACCGTATTGAACTCAAGTTTCGGAAGTTCCGGCAAATTTTGTAGGCATGCAACCTTTGTTCTTTGTGCTTGACTTACGGTTAGGTGCAGGGTAACGGGTAGGATCAATAAAGAAAAGCAAACTTGACACAGTCTCTAGACACTGTCATCATTGTCTAGCAACATTCTCATGTATGCTTTCTCTTTTCTAGTCGTGCCCCTAACTTTAAACCAAGCTCTATGCGAGGATGTCCTATGATATGTGGCATGAAGGAAGTCAAACAATCTGAGCTACGCCGTGCTAAAGTGTCAAACAGCTTAAGCATGCCTTGAATTAAGATTTGGATTGATAAATGATTTAAAGGCAGCATTGTAAAACTTTCCCAAGGACCTATAGTCTACCTATGGTAAGGGGCAGGAATCGAACTCCGGATGTTCGGCAAATTTCCAGAAGTTGACACACCTACGAATTTATGGACCCTGATAGGCGGATGGGGTAGCGTGCCGCGCGCAATTGTGTGCAAGCCTCGATTGCAATTATCACTTTTACTAGATCTCGCCTACATGAATGTGCTATACTGTAACAAGTTGCAAGTAAGCCACCCACATTGTTGTTTGATCAAAGACGGCATAAGTACGACGCAATTTTAAATTCTGTACCGACAGACTTTTTCGGCCCTCGATCGTAGATTAAGAGCCCGTTACAGCTAAGATCTCGCTTCTTTTTCCGCCTCCCGGGATGTTAGCCAGCGTTTACTGTACCGAGTCGAGAAAAACAGCTTAGGGAGTCATTATTACTCTACCCCCCCCCCCCCCCCCCCCCCCCCCCNCCCCCTCCCCCCGTTGCCCATGTAAATCAGCTGGAACGATCCTTTCACTATTGCTACTTCACTGTTATACATAATATGCTTTGCTCTGACTAAGGAGATGAAAATCAATTAGCCAACATCTGGAGCCGGGCGTATGTTTTTGTCTATCGATAAGGACAACGTCACCTTAGCCTTCTAGGCTAACAAAATGGGATCCCTCATGTTTTTCATCGGTGTAGAGGTGAACGGCCAAAAGGCTCCGCTTAATCATAATCCACTTAATCGTATCTGATCTTAATCGCAACAATTTTCAGATGTTAGAATACTTTATTCGAGCTTCTGTTATAACTGGATAATTGCAACTTTTCAATGCTCCAAGTAGAGCCGACACTACTTTACTTCAGAGATTTTTAATACTATTTACTTACACTACTTCTGTCGCCGCTCCGCTGCTGCTACTGCTGCTACAAATACTACTACACTACTATTACTACTTCTACTACTACTGCTATTACTACTACTACTACTACTACTACTACTACTACTGCTACTATTACTACTACTACTACTACTACTACTACTACCACTACTACTGTTATTGCTGCTGAAATTACAACAATAACTATTACTACTACTACTACTACTACTACTACTACTGCTGCTGTTGTTGCCTCTGTTACTGCCTCTACCACTGCTACTACTACTACCACTACTACAACAACTACTACTGCTGCTGCTGCTGTTGCTACTACTACCATCATTGCTACTGCTGCTACTCTCAGGATTCCGGATGAAAATTTGAGCATGGGTGGAATGACTTTCGTGGCCCAGTGGCTGCAATGGAAATTAGATAAACCCATTACTCATTGACCAATAAGGTCACCAGACCCCAGTCGACATTAGGTAAAGCCAGACCAGCCAGTCAGTTAGTTTTTTTTTTTAAGTTTTCATGGAGAGGAGAAGCCAAAGATATGTGCCCTTCCAAAAGTAGCTTATACTGATATAATATGTGAGGTATATAATGAAATGGAAGATGAATTTCATGTTGTGACAACGTGTTCAAAATTTAACGAACTGAGAAGACGATTTTTACCACAAAATTATGTAGGCCTGTATGATCGAGCATGTGTAAATTTATCAATTCTTTGAAGTGGATGAAAGGAGACAAATTAAAAACATTTGGTATTGTTTGTTACAAAACTTTGAAACAATATTTCGATTTAGTTCTGTCATATCTCCTGGTGGCATAAACTCCTATGTGAATGTATGAGTGTTTGTTTGTGCGTATGTGTGTGAGCGTGTGTATGTATGTATGTGTGAATGAATGGATGAGTGGATTTTCCTGTGTCAATCTGTGTATCGGGATGTATATTTACCTGTATGAGAGAGATATATTTGTAACAGAGTAATATATGTAATCAAGCGAAAAAAGATCAGAGCAGTTCAAGGCTGAGTTCAGCAGAGCATGTAATGTTTTCATACCTGTATATGTATTCTTTATGATTTGTAGATGTTTATTGTCCTAAAATGGCCGGGAAAAGGCCTACAAATAAACCAATCTTCAATCTTAAATCCTTTAATACCTACTTGCCTATTTAACTTTCCCCATTTTTTTTCTCGCATTTCAATTTTCAGAACAATCTCTCGTGAGAATTGCTAGTTCAAGATGTTCTGCCTTCAGGTTGACAGATTTTGATTTAACAAATGCTTCTCTCCATTCGATTTTACGCTTAGGTGTGAAGGGTCAGACTGATACTTGTGGACAAGTAACATGTCAGAATGGCGCGCAATGCATCACCGCCCAAGAAGGGCCAACGTGCGCATGCCCAGAAGGCTTCACTGGCGCAGCGTGTGAAACTAACATCGACGACTGCACGGTTCCAGTTCAGAATGCATGTCAGAATAATGCCCAGTGTGTCGATGGTGTGGGAACCTATACATGTGTTTGCTTGTCTGGATGGGAAGGCAGTTTTTGTGAAAAGGTTGGTTTGTTGCACAACAGCTCGGGAAACAAAATAGAAGGGATTCATTAGAGCGAGGCCCCCACCGCTCCAAGGTGTAATTATATTGAGGGACCGTGGGAAAAGGAGAGAGAGAGGCGCAACATCACCAATAACAAAACAACAACAACAACAACAACAACAACAACAACAACAACAACAACAACATCATATCAAGTCCTTCACGTTAGAAGTTTGCAAGCTCTGTGCTGCATTTACCTCAAATGCGGTTAAGACGGTTTATTTATAAAACTTTTGGCCAGATATCTTATTTTAATCTGACAAGTGCCAACACTAATTGGTATTCTTAACTAGTCTATGGAAGCTCGCTCTATATTGTACCATATATGCAATTACTGCAATACAATTGTACAAAACACACTTCGAGAGATTTTCGTTTAAAGCCGAGGCATACCAAAACAACAAAGTAAGATGATTTCAGTTCCAGACCAGCGTTTCATGCAAAATGGTGATCTTTTAATATATCTGGGTGATATAATCATTTTGAAAAATAATTTTTTGGATACTTTTTTTTTTGGAGACTCACTGAACCAAAGAATCTTTTTTTAAAAAGACCTTGCGTAATCCTTCCGTAAGATTTCATGAAAATTGGACTGAAACTTTTTTGAGTTATTTTGTCAAAACTTATAACTATAAATAAGTGTTTGTCAGATACACTATTTGGTTTGACAAACCAAAAATGAAATGTTCCTGATTCAATTCATATTGTAATTTTCCCAAGCAGTGTCGCGCGAATCGACTGGTAGGTAACTTTTTTAAATTATCATATTTAGAAAAAAGCAGACAAATGATTTAAAGAAACAAATAAAATACCTGGAAAATGAGCAAAAGTTTATGTGATTCAGTGCTGAGATCACATATGAAATCTACGATTGAATAATCTTTCGAGATTCATAAGTAATTAATGATCACTGTCAAATTAACAGCCCCTGCCTGTAATGTGACAGAGAATTGCGTTTTGCACACGGCACTGCACTGAACTCAACTTGACCCCGGAACTTCGGCAAATTTTTCGTAGGCAATGTCAGGACTATACTGCTTACAGCTTGTTTTAGAGTTGGGGAGGAACAAGGTTAGAATTAGGTTAAGGAAGAGAAAGCAAACTTGGGACCTTCTCATTATGCCCTCTTTTCTTAATCCTGCCGCTAACTCAAACCACGCTTAAGGCGGAAGTGTCCTAGGATATTGTGCATGAAGGAAGTCAAACTGTCAGATGCACTCGGTGCCAGTTTCATATGGCTTACATATGCTCTGATTTATAAGGGCAATATCCAGAGACTCTTCCAAGGGCCTATGCTGATGGTTAGTGCCAGAGTTGTACCCCCTTGAATACCATAGATTGTGCGTTCAGTCTGGTGCTAGTGGAGAAAAAATGGCAGGCGGCAAAAATCACCATTTTTGTTTTTTGTTTTGAGACTATAATCAAACTTTCGGAAGAGACAAGTACCATATTTAGTAACTCTTGTTCCTTCAAAGTACAGGGATTTGTGGACGATACTTTTGCCACTTACGGTCCTCTTTAAAAGAATAGGTACATATAGACTGAACCCTTCTTATCTACTTATCATGCGCACACAATATGTATTAGGTCAAGGCTTAGTTTGTCAGATGAGAACTCCGCCAGTGAATGGAAGATATAATATGGATGTGTGTGCTTGTCTGCAAGAGAGAGAGAGAGAGAGAGAGAGAGAGAGAGAGAGAGGAGAGAGAGAGAGAGAGAGAGAGAGAGAGAGAGAAGGAGAAGGAGAAAGAGGAAGAAACGGATATGAGTAGAAGGGTGAGTGTTGAGAGGATGAATTAATGTGTAGTCTGTCAATGTAGTATGTGCTCAGAACCTGCGATATAAATGTAATGCATTAATACTATTATGATCATCATTATTATTATTATATTGTGGTGGCCCTGACTGTGTATGTATATAATATGTATGTACTATGTATATGTCCTGACTCTCTCACTGATCAGGAGAAGGATGAATGTGAGCCGGTACCATGTCAAAATGGTGGCAGCTGCACAGATCAGTTTGACGGCTTTACCTGCTCCTGCCCTGCAACCTTCACGGGACCCACCTGTGCACAAGATGTCGACGAATGCAGTATGAACGCCAGCCTGTGTAACAATGGAGCGACCTGTGAAAACTCCATCGGTGGTTTTAGTTGTGCTTGTGTTCCAGGTGAGGAGTTTAAAGAATACAGGTTTATAAAAAAATTCCTGCATACTATTTAGATCTTTGCAGTGATATGAATAATTAATTGATAACAATGGGAAGTTTCTTGCTGAGTATTATGCCTCATAACAATGATTACTGGCATAATTGATTTTATATTCAGTGGTATTAACATGATTCACCCCCTATTTACATTTTATGGCAATGTCAGATTATGTGTCAGTTAACTTATGTGATAGGAGATTAAAAATTTGAGATTACACAAAATCTTTGCTTGATTTGCGGGTTCTATGTAGAGTAGAGAGCAAGTTGATCTGTTATTTCCATTCTGTTACATCTTTGTACTTTGTGTTGTATGTCAAAGGCAATTTTAGTCGTCAGCCCTCACAGAGGAGAAGTTAATTTTCACTGTTACTCAAAGTGTAAGACATTGAGACTGCCATCAAGTATATCAGGATGGTTAATATCAGTAGATCTACAATAGCAAAATTCTTATATTTTGCAAAGCATTAGTAACAGCTTGTGATAAAGTTCAGAAATGCTGCTGCCTTTATAAAATAATCTCACAGATATAGATGACATCTCTTGCATTTAATGTATGACTCAGATCAATGATGCTATATTATTATGGACACACCACATAGTGTTATGGAAATGACACCACATAGTGTTATGGATATGATTCTCCTTGTTTATTAAGAGACCACTCTCGGTTATTGTGCCTGCGCGGTCATCCGGGCATCGCACGCCATATCTCCAACAACCATTACTTCCGCTTTAAACTTTTCCATTGTCAGAGGAGTATGAATAGCTAATATTGTCCGCTACATTAGCTTTTATAGGCTCATAGACCTATTACGTTATGACACAATCATACTATTATTTACATATTTACATTTTACTTAAACCGGAAACGAGTTATGTTGGAGTTGACTAATTAAGAGCGGTCTATGTCACTGAGTCTCATGATTTATTTATTACTCGTATGACAAATCTGATTTTATAACGACAGGTTACACGGGCTCACTCTGTGAGACCGAGATCAACGAATGTGACAGCTCACCTTGTTACTTTGGTGGATCATGCGTAGACCTCATCAACAACTTCCGCTGTGAGTGCCTGGATGGGTTCATGGGTTCCAGATGTGAGGCTGTGGTCAGGCAGTGTCAGCTGAACGATCCATGTGGCCCGAATGGGATTTGTGTGGAGAAACCTCAAGGTAGTCTAAGATTGAGATGTGATTTTTATACTTCAAGGATCGCTGGATACAAACGTCCGTGTTATCGTATAAGGTCGTAACCCTCAAGTCTTAAGGGGAGTTGAGACTTTTTCTCAAAGGTTGGAAGGCATAGAGCATTGTGTGCAACTCACCATGATAAGTATGTATGGAAACCTGCATACCAAAGTCTTGAATGGTGCATTTTCCTCTGTTACTGTTAAGAGTGATGATCCCAGAACGACTGTTACTTACGATAGTACCAGTTGCCTGACGTCAGATTTCACCTATGTCTTTAAGATACATCTGTTTGTACTATACATCGACTATTCTGTCTCGAAACAAAGTTATATCATTTTACCGTGTTCTTAGTTTTTCGTAATTCCATGTCAAGACAGAAATCCAGAAAAGCACATGCATGAATATGTATCGATAAATAATTGAAAGATGTGGGTCAGATCTGGTGTCAGACAGTTGGTGCTGTTGCAAATAACAGCTGTTCTGGGATGATTACTCTTCATGAAAAAACATCCAGTATTCAGCACTTTGGTGTGCAATTTTGTACAGGAATTTTAACGCATTTATGTTGGTGAGTTGCGCACCATATGTTCTGCATTACAATTTCTGGGAAAGGGCCGTATATAACCTTATACGTTAACACAAACAATTGGGTTGGGGTATAGAATTCAATTTCCTTCCCCATCACCATCACCTCTGCTTTCTTTGCACGTTTTTGTATGTCTTGTTACTTTTTACTCGTTGTCAGTAACATCATCACTGCTGTCTTGCCATGTCCAGTCCCTTGCTAAAAAGCCACCTTAAAGGCCATCAGCTGACTGTGCCGGTTGACACCTGATGGAAACTGCGCTGTTCCTCTCAACAAGCTTGCAAAATATGCATGCCACTTCTTTCCACCACACCCCTCTTTTTCATGTACCTCACTCCATGATTACTGTCTCAGATCTTCTCTTCCTCTTCTCTAATTTTGTTTCTGTTGACTGAAGCAGGCAAATACATTTTCCTGCTCAATGTTTCAGCATTGTAGTTAATCTGTCTCAAGCAAGGTTTGAGAGTGTAAGAGGTGAGAAAGGACAACAACAACAACAACAACAACAACAACAACAACAACAACAACAACAACAACAACAACAACAACAACAACATTCATGACCTCGTTGAGCATAACTGAATAGTGCTGCTACATACAGAAATCGCAAATGAAAACCAGATGACCATTCAAGGGTTAAGATGCTTGTTTTTTCTCGATGCATTCAGGAGGTTACAACTGTTTTTGTAAGCCTGGTTACTATGGAAACCACTGCGAATTTGAAGTCAACTTGTGTAGCACAGGACCTTGCAAAAATGGAGCAACCTGTGTCCGCAGCAGTAGCAACTACACATGCAACTGTGTACCAGGTATGTAGAGTTTCATTCTCTCCTATAGACGTATCCTATACTAGGAAAACCATGTGACATTTTCCGATCTCCCATAGGCTTCTTCCGAGACGCATTAAGTTCTACTTTTTGTTGTATGACCTATTACACCATGTGGAATTAGTATGCAGAAAACTTTCAACTGATCCAAATGTATGTTTTGGAGCCAAGTTTGGTTCGTGAAGATGTCTCCATTCAAAGTTGAATTGGGAGAAACAAAATCTTCATCTCGCAAAAGACAATCTACGGAATTGTGTGAAGCTCGACATTTTTACATTAACTCGTCGAACGCTCGAATACGTAAAAGGTCTCGCTACTGGAGAAAGCCGTGGATTCCCTCACGCACGGTATATATACTGCATAATCCACTCGTCTATGAACCATCTTCCTCGTTTTATTTCTCGTTGCAATTAATTTTTGTTCCCACATGACAATGTTCCAGTGCAGATGTCTGCATATATATATGCCATTCGCTGAAATATACAGGAACATAGGAAACTTGTTAAACGACGTTTCACTCATCATGTTCGACTCACATCGCTGATGCTGATACCACAATGATTCTTTCGATGATACAGACAGCAACTGTATTGCATCATAGAGCCAACCAATCTTCGTGTATAGCATCGCAAACTTGCACTGATATTTTTAGTTTATCCTTTTGAAACCTTAAGTTCAGACAAATTGGAGGATTACATACCTAATCTTTGAACAGTATTTCGTTGGGGAAGTATGTGGAATCTTAGCTGTACCGGGTTTTGAGGGTTTATAGATTAGAAGTGGTAGCACCATTCTCGAAGACGGTATCTACTTTCTGAAAGATTTTACGCTTTTTATTTTTTATTTTCCCGCAGGGTACACGGGGAGAAACTGTGAAACTGACATAGATGAATGTAGTAGTTCACCATGTCAGAACAACGGGACCTGCTCTGATACCACACCCAACAGATTTGTTTGTCAGTGTGTACCGGGATTCACAGGGACCGTTTGTCAGACGGATATTAATGAATGTGAAAGTAATCCATGTCAGGGTCGACAATCTTGCATAGATCTTCCCAATGGTTACAGGTGAATGAAATACTGAACATAATAAGTCTGAAGTATGTACAGTAGTTAAGTTGATGAGGAAATTAGGATTTCCTCATCATCACTAAATAAGCATGATGGTACCACATTATGTAATAGACTCTCGTAAAGGGGTCTTGATCTTATTTCTTGTCATGAAAGATATTGGATATCAAAACTGCATGTTGCTACCTCTTATACTGCTAAACGATGTCTGATAATATACGATTTCAAAGATAACATACCTTCAGACTATACTCTTCCAGGCAAGTTCAGACTTCAGAACACTGAGATATACCTACACATCTTTTTGCTCAAAGGATCTTTTTGCCAGTCCTTTACCCATATCAGTTTGATTTTGGAATTTGTGTTGATCTAGGTTCCTCATGAAACTAGTTTCATTTACCGTTTAGCAACATTAGTCCAAAAGTAGTAAAGGTTTCAATCAGATATTCATTTTCATGCCACTGGAAATCACAGATCACATACAGTGCATTGCCCTTACGAACAGTAAAGCGTGAGGATTTGGCAAGTGAGATTTTAGCACTGCACGTCTGAGTAAGCAGGCGCTCTCAGAAATTCTTGGGCAACATTCTAGTCTAAAATTGGTAAGAAAACTTAAAGCTCAAGTCTGATTCCTGTTATAGGCAGAAGGTGTCAAGCAATGGAATGTTTCGTTCACACTAAACTTTGATTTTATTTCTTCTGATTTTATCCCTATACTTTGCATTACTAGTATAATGAGCTGGTACCTCTTTCAAATGCTCTCACATCTGATCATCAATACCAAAGAGCTTTGGCCTCTTCTAAGCAAAGATTCAGTTATATGTTGTGTCAGTACTGAACCATGTTGTATTTTCATTTCTTCCCTCAGATGTGAATGTCCACCCGGTACAACAGGACAGCTCTGTGAGACGTACGTCTTCGACTGTCGCCTCACACCTTGTGTCAACGGAGGATCATGTCTTCAGGCTGCAGGAGCTTACACCTGCTCCTGTCCATCTCCTTTCACTGGTCAGACCTGTTCCATCAGCACCGACCCTTGTGTTCCAAATCCTTGTCTTTACAATGGACAGTGCCATCGCACTAATCAGACCGGGTTTGAATGTGTCTGTGTTGATGGATTTATTGGACCACGATGTGAGGCTGATGTTTACGACTGTTTAAGTGACCCATGTATGAATGGAGGGACATGTGAGGAGATTCTATTCGATGAGACTGCCCAGAATACTGGCACCGCAGGTTCAAATGGAGGAGGAGGGAGTGTAGAGGGGCAGAACGGCAGCACAGGGACGTCAGGTGGAAGACAGAAATTTAAGTGCATCTGTCCTGAGACTTATACGGGTGTTTTGTGTGAGACAGAATATCAGGCATGCATGTCAGGCCCTTGTCATCATGGAGCAACGTGTACATCCATGGGAGTGATAGGTAAGGAATACTCTTTGTTAATGTTATACCGCATCATACATTGTTGAATAACGTTTAAAAGATGTTAAGACAAATTTATACGTTAACCCTACAAAGCTGAACACTACAAAAATGATGGACAAATGAAAGTTGTGACATGAGATTCTGTACCATCTTTCCAACAATAACTTTTACGTATCAGTTATGCTTCTCCTTGACACACCCACATGACAAAGGAAGTGGCGGGCATTTTCTTCGTAAATGTTGCTTCTTCTGTGACACTAACATCATCTGGACCAAGATCGAAAATAAGTCCCTAGAGAGTGTGACACTAGTTCACACTTTCCATTATAAAGGATAAAAGCTAAAAATCTATCAGATGGGCCGACATTCCTCCACCTTAATAATCAACAATGAATATAGAAGAATATAGCCGTGGCACCCAGTTTCATATTGTGCCATGACTGAACTTTGATGTTTTGGCTATGGATCAGGCTTGTCCTTACATTGTTTTCTCTTCTGTCTTGTCTCCTATTTGTCGATCACACAAATGGGGTATTAACATTGTGTAATATTCTAGATTACAGGTGTGACTGTGCACCTGGATGGAGAGGTGACAGGTGTGAACAGGATATAAATGAATGTTTGGCTATGCCCTCTGTGTGTCAGAACGCTGGCCAGTGTATCAACTATACTCCTGGATACAGGTATTTTTTTCTTCTAGATTATGTCTCATACAATGGAATTCTGCATACACCAAAGCTTACCAATGAAATCTGACTAGTTATGAGCACATCTTTTCATCAGCAACATCCTGGCTAATGTCGCAATGGCATCATCAGCGTTTCAGTTTCTCAACTTTCTCTGCTTCCAGTTTCCAATAGGTTCTAATTTCACGTTCACAGTGAATGTTAACATAATTTAATAGTTATCAAATCAAGTGTGTCTTCGAATGTTAAAACCTTATATCAATGTTTAAGATCTAGATCTTCATATTAATGAGTTCCACCTGAAAAAAAAATGGATAAAATAACAATGAATTTATGACATGACAATCATTTTTAATAACGAGGTATAGTAACGACTTCTAATGACTGAATTTTTTTGCAGTTTATATAGAAATTCCATTGCATAACTTTACATGCAGCTGGTTGTATTATTTGTAAAGAAAGTCCAAAATAAAGTTTCACATTGCAAGGGTGAAGTTTGCTACCGTTGAGGAAAAAAAATCAGATGAGTTTGACTGCCATTAGTAAGCATTCTTCTATAGCTGCAGTGATATTAAAACGTGGCATGTTTATTTGAATTCGTTCGAGTGTAAGGTTTCTTCCAACGGCATAATGTAAGGAAAGATGTTCTTTATTTATCCATTTCGAAATTGCCTTGAACAAATGCACAATAGGGAATACATTGAACAAAATTAAATAATACCTGACTTAGAATCACAAACGTAGGTCACGGAAGGTTGTCGCAAACAGCTGCATGTTCATACACAGCGCGCGCGCGCGCGCGCACACACACACACACACACACACACACACACACACACACACACAGACACACAGAGAGAGACACAGAGAGAGAGGCACAGAGAGACAGGGAGAGAGACAAAGAGAGAGACACAGAGAGAGACAGAGAGAGAGGCACACAGAGACAGAGAGACTAAGAGAGAGACAGAGAGAGAGGCAGAGAGAGAGGCACACAGAGACAGAGAGAGAGACAATAAGAGAGAGACACAGAGAGAGACACACAGAGACACATAGAGACACACAGAGACACCCAGAGAGATACACAGAGACACATAGAGACACAGGGAGACACACACAGAGACACACAGAGACAGACAGACACACACAGACACACACACAGACACAGACACACACAGACACACACACACACGCACGCACATACACACACACACAGAGACAGAGAGAGAAAGAAAGAGCGTAATACATACAAAAATATGTGGACATAGGAGCAAGGGTCCCAGATCTATCATGCATAGTGTACCCTTGCTGACCGTGCCATGCGATATCTTTGTTGTCAGCACATTATTAATTTTTTTCCTCCTCTATTTAGATGTGTCTGCAGACAACACTGGACAGGACAAAACTGCGATGTGGATATAGTTGAATGCAATGGCATGACTTGTCTAAATGGTGGTACCTGCCAGGAGGGTATCGGCATGCCTTCTTCTTGTCTTTGTGATATAGGTAAGTGATGGGAGCATGAAAGAAACACAAGCTGAGAGAGAGGAGAGATAGAGAAAGAGAAATACACAGAGAGAGAGACGAGGGAGAGAGAAAGAAAGAAAGAAAGAAAGAAAGAAAGAAAGAAAGAAAGAAAGAAAGAAAGAGGAGAGCATGAGAAAAAAAAAGGAGCATAATCCTGTTCGATGTCAATGATATAATGCAATTATAAAGACAGCAGCTTCTCTTTCTGAAATGAAGGACCACAGTTCAAACTTTTGCCCAAATAAATACATTGTAGGCTATATTGCGCAGTACGACAGGAAAGGATTACAGGTCATTTGAGATGAAACGATTCAGAAATGGGAGAAGACATTTCAATAGAAGAAAGGCACTTAACAATTCAAGATAAAGTATTTGTCCCAGATGTTTGCTATCAAACCAAATCATTTGCAAATATGCTGTTCATTTGAGCAATAGTGCGATTGTATATTTATACTTCAAATGAGAGAAAGAGTGAGGAAGGCAGAGTTTTTTTTTTCTTCATTTCATGGAACCTACAATAATATCAACTTTCACTAGCCTTGACAAAGACTGCTTTTTAACCAAACCTATTAATAGTTTAACAAAAAATGCCCTTTCTTTGAACTGTCCTTTTTCAAAGAGATTTTGTGGCCAACCAGAATGATACGGCGTAAACCTTGTAAAACATGACGTTTTTTACGTACTTAGCTGTCCGTTCTTGCCTTCACTTCGGAAATCAGGAATCAAGAATGAATAAACTGGCATCTTTAGAAAAACATCCACAAAATCGCAGGTAAAGCTTTTTTAAAGTAGTCCATGTCCTATTTGTTCAGTCATAAAATCAGAGTTCAGTCCCGAGGTGCAGTCTTTTAAAAACATGCATGTCAAAATATCTAATTTCATATTTTTAGCTAACGTCATTATGACAATAGGCTTATCTTTTCCAGAAGTGGTTTTGATAAATCTGAATAATTCTGATTAATTATAGCTCTTAGTTTCAACAAAATTCGTTTCTATTTTCGGTTACCTTATCAAGGACATTGGCGGTTTCGCAGAAATATTTTGTTGGAAAGTGGGCATTAACATGAGCATTCTGAAATGTAATAGTGATTTTTGCGAGAAAACTAACATGAGCCCTTTTGTCGGAAAACGTTATATCTGGATCCATGCTTTAGCTATGCTGTGTGAAATTTTTAAAATCCTTAATTTTGTATTGTAGCAAATATTAAAATTGTTTTGTTTATGACATCCTGAGCCCAATGACGGATTTAGGCATGAGCACGATGGGCACGTTCCCAAGGCCCCGCATTTGAAGGAGGCCTCCGGCCGGAGAACGACAAAATATTTTGGAGAGAAAAAGCTGGGAGGAATGAGAGAATAAGTGAGAGAGGGAGAGAGCGAGAGAGAGGAGAGAGAGAGAGAGAGAGAGAGAGAGAGAGAGAGAGAGAGAG
>JAWQUT010000213.1:105444-120061 GCA_033807755.1 Ellobium chinense
CTTCCCCCGGCTCAGAAATGAAGTCGTGATCTCTTGTGGACTAATCTCAACTTTGTTTAGGTGGCTGTAGTAAACCAGTCAGTAGCTGTAACTTCTCCTGCTCTCTTTTCTTAAAATGAATGGAAGTAAAATTTAAAACTGAGAGCCTTCACTTAAGCCTTCAAATTTGTTCTCCCATTTCCATCCAAATCTTTGCATCCTCTTTCATTCTTTCATTCGAGTCATCTAATGGCTGGTTTAAACACAATTATTTTCTTTCAGGTCAAACTTGTAGCACTGAGGTGAATGAATGTAGTTATGAGCCTTGCAGAAACAATGCTACATGTGTTGATATGATGAATGGCTTCAAGTGTCAGTGTGAGGCTGGGTATACAGGTTTGTATTTTGGCTGATCCAATTTATCATCAAGAATACCAACAACCACAACTGCATTGCCTTATCCTGCTGTCTTTTTTATCATGAGTATACATGTCATAACGTTTCTCTCCGTATAGGTTACAGAGAGATATTGTCAGTGTCCCATGATGTTTGCTGAATTATAAATCCGTCTAAACCTCGACATTAAATAGGAAAAAAATACACAGAGAAATCATATGGAAACTGACAATGCCACTCTCTGGCAAGGTTTGACTTATGGACCTTTAGTCTTTATCAGTTATATAACTAAACATAGTCTTATTAATTTTTGTCCACAAAAGCTACATTATTACCACAAGCAGTCAGTTACAGGGTTCTAATGCACAGAATTTAATGTTTGTAACTGATTATGGTTACATGGGCCTGCTTTGTTGGCGCTGCAATTACATTTGGCATATTGTCTGTCTAAGCCATCGGGCATATTTCTACAAGATATACGAATGTGTCTGTATTTTGATGTCCAGATGTGTCATTCTATGACATTTTGAGCTTTTTGTATATGCATTTCTTATTATAAAACATTACTTTATTATTCTTTACAGACTGGGGACTGGACATTGAGATGCTCCTCAGCTTTCTGTGATGAGCAAATTTAATTATTAATCAATTTATTTCAGGTGTGGCTTGTAGCATAGACATTGATGAGTGTGCCTCGTCTCCTTGTGCTGGACTCAGTACCTGTGTAGATGGCATCAACAGCTTTACCTGCATCTGCTCCTTGGGGTTTCAAGGTATGTAATGAACATTTAGAGATCAATTTCTTTGAATGATACATTTTGCTCAGAGTCAGACCTTAGGTAGTCTGATGCAACTGAAAGTCAGATTTCATTTGGTCAATGGTTGGCATGTCATAGACTCTACTTATCAACAAGCCGAGTAAGAAATGATTGTTGAGTTGAACATTTGCATGTCACAAAGGTGCTCAGAGAGAGGGGTTAACTTTGTAAGCATTACAACTTTTTTTGGAATGCTGATTTTGTGCAAGATATTGGAGATTTATTTAAAATTTTGAGATTCTGGGGGTGAGATGAAGTGGAGCGGTGAGTCTGAAATGTCGAGTCTTACAGAGTGTGGAGTCCAATAGCATGCTATTTAGCCCTTCTCAAATTCATTTGCTCAACCCATCCTCCGTGTTATGCTGAGCATAAATTTGAGTATAAATCATTCATGCATGATAAACTTGTGTCTGGTGAGTTTGTGAATCTTAGCTGTCCTAAACTTAATAACTTCCGTATCCAAGCTATGCCCGCACACATAACCATAATATAATATTATTACCCCAGATTAGGCTGATAGCGTTCACAATCGGGAAAATACACTGTGGCAGCCATTTTGAAGGTGTTGCAGTATCAGTCAGACAATATCCTTTACTGCTTATAGCCAGGCACCTACTGTTTAGAAGGTTAGACTGAGGAAATGAAAATAAAATGCTTTCCCAAGACACTTACACCATGGCATGGTGAAAATCAGATTCATGATCTTTCGATCTTGAGTCCAATACCCTGACTATTGGACCACGCCCGTCCAGTTCTTGCTTTGACTTGCAAATAACTTAGTAGAATGTAGTGCTTCAATCTGTATGGTTGCACAGAGCTTTGTATTTTTGTTACATTATGTTTTGTTAAACTGAGGTATCACACTTATTTTTTTGTTTGTTGTAATTTACAGGAACCTTATGCGATGAAGATATTAAAGAATGCGCTTCTAGTCCATGTCAGAGTGGTGGCACATGTACCGAGCCAGTACCGGCCTCATACAATTGTCTCTGCCCACCGGGAGTGGAGGGTGAAAACTGCCAGGTCATCACCACAGCCACCTTTGACTCAGGAAAGGCCTTAACATTTCCCCTCCTCACAGAGCTGGCTTCAAGAAATTCAGGCCGTAAGAAGCGACAAGCAACTGTCCCTCCTGATGTTGTGACTCAGCTGCAGTTTACATTCACTACTACAGTGTTGGATGGCATTTTACTGATAGCAACTGGGGTAGGTTTTCAAGTGACTGCTTAACCAACGGGGAACATATGGCTCCATCCCAAAAGGGATCATAGAGTTCAAGCAGTGCTTGGCCAATAGGGGAACATAGAAGCTCATAATGATTGCTTAGCGAACACGGACCGTAAAGCTGAAGTAAAGTGCTTAGCCAGCTGGAAGCATAGAGCTCAAACGGAATGCGTGACCAAGAGGGAGCATAGATTCAAGTAGATTATTTGACCAACAGGGAGTAGAGCTCAAGTAGAGTACTTGACCAATAGGGAGCATAAACTTCAAGTAATGCTTGGTCAACAGGAAAATAGAAACTCAAAATAATTGCTTGGCCAACATGAAGAATAGAGCTCAAGTAAAGTGCTTGGCCAGCTGGGCACATCGAGCTTAAAAATAGAGTGCTTGACCAAGAGGAAAAATAGAACTCAAATAGAGTACTTAACCCTGAAGAAGCACAGAGCTGAAATAGAGTTCTTGACCAACAGGGAGAATAGAGCTCAAATAGAGTACTTAACCCTTAAGAAGCATAGAGCTGAAATAGAGTTCTTGACCAACAGGGAGCACAGAGCTAGTAGCTCAAATAGAGCACCTGACCAGAAGAAAGCATAAGCTCAAGTAGAGGGGATGGGGATCTTATTTATGAAAGGCATTGGTTGTGGTGATGGTTATGATGACAACCAAATCAGTTCTATTATGACTGATTATACTGGATACATTATAACCGGAGAAAACCAGTAGTTGTGATCAAGTAATAATAACAATGCAAATATTTATGTTGTTTATAAGATGATACTAACAGTATGATAATTATACAGATGAACAGATGATAAGAGTCATATAAGAAATAATCAGGTTAATTCACCTTCATATTCACAGACTTTGTCGTCAGGCCATCCTCAGCATATAGTTCTGGAACTGCGGGACTCAGTCCTGCACTTTTCAGCCAACAGTGGACAGGAGCTAGTGCGAGATTCCATTTCATTGACTAAACAAGCCTCAGGAATCTACAGCCATCTGGTGAAAATAACCTTGGGAAGCTTGACCTCTGACCTCAAACTTGACCCCAACTCCTGCAGCACCACCCAAGCTAATGATAATTGTCAGTCTGCAAGTCTCCGTTTTGGAAATAGGACTGTCTGGGATTTGAATGGACCAGTTCATTTCGGAGGGGTGACAGCCTTCACACCTTACCTACGAAATATTGTGGAGGATATTGGAGGGTTTGCTGGCTGTCTTGGGGTAAGAACAATGCTACATACATGTAATTTTAGTAATACAGGTCTTATGTCTTGACCAATGAAAATATTAAACTCTTAAATTGTAATCAGAATAGACATCGTCGCCAAACACTTGAGATTGAACCATGGATCTATAATAATGTTCTGTGTGATCCAGTTATCACAAGATCACCACACAGTGCTTTGTTTGCTTGTCTGTGATGTTTCTGTCTCAGAAAAACAAATGATAATATGAACCGTGTTACAGAAAAAGAGTTTTTTTGTTGTTGTTTTTGTTTGTTTTGGATAGTTTCTTTTTCCTTTTCAGGTGCTCAGTTCAGAGTGACTTTGTAACAGTGATCATTAAATAAAATGATATTTATCTCATAATAGCTTGAGACACTAAAGACTATAATATCTAGTTCAAATATCCTCTATATTACCACTAGACCAGTCTAGAAAATGATGAAATAATGAATGTGTCAGTGCCTTTCTTATAATGTTAGAAATATTGATATTGTTAACATTGTTCCAACACTGCATAAAACAGGCAATAGTTACTTATCAATAACTAAAGGCATCTGTAGAAAATCACTGCTTCTCTTATTCTTATGTTGTGCTGCTTCAGAACCTTATGGTGAATGGGAAATCAGTCAATCTGGCACAAGCCTCAGAGTTCTCATCCACTGACAGCTCCGCCGCCCCTGGATATGGATGCCCTACCCATTCCCCTTGCCTGCCAGATACCTGTGGCAGGGGTGGAACCTGCCGTGACATGTGGACCCACCTCATCTGTGACTGTTCACCTGGCTTCACGGGACCTACCTGTAACACACAAAATATGGCCCACTTCGAAGTGGACAGCATGCTGCATTTTGAGGGCAACTATGTCATCACAGCGCTTTCTTTTGAATTCACTGCTGCCAATATGACTGGGCTTATATTCTATACAGTAAGGAAATCCAACAGTAAATGCTGTGTATGTATGTATAATGGAGATTGAATGAATCGACACAGAGAAGTCAGAGTTCAGTATGTCGTGTACTGGCAGATACATTATGGGGAGGTCTTTTGCTCTAATTTATTAACACTTACAAGCTGTATGTGATTAACAAGATGTCACTGCTACCCGATCAGCATTAAGAGAGTTGTATCCTATTGCTATACCTTTTAAGGATTCATTACAACTTTAATGGCCATTTTCTGGCGACAGATGCTTTCTGTCAAAAAGTCTCTAACATAGTTTCTAAGACAGGAATGTCAATGACGCTCGGCAGGAAGACGATTTTATTTTTCCAGGGTGAACGGTAAATTGCTCTTATTGCAGTATGGTAATTCATGGTAATTAAGCTTTTGATTTCTCGTATTTTAGCTCCATTCCATCTACCATTGCCATTTCTTTCCTACGAGGTACCCTCCTCCTCTTTGTTCACGTCCATTTTCTTTCACTCTCACACACAGGTAACCACAGATTCTCTAAGCATTAGTCTGGATAGTGGGCAGATCCGCATGCAGTTGATACCATATAATGCCGACCGTGACATTATCAGTAAGGTGGGCAGTAACCTTCACCTTAAGGATTGGGTCAAGGTCAGTCTGCAGTTTTCGGCCAACCAGTACACTCTGGAAGGTGAGCCTTTTGAGTTCTTAGTTTTCCATGTGTAGTATTATTTCAAAAGATAGGTTGTAAGCATGATTCTCAAAAATCTTACCATATAGGCCTACTTAATACGTGTAAAGTGAAAACATTACTTCTGTTAGTACAAGGCGCTGATTCGAGGCCCAAGAAGTACAGGTAATTGAAGATGCTTATTTTAATATTGACTTGGAATATTGATGATAGTTTAAGTCATGTCTGGTTGCTGGGGGCATAAATCTAATGATGTGTTGTTCAGTGTATGGCTTATGACCACAGTGACTGAAGCTGAAAGTCTGTGATAGTATTTAAAATGGTATATATTTTAGAGATGCTTTTCTGTATTGACTGGACTTCTTCCTCTTTGGCAACACACAGTGTCTTCAAATACCTCAAGCTCACTAGGCTCAGCCACAGGGACAGCAGGAAGTTACATTTTGGTGACAGGTCCCTTTTTCTTTGGTGCTCTCCATAACCACACAGCAATGGACAAATGGAGAAGGAGAGATACGCCCTTGCCAGCGGTGACCAGGTATTGGTTTCATTTTGTAGTGGTCATGGTAACTCTTTTGATAGGTCACTTGACTCGTCTTCATTACAATTCGCGTAATTACTCTTTTGCTTACTCAGATTTTTTTTTAATAACCAACAGAATACTGCATTTCATGCCTGAAAGAAAACGGATATTACAATTCCTTGCTAGACAATTTTTCCATGTTTCCAAAGAGTTTTGATAAAGTGGGATCAGCTGTATTGATGGTTAATAGTTGTGTCAAACATTACACAGATGTGCATTTGGTGGGACTGGAGAAAAGGAGCAAAATCAGTAATGGTTTTCAGGCACTTGATACCAACTCCTCATGAAGAAATTGTGTAAGTGTACAGTTTTGTGTCTCAGATCCTCATGTTTTAACGAAATTCAGCCATGGCACTCCAAAGAAAGATTTACTCATAGAATTAGTAGTTGATCTAAAAAATTTGAATTTGAACTTGTTGATAAATTTTAATAGGCTAGTTGCCAAATATAAAGAAAAATACCCCGTCATTGAATTATTTGTGTGATCCTTATATTTTCCAGCCTGAAGGGATGCATTCGCAATGTGAGTATCAACAGAACAGCCCTGGACCTCTCCACCAGCACTCCGACCACACTGGGAAATGACCCACCCCAGGCAAGACCTGGCTGTTCCAAGGAGGAGGAGTGTCTGGCCCGCCCCTGTGCCAATCAAGGCGAGTGTGTGCCAAGTTGGGAGGGGCCAACATGCAAATGTGATGAGGGGTATACGGGAGATAACTGTTCTCAGGGTGAGAGTTCGTTGCTACTTACTGTATGTCTGTAGTGTTGACTATCCGGGGTAGTTTCCTGATTACAGAAATGAGGATGGAAGAGATGTCATCTCCAAGATCTTGTCTATACTGTAGGAAGTTTAATGACGATAGGATCATTAGTTAAACTATCTTGCTTTCAGTAAAAGTTCTGCACTTCAATCAAATTCTATGAAAATTGTGGTTTGTAGAACTAGTGTGTATCTTTGCATGTAGTTAGGGCGAATACTAAGTTTTTTTCCCCCTTATGTTTAAGATATTCTAAAATGATATGTTACAAGATCTTCAGGCCAGTTTTGCATAACATATCTTACACTCATAACGTAAAAATTGTAGGCTATAATATGCTTATGTTCTCATCGCATTAAAAAAAAAACCAAACATCCTCCAGCTTTAATTGGAATGTTTAATTGAAGCTGTCTTCATAGACAATAAGTACACTTTTAGAACTACCAGAAACTTTTCTATAGATTAACTATTACAATAGATATGTTATTTTATGCCATCATGCTCCCGATATAAATACATATAGTCTATGTGCAAAACAGAACAGACTGCATACTTCATGATGTGATTAAACTTCTGTGAAGTGACGGGTTTATTTAAAATGTCAGTCACTTTCATTTATCTTCATTATAACATAACGCTGGCAGTGATGTCCATTGACAATAAGTACATTAATTTGTTATTACTGGCGGACTTTCCATATTATTTACTTGTACACTTTACAACTTGTGGGGGTCCCAAGCATTATGCTCCATGGTCGTTTTGCACATAAATTCCTTTGTTTCCTGTCTTCAGCTTCATCTACAACATTTGACGGCAGTGCAAGCTACTCTTTCATCCAGCTTGACAGGACAAAGTTCTCTTTTGGTGACAAAGGGACAGTAGAGTTCCGCACAAGGCAGGCAGTCTCCACATTGATGCTACTTCAATTCTTGAAAGTGGATGGTAGTGCTGGGAATTTCATTGAGTTCAGAATCTACACCGGAAGGCTGCAAGTTTACTCTAGCTTCAGTAAAGGTTAGAACATGGTTTTATGGCTGATAGATGGCATTGTTTAAATGAAAACAGTTGTAATTAATAATGATATTGTTGGAAATTTGAAAGAATGAAAATCAAGGGTAGTTATGACCTACGTGTGATCAAATCTCTTAAGAGTGTCAGGAAGACAAAAAGGCCGAAGCGCTTGCTAAAGGAGGGTATCATCCTCTGAAGATCTTTGGTTGCCGTGCTCTTCAAGTTTCCAATTTTTTAATTTCTTAATCTGTGTCACGGAGAGAACTGATAACTTTTTTAAGACAGGAGATGAAAAAGCGGATGAGTGAGAGAGAGAGGCACTAGTAGGTTACAGTATTTGCTGCCCTGTTACATGTTAGGTTGCAATAACTTTATGGCTCAATATTCTACTGTCATCTTCAGCAGTGAGTTAGTGAGTTTGACTGACTTTTGTAGGGCACATTCCCCTATTCATTAAAGTAAAATTCCTATAAATGTTGGCTCATTGCTCATCAAAGTGGCAGCAGCATAACTTTTTTTGCATACACATGCAGGGGGGTTGAAGACTGTGATAGATTCAGAAAGATTAAAAGTAGCTTATCTGCTGATATACTAGTAAGCACTTCAGTCAGTAGGAAATTAAACTACAAACTGCAGGAAGATGGGTAACTTTCATATTGTGCTATAGTGGATAACATACTCAACTTCCCTGGGAAAGGGTCCAGATATAAATCCTGCATATTTTTCTGCTCGGGCTCATTGTTGATTTTTTGTTTGCATTATCATATTACCCTGTTAAGAGCCCATTGTTTGTCTTCTTCAGCTACACATATTTGTTGGCCTTTTTCTTGTTTTTTTCTCACCTCTTTCTGTATAACATAAATTACATCTGCTCCAGCTGTCGCATACACGTCTATGATTTTTAAGCAAACAAACAACTATAAAAGAACAACTAACAACAAAGGCAAATACAATAAATCTCTATGTTTTACTTTTTTTCAGAAACAGCTGAGTCGAACAGTGAGGTTGCAGATGGTCAGTGGCATTTGCTTAGCTGGGTTAGGAATGGGGACTTCTTCGATCTGACCCTTGATGGAGCTGCTCTTTACCTGGAAGCAGAGTTCAACCCCTTTGATGTCAGCCTAAACAGCACAGTCCATGTTTTTATTGGTGCCAGGTCATTTTTCCCAGGTAATTTATGTTGACAGACTCTACTTAATCATAACCACTCGAGAGGGGGGAGAGATTTGAGCTTAGATGAAGTAGCTACTATCTATTGCCTTTTTATAGCAACTTTTATGCAATAAAAACAAATTCAACATTCTCCAATCTGAAAAAGAAAGTTGCAGTTAAGTGGAGATTGTGATGATACAGATTGCCATTGTGATTAAGCAGAGGTGACTGTGTTAGACATTGATTGCATCTGAAGAACATGTGGAATTAATTCCAAAGAGGGGCCCCTTAGGATCTGTTAGTGATGTGCCTCTGAGGCTATGAGCACAAGAGCTGTGAGACATCATATTATTACTCTAAACTGTCATCTTTTATGACAGTTTTAGCATAAGAAGTTGCTTAACTACACAAATAACTTGGTTGATAATGATCATGCATATGTAGTTAATGTAAGTTTCAGCTTTTAGCCATAACAAGCTTGAGTTGAGAGTCATGCCAAACATTCACCGCCATTCTCAACATACAATCAAGTCTAATTAAGTCTAGATATCGAAATTTCTATTTACCAGACCCTAGAAGGAAAACGTTTTTAGTGTGTAATTTAACAGAGTTGGCTTATGGCGCAGATATTTAATTTCACTCTAAAGCACCATTCCTTCCCATCCAGTGCATAAAGAGCAGTTGTCCTTAGTGAGGAGAAAACAAGAAAGCTTTGTAACTTGCAATCAATGTAATTTGCATACCACATTTTCACTGCACATTTTGTCCCATAAAAGATGTACTTTTTATCTTCTGGTATCCATCCAGGCAATACATCTACAATAGTGGGCAACTTTAAGGGCTGTCTCAGGGAGATTTCTTTCAATGATGTGGATGTCAGATACGCTACCAAGCAAACAAGCCAATCAGGACTTACTGTAAACCCTGTATCTGTGGCTGTGGGTTGCCAAGGAGATCCTGTTTGCAGTGTCAACCCTTGCCCTGCAAATTCCTATTGCATGGATGAGTGGAACTCATACACATGCCCCTGTCTGGAGGGTTGGCAAGGGCCGAAGTGTGCAGACAGTGTTGATGACTGCAAAAATAATTCTTGCCAAAATGGTGGAACTTGCATTGATGGTCATCTCTCATATCTGTGTGAATGTGGTCTCAATTTCACAGGCCAGTTCTGTGAAACCTACGTTCAAGCATGTAATGAAAACCCTTGCCACGTGAACAACACTGAATCCTGTGTTTCACTCAACGCTACTGCCTATGTGTGTAACTGTATCCCAGGATACATAGGGAAATCATGTGACACTATGATTGACAACTGTGACCCCTCCCCTTGCGCCAATAACGCTACATGTGTAAATAGTGTAAACAGCTTCTCCTGCTCTTGTCAGCCAGGATTTTCTGGAGATCTCTGTCAAGTTGAAGATTTCTGTTTTTCTCAACCATGTTACAATGGTGGGACATGTGTATCCTCACCAAATCCTGATACCTCGGCAAGTTCTAGTTCTCCGTCTACAACCACTACTACCACAGGCAGCAGTGCTAGTTCTACAACAAACACAAATAGCAGTTCATCCCAGCCCAGCGGTGGCACAGTGGTCTCATCGTCATTACCATTCACATGCCAGTGTGTAAGGCCATACTTTGGAACACAGTGCCAAAGCTATGACTACTGTGAAAATCATCTATGCCAAAACAATGCCACTTGTGTGTTAGAAGTCAGTAAATATTCATGTCAATGCATAAACGGGTTTTATGGAACGTACTGCGAGCACACAGACTACTGTGCTTCTGATCCATGTTTAAATGGTGGGGAATGTAGGAATAATGGAGACTCCTATCTTTGCCTTTGTTCTTTTTATTATACGGGGACAAACTGTGAAACTCCTATTAATCAGTGTATATATAATGTGTGTTTTAATGGTGCTACTTGTGTGTTTAATGAATCAGCTTTAGCGTCATCCACATCTTCATCTCCTCCGTCACCAGCTTCAGCAAGTTTATCGAATGCCACCACCAACGATTTTACATACTGTGTTTGTGCACAGGGGTACACTGGCCAAAACTGTGAGACGGATATTAACGAATGTGACTCCACTCCTTGTTTGAATAATGGAATTTGCCGAGACAGCACGACAAGAAACTCTTCTGAGGAATTTTTTGTCGGCTTCAGATGTACTTGTGCACCTGGATTTTATGGAGATACGTGTGAGCAGGAATATAACGAATGCAGTCCCAATCCATGTCACAATGGAGGCATCTGCGAAGATTTGGTTAATAGGTATTCTTGTAACTGTTCTAGTGACTTCACAGGTCAGAACTGTGAGGTGGATTTGAGAGGGTGTGCGTCTAATCCTTGCCAGAATCAGGGGCAGTGTGAAGGAGTTGGAGAAAACTATACATGCAGTTGTGGAAGTGGCTTCACAGGTGAGTGTGACTGTCATTAAGTTAGAGGATTATAAGGCAATGTCGAAGGACAGCACCGCAACGATAATGATACAGTTCATTTAGTCATAGACAGGTCATGGACTAGATCGATATTTCGACTACATCGGTGCTGTTGTTAGAGAAAGCCGATTATAGTTTCATTATTTAGCGGCATGTGATGACCTGATTTGTCAGGAAATCATTTTTATCATGCTTGTTTTTTATCATTTTATTTATGACATTAGCATGCATTTGACATCTATCTCCATTTCAGAATTAACTTAGCACTGTTTGTTGTGCCAAATAGGACAACAGCTTTAGGCCGCGTTAAACAGAGCTAGCACAAACAAACTCTGTATATGCTGCAAAGATGGTCACATCAAATTTTTCCAACTCGCAGCTCTCCATAAAAAGCAACGCAGAGTGACTGTATTACAAAATAGAGTTACAAAACAAGATACAAAAGTGAAGAAACTTTATTTTGCTCATGTTATAGAAATATATGAGCATCCACAACGAAATATCCGTACAATTAACAGTTAACGTAAGGCACCATATTAGCACACCATATAAGACACAGTGGCTATATAGTGGTCAGTTGTTTATCATGAAAAGCTTATGTGTACACCTGATGCTGCACATTCTTACTGATTTTCATTGAAATTTAAAAAAAAAATACAAACTTGACCACTGCTGTTAATTGCAAGTATGACTGTATGACAAATGACATTTATCACGCATATTGCATTTTTGAAAAGTAATTTTGCTTTGAAGAACCCCTGTGACGCCACATATAGACTAATACACACAAATCGGCTTCCACAGCTGATGCACGACCGATTAATAAATTGTCGCTGTTTGCCCAACTGTTAAACGCAAAAGTTTACAATGTAATGTACCACGGTAACAAAATGCATAGTTGACAGTTTGTGCAATGAGGTCTCCCCTCCATTCCCTCTTCCCTCCCCACCCCCACAGGCTCGCTAACAATAATGTAAGCTTGGTTATATGAATGTTAACAGATCGCCTGAAGTCTTTAGTATAGTATAATTTGTGAAGTATTTTTACTGACTGCTGAAGAAGTATCTCTCAATAGTGATGATTGTCATTGTTTTTATGAACACTTCCAATCTACCCAGGTTTATTCTGTGAAGTGAACATTGATGACTGCGTGGGCCAGACATGTATGAATGGAGGAACCTGTCAAGATGGCGTCGACACCTACACATGTGACTGTCTACCAGGGTATGCACAGTTTAGTTTTCTTTTAAGTATTTCAATACATGTGCCTGGTATAACTTTGGCTCTTGTATAAAGGCACTGCACCACAGAAACTAACATTGGTGTTGCATCTATTCTCATGTTCGACTCAGAGTCTTGTATTAATAATTTTATGAGTCAACTCAACAGCCTAACAAAAAAATTCATACATAACTGTTGTAGAATAAGATTTTAAGCGGCGGTGCGAGGTGAAGACCTTATAAGAAGAACGTTTTTTTATGAAATAAATTATTTTTTTTATTATAAGCTTATGGATTGTACATCTCTATATGTAAATTGACACTTCAAAAGAAAAAATATTGTATTGTATATTGGACGTTTCGCTGGTAATCCGGACCAGTGAAACCCCCGCTGTAAAGGGGTAGATTGCCAAATAAAGTATTATTATTATATTATTGTTATTATCAGTTCCAAATAGTTTTTGATGTTCTTTTGTGGATCTCCGTGACCAGATGGTAACATTGCTGGATTTAAGGTCCAGAAAGTTGCAGGTTTGATTCCCATTATGGTTATATTGTGAATGCCTTAGAAAAAAGCACTTCATTCGCATTTTTGGTCCATTCATCTGTGTTAAAGGTTTACTTGTCTACTGGCAGTGCCAGACACCGTCAGAATGTTAGTGATCAGCATCTCAAATCAGATCAGTCCTGATTTGCTTCATGGGGACCTAAGGAAATCTGTTGACTGGTCTGGCCTGTTGGGGAAATATTAATGTGAAGTGGTGTCATTGGGCACTGGCTTAGGTACGAGGCTTGTTAATACGAGACTATTTTGTTTTATCATCATCATGATTATTTTAATCAATATTATTGTTATTGTTGTTATCTTTTTCTTGTCCTTTTCAGTTATTCTGGCCAGCACTGTGAGGAGATAGCTGACTCTTGCTACAGTCAGCCATGTTTCAATGCTGGTGTGTGCTCATACAGAGGACTGTGTAGCTGTTCTGATATTGTGATGGCGTGTGGCTGGCATAACGAGACGTGTCAAAGACTAAGATGTGCAGAGAGGACAGACTGTGAAACGCGGTCTCAGTCCTATGCATGCAACTGCTCAGGTCGGTGTATAATACGATTCTATAGTTATCATTAATAGTATTATTCCTTGTAACGCTGCTGCGGTAGAATCGGCTCTCACCTTCACTCCGCTATGTTAGGTCTCATCAAAGTTGATCACAACTGCTTGGTTGTTTGATATCGTTGGTAGGGTCAGGTCTAATATTTGGCTTGCAAAAGTTGGACAGCACTAGGGTTGTAATCAGTAATAGGCATCTGGGAATGACACAGTTGTGTCACACTTGGTTGGATTCTGCATTTTGGGATGAAAAGCACTTGGGATCACTTTGATGTCAGTCTGGGGCGTAGAGAGTATTGGGGTGAGGGTGGGGGAAGGACACATTATTCAAAATAAGAGAGCCCAGCCTCTTCTCTCAAGGACATAGACATGTGGGATCATGATCTTTGTGGGGTCCTATCCTTTGATTGACGAACTGATTTGGATTGATTTAACGTCCTTCAAAGCAAGATGGCTCTCTTCGGAGATTGGGGCCCAATCCTCGTAAAATGCCCAGACGCAAGGGATCAAAGAATTTGTATAATAGGGATACTTCTTATGAAGATTTTTTTTTTTTGCTCTTTGCAGTGGAGATTTTCTTGCTAACACTCCACTTTCGTTATTCATTTATTATCCCGTGATCAGTTTTAGAGAGACTAATGTCATGGGACGGACTGTCATTGTCAGATATATGTGTTTTGCAGGTACTGGCTACACCGGTCTGCAATGTGCTCAAGATCTGAATGAGTGTGCACAGCAAGATGGCCCATGTCAACACAGCGGAGTGTGTGTCAACACAGTGGGAAGCTACACGTGTAATTGCAAAGGAACTGGTTACCATGGCGACCTGTGCGAAATAGATGACGATGAATGCGAGGGAGAGAATCCTTGTTTTAATGGAGGTGAGACGTTACTAAAGAACAGCTTCCCGCCACCACAATGCTCGAAGACTAAAAGTGGACCGACCATAATTGCTCCAGAGCACAGATGTAAAAATTATAATAATAAGTAATAAGGCACTGTGTATGAAAGTAAACAGTCAAGAGGCATATTCACAATCCAACACCTAATCGCCATATTTTATCAAATGTAGAAGGATTTGAATGAAAAATGCT
>JAWQUT010000213.1:120129-167440 GCA_033807755.1 Ellobium chinense
GTATGCAATATCCATATGTTAATGAACGTATTGCCTCAACTACAGTAAACACAACTAATGAGCTTCCCGTAGTAACAGCCGTGCGTTAAGTAACACAAGAACTATGCATACGGCCACAGATGTAAAATAACAAACCCACAGCAGGATTTGATGATGCTCTTTAGGTTTGCAAAATGAGTTTGAAGCATCAAAAATACAAGTTACCGATAAAATCTAAATCCACTTGATTCTACTCTTACAGGTACTTGCCATAACACGCCAGGCAGCTATGAATGTTCCTGTCTACAAGAGTGGAGCGGGCTCCGCTGTGGGCAAAACAAGGACGATTGCAGCATAGAACCCTGTGAGAACCAGGGAAAATGTAACGATCTGCTCGGGGGTTATGTCTGTGATTGTAGTGGAACAGGTGAGTTGGATAAATTACTTCCTGGTCTGTTTTTAATAAGGCTGTCTCATGTTTATGATGGTTTGAGGCGTGAAATGTTTCTGCAAAGATCCCTTTGAGATAACTGATCATTATGACACTGTCAGTAAAGAAAACAACAAGGGATCCCAAGGTGTTTGTATTGTTCATGTGGTTCTTCAATGTATTATGTTGAAGACATGATCAGTGTGTCATGCACCAACGCATGTAACGAATTACATTCAAACACGCTTGTAATGAAAATCATAGGACCGTCCAAATTATGTCGCGTTAAGCAAGCACGCGTCCTATAGTTAGCATTATTCATGTTAAGGAAGAGAGGCAAAGGATGGTACTTTGGCGCTTTGTCACATGTGCATCGCGCTGTTGACTGGGTAGGATGGCAGGCGTATGCAAAACGAGAGCTGAGAGCAGGAAAGCGCTAGTAGCATGTCAGGTGTGGAGGTCGTTTTCGCTGAGGCTGTTTTCGTTTCAAGTGAGAGATTCGATGGTAGGCCTATCATCCAAGAAGTAGGACGGCAGAAGACTCAAAAAAGCTTCGCTATATGCATTGAGCTAAGCACATTTTGTAATAGGCATTTTAACATATATAACAAAATATCAGGACTTGCGAAATCTTATAAGGCAATAACGCTGGTTTTGTATGAAGGGGATTTTACCAGACATGTTCAAGGGTATGACCTAACTTTTGGGAATAAACATTTTCCTTGAGAGTGTAAAATGAACATTTATGTCATGTTTTCTTTTTCTTTCCAACCTCAGGGTATGAAGGTGTTAACTGTACAGAGAACGTGGATGACTGTGTCAATCATCGTTGTGAGAATGGGGCCAAATGTGTTGACGGCATCAGGCAGTATACTTGTGTTTGTGATGGGACAGGCTACACAGGCCAGTTTTGTCAGGTTGGTATGTTAGAGATCGTATAATGAAAGTAAAGAACTTTTTCACTGGCACTGAAACTCATTGATGGCTGAATATAAAACAATGTTGTTATAAAGAATTTGAAAATTTGTCTGGGATCATTTAGGCTGTTTCATTTACATCGATGTTCTACACCCTGGGAAGTAAATGCAAGCATTATATGATCAGGGATGGGCAAGTTCACCGAAACAAGTCAGTTCATAACAAGTTCAGTTCACAAAAGCCCTTGAAAACTGAGTATTTTACAGATCAGATCAGTTCCTCTTGGTTTTTTAACTGGCATGCCATTCTGATTTTCGAGATATATGAGAACAGCACTGAAATTTAGGCAGAAAATTACAGTTGAGATCAAACATCCAAAACAGCTTCAGTTCAGATCTAAATCAGTTCGTCCAAAAGGCTAAAAAGCTCAGATGAAGTTCTTACAAATTCGTCCATATGACCTTAGTCCTGCTAACCCTGTATATGTTTAAACATTGCTAATGTGAATACCCCCTGAGACACTAAATCTGTCCTCCACAGGTCAAGATAACCGGCTGTGAGCCTAACCCATGTCTTAACAATGGAACCTGTACAGAAGTCAAGACTCTCGTGACGTGCAACTGCAGTGGCACTGGTTTCAATGGCAACTTATGTGAATTTGATGTGGATGAGTGCAAAACAGGTAGCCACGAATGTCACACAGAGTCAGTGTGTGTGAACACAGTTGGAGGTTACTCTTGCAGCTGTGGAGATACAAGAACGGGTAAGCAGATTTTCATACGTGTGTTTGAGTGTGAGAGAGAGTGAGAGTGTGCGTGCGTGCGTGCATGCATGCGTGCGTGCGTGCGTGAATGATGCTCACTGCTACTGGACAGATCTAGAAAACAAAACAGTTTTACTGACTCCACGAAGATTCTGATAGCTGCCCATATCAGTAGCACAATATACAGTACATCTTGGACATTGCTTTGTCACAATTTTTTTTTTGCAACTGCCTTTCATGTAACAGAATGATTGTTGAACAAGATTCGTAACTCTTTCAGTAGCAAACATTTTCCATGCCTCAGAGCACTTGCGAAAAAATGGGATCAGCTGTACATACCAAGTGTTAAGAGTGACATATTTATCTACACACTGCTAAAATGATGCCACTGACTTTCTAATATTGGAGTTTGAGCTTGGTCTATCTAGGTCAAAGTGCAGCCCTTGCTCATAGATTATTCCCCTTGCCCGAGCAGTACTAATTCGTAGATTGCGATGGACTATTCTTTAAAGTCAAATCTGCTACAGCTCACTTCGTTTTAGGCAAAATTGTCGTGTAGTTGTGTCATCCCTTCCGGAAGTCAAAGATGCATCAGCCAATAAAAGTCAATGTAATAGACCGTTATCAGCCAATCAGTTTCCTCTGACAATACAAAAGTGGAGTACTGAAGTAAAGATTGCTGGAGTTTTGACTTGCAATGTCTAAATTACTTTGCATACATCATAAATGCGAGTACTCCATTCTGCAAACTGGAACATTTCGGAGTCATGACCCCAGCATGGCCGACCCCTATTGTTAGGAAGTCAAAGGACCGAAACACTTGTTAGACAGGGGTATTTTCCTTTAAAGATCTTCTGTTGCCTCGCTCTCCGAGTGAGAGGTTTTCAGTCTTTCCATTTAACTGCATATTATAATATGCACCTTCCATTTTCTTTCAGGTAAATTCTGTGAATCGGCCCTGACCCAGGAGGAACCAGATAAGTCAGAATTGAGTGAAGGAGCGATTGCAGCCATAATCATCCTCGCTATAGCCATCCTCATTGTTGTTGCCCTCGTCGTTGTTTGGCAAATACTGAGGAGAAGAAAAACTCACGGGGTGTACAAACCCTCAGAGATGGAAGGCAGGATGAGGAATGGGGACTTCCCGATGAGAAATGGGGACATCCCTATGGATAGGCTCCAAGAGAGGGTTATCTGAGTATTCCCTCGAGGAGGATGCAGAAGAGGTTAAACATAACTACTCTCTGCTGAGCAGAAATTCAATTTAGGACATTTCCGAAGAGAGAGAGAGAGAGAGAGAGAGAGAGAGAGAGAGAGAGAGAGAGAGAGAGAGATAAAGAGAAAGAGAGGTAGCGAGAGAAAGAGAGTGAGAGGGGAGAAAGACACACAGAGAGCGAGAGGGAGAGACAAGAGACAGAGAGCGAGAGGGAGAGACAAGAGACAGAGAGCGAGAGGGAGCGAGAGGGAGATGATGAACTGAAGATTACACGCGTTTGTGAAATTTGCACTACATTTCAAGGTTTGCAATATGCATAGTATTGATCAAAGTCAAGTATCCTCTGGAACTTCCTAACTGTAAACAGCTTTTATAATAAATGTTTTTGAATATAATGTCCGTCGACAGGAGATCAAATTGGGAGACTTTTACGACTGACCAAATGAGAATATTATTCTTTGTATTATGAATGATATTTATGCCACTGTATGACATTGCTATTATTGTAAACCAGTTTTCCGACGGCGGCGTGAATAGAAAGTATATCTTCATTTTTCATTTCAAAACTTTCTTCATTGCCTTTCAGAACAAATAACGTCAATATAAAAACTTGTAGATCGACTTTTCTTTTCCTTTTAGCATCACATATCACATTTTATACTCTGGCTGACTCACTGGAATTGACCCACCAGTAATGATACATATACATTTTGATCCTTTGTTTGTACATAATACACGGTCCAGGCAGACATAAAAAAAAATCCCTATATTGGAGAGCTTGTGCATTAACGATGGGATCTCTTACCATTGCAAGAATTACAGTTGTGCATTGGTGCTTAATGCAACATTAGTAGCGTTCAACAGGCAGAGTTAATGTAATTTTTATAATGGTGGGAGATCCCATTCGTATTCGTTAATGCGCAAACTCTCATTTATTATACTGAAGGCCATAACTTGAATTATTCATCTCTTATTGCTAAACACAATGAGCATTGATTACTTTTATTGTGTCTAGTCCCAGTTTTAAGCTTGTAAATTTATTTTTATAGTTTGTTAAATAAATATTTGCAGATTGTTTCCTAATCTTGTTAGAATTTTAGGGATGCAAATTTATATTGACTGGTATCATATTGGTCTCAGAAAGAAGGAATACGTGCATATAAACAATTTTTAGGTTACTGAATTATATATCGTAATATCTGGAAGCTTGCGCATTAACGATGAGATCTCTTCCTTGTACGAAAAACATATTAGTGCATCAGTGCTGAATGCACCCTTAGTAGCGTTCAACATGCAGAGTTGTTGTAATTCTTACGATGGTAAGAGTTCTCAGTTTTAATGCACAAGCTGTCAAATTTCTTCTGGAACTGTTTGGATCACGGAAATATGGAATTAATCAGAACTATAGCACACTGTGAGCCATTATCGTCACCATTATTAATATTTCCATCACTGTGATCATCATCATCAATACATATATTGCTGTCTCTGCAACATGATCATTCTTATCATCATTATTATCATTACCACTGTCATCATCTGAACTGCTGTCAACACCATCATAATTTATCATTATCACTGTCATCATCTGAACTGCTGTCAACATCATCATAATTTATCATTATCACTGTCATCATCTGAACTGCTGCCACCACCATCATAATTAAGCACTATCACTGTCATCATCTGAACTGCTGTCAACACTATCATAATTTATTATTATCACTGTCATCATCGGAACTACTGCTGCCACCACCATCATAATTGAGCATTATCACTGTCATCTTCTGAACTGCTGTCACCACATCATAATTTAGCATTATCACTGTCATGTTTGACAGCAGTAGATTTACAAATTAGAAATGGAATAAATGATCAGTAAAATATATGTGAGGAGCTGTTAGAAATAATCATCTTCATTATTGATTCGTTGTAATGTTGTTGTTGATTTGTAATTTCATCATAAGAATAATCGTTAATAATAATATCATCATCATCATCATCATCACCATCATCATTATCATCATCATCATCTTCATCATCATCATCATCATCATAATTATCATCATCATGATGGAAATTAAATATGGCTCTGCCCAGATTTAACACAGAACTTTTGAAAATTATATAATGAGTTTATAAAAAAAATAGTCGAGGTTTCACGTCTAAGCACCCTGTTCACAACCGACTGTTGAAATAAGAAACATAGAATAAAAAAGGAAAGCTAGTGAATATGGGTATGAGGACCAGAAATAGAAATAGAACAACTGAGATATATTGAAAGAACGTAAGAATGAGAAAAGCTCAAGCGTAAGAGAGTAATTTTAAAGGAACAGGAGTAGCTATCTGCTTCACAGCCTTAAAAATCCACAATATTTTTTCATAAATTTTCAACCCCTTACACGTTTCCCTCGCCCGAGCGCTTCCGAGAAAATGCAGCTTGAAAGTCGGGATTTTCACACAGCGCGGGCCGCCATAACTGGTCGTCCGGTCAGCGCGGGAATAAGGCGTGACGTCATAAAGCGAGAGACAAGCTAGTAGTCGTTGTGGGAAGAGAATTATCCACATGTAATAACTTTCCATGGTGCTAAATTTTATGCCTTTTTTCACATTTGGACTGTACGTTTGCGACAAATACTTATCAAGTCTTTTGTTGGAGACTGTGAACAAGTGCCGGACTTTGGTTGCAATGCTGTAATCTTAGAAAAGGCAGGATGAATATTTGATAAAAGAAGCATCTGTCTGAGCATTGAGTAATTTATTAATGTATGCATAGCCTATGTATAGACTAGTTGTCTGTGCCGTTTTTCCCCTTGTATTGTTTAATGAGCTCTCATTCGTCTACGGTTCTGACATTCTCTATCATTTGCCTGAGGGGCACATAGGTTGTTAAGATGTTGCACAGCAGGATAGGATTTGATTGACAGCTAACTATTGTCTCAGGCAGTGTTTTCTGCTCTTAGGGGCGGTGTTAGTTGCATCACTAGTCATAAATCAGTCAACATGCCTTGAAGAGCCGGTCAAACAGCTGGCATATCGAGGTGAAAATAGTTGGACACTCTTATGTTGACCAGAGATGACCACGGGAATAATTTGGAGAATACTTGTGAAATCTTTGGAAAGAAAGAACCGGTCTCCGCGATCAAAGAGAAAAATGAAAAAGGCCATTGCTATGGATATGCCATGTTGAGCAAAGCAACAGTTATGAGATGGGGAGGGGGAGGGGGAAAGAGGGGATCGATGGGTGGGCACAATTACAGGGGTGAAGCAAAGACGTTACATTTACAATGTCTTTGGGGTTCTATTAAAATGTTCCCGTGGTCATCTCTGACCAAAATAAGAACAAATGTCAAAATAAATTTCACGTCGATGTGCCCCTTTTTTATCTGCTCTGTTAAGCCTTTTGATTGATTTATAACTAGTGACACAACTAGTGCCTCTCCTAAGCACAGAAAATTTGACTGTGGCGGCGTCTGAATTATCAGAATGTGCAAATTATCAGAAGCAAATGATAATTTTATATTGTCAGAATCTTAGGCCAGTGAGAGCTGACTAAACCACACAGCAGAGAACCATACAAAGGCAGTGCAAAAATTAATATATAGAATCAAATAGTGGTCAGACAGATGTTTCTTTTTCTCAAATATTATTTCATCCTCCCTTTTCTAAGGTTACAGCACTGCGATCAATGTCGGGCAGATGTTCACACAGTTTGACAAAAGACTTTCCTCAACGATAAATGAAAAAAAGGCATAACATTTAGAGACAACGAAAGTTATTGCATGTGGATAATTCTCTTTGCATAATGACTACTAGCTTGCCTCTCGCTTTCTGACGTCAAGCCTTATTCCCGCGCTGACCGGACGACCAGTCATGGCGGCCCGCAGGGTGTGAAAATCCCGACTTTCAACCTGCATTTTCTCGGAAGCGCTTGGGCGAAGGAAACGGGTAAGGGGTTGAAAATTTATGGAAAAATGCTGTGGATATTTTAGGCTGTGAAGCAAATAGCTTCCCCTGTCCCTTTAAGCAACGGTACACGTAAACACACACAGATTATACTTACACACATCTTCATCATCATCGTCATCGTCTTCGTATGCATCTTCAGAGCTCCATTCTTTACTTAGACTAGCAGATGCCTAATTAAATTGTAATTAATGACATAATGATATATATTATTATTTCATCATAACTGTTATTTATTATAAACATTATGGCCACATTCTTCCCCGAGAACAAAGATGGGCATAATATTTTTTGGTACTAGGTAACATTTCAGTGAAGTCAGCTTGAACCAATCAGAACTAGAAGGTGTCCGCCAAATCCGAACAAACCAGAAACTTCAACCACATCATTTTTCTTCATTTATTACAATTAAAGCATCAGATGCTTCTCAGATTCATGAAGTCTTTGCTTCCAGATTAAAAGTCTATAAATGCTCTTTATTTTCTGAGATAAAATGTCAAACTCTAGTCAGATAGTCTAAATGACTCCACTTAATAGCATTCTGCCTGATTCCAGCAGTTAATAGCCAACAGAATTCTACTTTGTGTTTATTATCTTTTTTTTTTTTTTTAATTTGAAGTTATGATTCACACTTTACGTACCATGTTGCGCCCAAACTATACTTTACTTCAGTTGATCAGTGTCGGAAACATGTGACTATGGTCTATCACGAATGTTCGTCATGTCTTTATGAGACAGCTTGGGACTGAGACTGTAATTATGCTGAGGAGGCTGTGGTACACAAAGTGTAGATCACAGTTCCTTTCAATCACAATTTTGTCTTTATACCCTCTGATTAGTTGCTGGTCAGAACCATGAAGTGTATGCAGTAAAATCTCCCAACCATATCGCTGTATCTATTTTCTGGTCAAGTTGGCCGTGTGTAGGGTGGCACTCTTGTGCAGCAGGATAACAGTCTTATGCAGATGTCCTGGTCTCTTTCGACGAACAGTAACAGTTGTCCACTATATCACAATGTCTGATGATCTAAACTGTCTGGCCATACGGTATGGTGTCCACCAGTAGCACACCTTTAAACAGCTGCCATCAGTCTGGAGTGAGGGTGTCACCCTGCTGAAAGACAAACCCACAACTCACACGGCCAACCTAACAAAAGAATAGCTCCAGCGATATGGATTTTACTACATCTGTCGCACAGCCCTAACTTGGGTAATTCAGATTATGATCTGTATGGACCCCTCAAATGACACTTACCCAAGTAGTAATTCAACAGTGATAACGCTAGGCTAGTTATAGTCATTTGAATGTATTCTTGGGGGGGGGNNNGGTGGGTGGCATTTACCCGCTCTTGCACCGATGGAACAAGTACATCAATCTCAGTGCCGACAAAGTGAAAAAGTAGCAGATTAGTGTCCATTACCTATGCACAATATTTTATTTGTATCGTAATAAACATGTTACATTATTACATGTTTGTATCTTACTTTTTAAACATAATCTCTTAAATTGGTGGGAAGGGTCACTGAACCTGCACAGCATGTAACAAATGAAAGTCATTACAGAAATAGCTGGAAGCCTATGAATGAAAAAAGTGAGTCAAGGGAAGCCTTCAGTAAGACAATGATGACGAATGGATGAAATGATTGGTCAGTAAATCGGTAGGAGGAGTCATCAGATGTGTAGAGCAAATAGCAGGCGAGGGGCGTGTAGGCCATAGCATAGAGTAGATTGGAGATGCAAATGAGATGATCCAGTGCATTAAGATGAGCGATTCTCTGGAGCTCTTCGCTACCAAGAGGCTCGTTCATGTCCCAGCTGACTTCCCGTGTATGCTGAACGCGAGTGAACGAGAAGCGACGTTTATTTTTGGGTGTATCTCGATGAGGGAAGACAATCTCGAGGTATATATCAGGCAAAACGAAACGGTTGGGGTTATTAGCTCTTGCAACGTCATCATTGTTGTTGATATCGTAGCGATTTAGAGGCGGAACAGGAGGTTGATTGACGAGTCTAAGGGGTGGGGCCTGTGCTAGATTGACAGGCCGTGGAGGGGCAGCCTGTTCCGTGCCAACACGCCTTTGGGGCGGGATGTTTGCCGGATTGCGAGGTCTAGAAGGCGGCGCTTGTGCCAGGTTTACAGACGAATGCTCACAAAGCTGGCGTTGAGCTTGGTTCATAGGCACAGGGGGTGGAGACTGTGCATAGTGACGCGTTCGTTCGTTGTCGTAAAAATTCTGATTTAATCTAGGAATGCGTTCATTATTTGATTGCGCTAAATTTTCATCGTCCATACTGACACTTCTGTCTCGGCTTCCATCATCAACAGTGTCGTCTTCATTTACTCTACCGCCACGCCCCCAAGCCCGGGCGTTCGCATTCACATCATGACCATCTTCGGGTTGCGGTGGTAGGGGAGGGGCAGCGTTATTGGCCATGCCCTGTATGAAATTGTGCCCCACCTCATCCGGGGGTCGGACAAGAGGGTGATGAGTAACCATATCCCGCACCTGCATGGCGCCGATAGCTTGCAGCCTCTGTTTCTTTCGTATATTGGCTAAGATCACAGCCGATATTGCTAAGGCGAATAGAGCTGTAGTCACAATGCACCATCCCATAACTGTTCGAGGAAAGGCTCCTGTAAAATAGTTGAATAAAGTATATATGATATGATACAATGGTGAAGAGCACATTCAATTACAGTGGAGTACACTTCGTACGGACACGGTTAACTCTCTCGGGTTCATGTATTGGGATTTCGTATGAATTCGTACGATGGCTGTGCACATAGCCAGCAGCTCAATAAAATGTCACAATATTACAAATCAACTTCAGAATTGGTAAAATATTGCTATACAATGGTCAAGCTAAGCCTTAAAATAAAAAAAAAAATGCCAAATTTTAAATAATAAACATAAATAAACAAAATTTGATGACGCGATCTATTAAATTCGTGTTCACCGCCGCCATCTTGAATTTGCGCCACGAAAGAGGAGAGCAGTCACTGATACTCAGTACAGTATCTATGGTCTCGATCTCTCTTCGCAAAGAGTACGTGTATGGTTACTACGGATTGCTGTCAATAAGAACACACTTTTGGTCGGTCCTGAGATATACGTATTATCCGTGTTCCACTGTGCATCACTGTATTGTGAGCTGATGATAGGGGGTGTGACCCATTCAGACTATTTAGTGTTAATGTTTGAAATATAAAAATCTGCTTATATTTTGACGTGATAATTTATATGAACATTTCTATAGGTGAAGACAGGAGAAATTTTGAGAGGCGAGGAAGACAGAGTTGGATACTGAGTTGTTTCTAAATCACGAGTGATCTGAGTTTTTTGGTCGGCTAGACTGATGCATCATTATGAAGAAATATGATTTAAAAGAGTGGGAACATAGACTAGTAACTTTATGCCTCTATATTTACAACATATTTGGCCCACGTGTGTTGTAGTTCACATGTGGCCAGTCCTTACCCGCCGATGAGAAGAACTTGGCACATGACGGACCCGATCTGTACCCAAATCCAGAGGGCAGAGAGACCAGCGTCACTAACCACGCCAGGCAATGCAGAATCAAGATGAACATCACATACGTCAAAGTCAAGACAGTTGGTGACACTTGTCGACAAGCGATTGGTGAAGGCCACGGACAGACAGCCAATAGGAGCTTCAGACTCATTCCCAAGCAGATAACGAAGGTAGAAATTGTGACGCCCCACTGAGAAACCACGCCCACATACACAAGTCGTGGACAAAAAGCTCGCTCTACGATACCTGGGAGTTTTAACCTACTGGAACGAGAGTACAAATATAGCGAAGATAATGATGCTGAGAAAATATTCAATAGACCTTCTGCCTTGACCCTTCTTCAGTTGTCAAGTTTTGTGATGTGGATGAAAAATAGATAAGGATAACGACTCCCATGTTTTATTATAGCAGCGATTGTCACAGAGGTGGTGATGGATGACACATGTAGAAGGAGAGCGTGACGAATTAAAGACGTTTTGAAGGATTATGTAATGCAGTAAAACTGAATAGAAGAGAAAAGCACAGAGGAAAACGTACTTACAATTGTTCCTCATTTGTTCAACATTAAAAAAAGCCCAAGTCTATCAATAGCATGCTCAGGGTGAGTCTTAACACATTGGCCCCGGCATAATATATTTGAATTTTGTTGTTGTTGTTTTGTGTTGGGTGAGTCTTAACACACTGGCCCCGGCATAATATATTTGAATTTTGTTGTTGTTGTTTTGTGTTGTGACAGAACTGTAACTTCTAGATCATTAAAAGCTGCAGCAAATGTAGGTTATCGCTATGTCTGTCTGTTGAAATGAGGACTCCTGGTCAGTGTTTTTGTTTGATGGACAGATTCTAGAGACTCACTATGAGTGCTGCTGTCTCAGCCTCGGCTGGGATCAGCCCATCAAACAAAACCACCAACGAGGATTCCTCATATCCCAATTTTTATTACTCTTGAAATTATTGAACTCTGAATTACGTACCGGCATCCTCACCGCCCCCCCCCCCCCCCCNATTTTTTTTGGAGGAGTTGGGGATCATACGGTATACAGATGTCAACTGGAGCAACTCCTGACCTGAAAAACAGCGTGACAAATCCCAGCACAAAGTGCATGGGGTGAAGAAAGCAATTCTTCACGTTAGCTATTGACCTGAAAAACAGCGTGACAAATCCCAGCACAAAGTGCATGGGTGAAGAAGACAATTCTTCACGTTAGCTACTGACCTGAAAAACAGCGTGACAAATCCCAGCACAAAGTGCATGGGATGAAGAAGACAATTAGCTACTGACCTGAAAAACAGGGTGACAAAGCCCATGACAAAGTGCATGGGGTGGAGAAGGAACGCCATAAGGATGCGATGTCTCCAGGCCAAACAGGGCTCTGTGATGATGCCCAGGATGGCCACCATGGCAGCCAGCATACATACAGCGCCCAGGACCAGGCAGGACAACCACTTGAGAGGCCAGTCTCTGGTTGAAAGTTTGGGATTGAGGTTGGGTGGGAGGAGTCAGTTGTTACAAAGCAAAACGGGGTCAGAATACAGCATGAAGCCTTTTCACTGTCTGTCACTCTCTTTTGTTACTGGTCAAGCCAAACCAACCCGAAAACGTCAGAAGCAAGTCCTTTCTGTCCAGGTTTTAATCTGAGCTTAGTTCGCTTCTCATAAAAACTCTTCTTCTATTACTCCTGCTTCTTTTTTTTTTTTTTTGGCCTCAGGCCATCTGTTTGCTCTTGATATTCCCTTAAGTAGGTGGTATTTCTTGCATCTCATCTCATCCCTTCATAAAATCATTGAACTGTCCTACTGCTTTTTTTTTTCTTCACGTTATTTTTGTCCCATACTTTGAGCTCTCAAAATTTCCCATCTGCTAGGAAACTTATTATAATTTACTGTTGATTGTGGTCGTTAATCGAAAAATTATCCAGCTGGTTCGCCTTTCTCTCTTAAAATCAACATTTTACGTCAAAGCGAAATTCTGAATGTACGTAACTCTTTTAAGTTACGTTTCTGAGGCACACAGCTAAAACAATGCAGGTTCAATTACACACGCTCTGTTTGTACCATTATGATGAGACAGACTAAGCAATGTTTGTTGTGAATTTTCCGCCGTTATAGAATAGTCTTGGCTCACTCACTGAGCCATGAGAACATAGAAGGCTCGTTATTAAACCATGAAGACAATACCCACTTGCTACTTCGTCTAAGGGGATTAATCACATCTTCTGCAACATCTAAATGACATTTCCCCGATTAATTCCCCTGACATATACGATTGGCGAATCACATGATCAAGAACGGTGTTGGGTAGGCTTAGCGAGAAAATACGAAGAACACCGGGGTGGAAGAAAGAAAGAAAGAAAGAAAGAAAGAAAGAAAGAAAGAGAGAAAGAAAGAAAGAAAGAATAAAAATGAAAGAAAGAAACGCGAAAATAGGGAGTTAGAAAATAATTGTCAATCTTAACTAGACATCTAATAGTAACAGCATAGAATTTCTCGTTCTTTCTCTCTCTCTCTCTCTCTCTCTCTCTCTCTCTCTCTCTCTCTCTCTCTCTCTCATACACGCGCTCATATACAAACATACACATACTCACACTATAAAAAACAACACATCAGCGTCCACAAGCCGGGGATTCTCAGACTATGAAATCTTGGCTATCAACAAGAAAAATACACACACATACATACATTCTTATTACATGTACTTACTCAAAAGGCGCAGATGTCTCGCTCCTAGAATGATAATCATTTGAAACTGTCATGTTCATGATGAGACTGTTCGTCACAGGCCTAGGCAGTCCTTGTGGAAAAGTAATTTCTGTGGATTGCTAAATGCCATTGACTGTGTGGCTCACGTTGAATGGTTACGATAATCATAATTAACCAATTTACCATTTTGCACTTTACCGTGCAATCTTCCATGTCAAATCCAAAGAATGCTGCACGACAGGTGCAAACCAAGGTATGTTAAAAGCAAGCTGATTCCTTTTTTTTTTTGTTTTGTCTTTGTTATTAGTTTGCACTGAACACGGCTTGGTGTGTCATATTGTTACAGCTTTCTTTGGATTTAATATGGAAGATTGCACGCCAAAGTACAAACTGCTGCATTTGTTATGGTGCCTAGATACCTGACCCATGGGGGCGCGTTGCACAGACCTCAGCTGTCACAGGTTGACTACCTTTCCTTCCAAAGTTCCATGTAATAAGGTGTCATTAACTATGACATATCTCGATTTACTTCTGTGGTCGGAATGGATGATGACATGAGATTAGCCTGAAACAGAGTGTCACTAAGATGGTGTGTAACCAAGTGTCAAGGTGTTTCGAGAATCTCTGCGAACTTTTTTAACCTTTGGACAGGATTTTTTTTTTTTTTNGGCGGTAAGATTTGGCGAGGTCCAAAAAAAAATATGATAAATGTCTAAGGATTTTCTCAACGGTATTTTTTCTTCTTTAATCACTTTACTGTGATGCGATCGGAATCGGCCTCTCTCAGTATCGCAATTTCTTTCTTGTTTAACCTCTGGCAAAAATCTGATGAGTAATTTCCAAGATATAACCGAAATATGCCTCTATAGGCGGATATAGAATCAGTTTTATCCACCATTTTGGACGCTACTAGCACTGTTAACTCAGCCGTTAAATCTAATCCTCTAGCCCTGCCCCTAATTCTAAACCAAGCACAGGATAGCGATTGAGTTCCTAGATATTGTCGCGTTTTCTTGAGATAACGTGTGTCTGTGTGTAGGGTTAGGGCAAAGTAGAGTTGAGATGTGGCTTAGACTATCTAGATCTAGCTCTAGATCTACGGAAGTACTGTGTGGTTTCTGAAGAAATCATTCTGAAAGAATCCTTAGGGACTGCCCTTTTGTTCCATACTTACAAACTTCCATGAAGCTAAATTAAGGTTATGTTTATTCTTACTGAGGTCGGCATTTTCGGTGCTGGTCTGAAATATTTTAGCTTGATATTTTGATTACTGCGTGTCACTTGAAATGGGATTTACGTCACATGTGTGTGTGCACGATGAAAACAAGAATCTGACTTGTTCATGCTACAATTCAATATAAAATTTAGTAAATTATCTTAGTTCTCCGAAAAGGATCTGTTGTTTACAGCACATGAGTAGACTTCTTCGTTTGGAGAGAGAGAGAGAGAGAGAGAGAGAGAGAGAGAGAGAGAGAGAGAGAGAGANAGAGAGAGAGAGAGAGAGAGAGAGAGAGAGAGAGAGAGAGAGAGTAAAGCCTTTCTTATGGACTATGAGGTATTTCCGCAAAAAATATTGTATACAAATTTATATCATGTGACCTGATTCGCCAGCATGTTTACAAGTAGTAGAGCCTTATAATACCTGCGTCCACAGATAGACGTTAGAAAGCTGAGCAATTATAAGATACTAGTAGGGGGAAAGATTTAAAAAGGGGCATTTTCTTTCCATCATTACTGGTCCAAACTGGACTAGTTTCCAAATATGTCATTAAGTGTCACCATTGTTTTTTCACCCCGATGAACCTAGTAGTGTGCCAAATTTTAATATTTTGCGGAAATTCCAAAAGAACCTGGTCACGTATCGGAAATATCCGAAGAACCTGAACACGTGAGGTAGTGCTTGTACATGTTAAATTTTTTGGACTTGTCTCACAGGCAACACAGTGGACAGAATGACACGAAAACACTGTGACAAAATACAGTAGTGTATGATAACCGCACGAACCTTTAATGAAACAGTACATGAACAAACACTTGGTATCTGGGGAAAATAGTACTGGAGATAAACAAGTCGACGCCTCGCTGCAACACTCTCGTAACTGACGATTAGTTCAAAAGGGACTTTTCAACGTTTTCATACCATTATCTCTCCATCTTGACCTTTAACATTTCAGACCATTACAGCTAAAAATAGAACCCATTCAATATTCCCCGTATAAGTTATTGCCATGATATATGATGGGAGTGTTTACCAAATTTTTTGTAAAATTTCGCAAATGCGAGTTAGTCAACGAGGGTGTCCATTTTACAGCAAGGCGCCAACATGGTAGTACAAACAATTTTATAGTTGATACATACGCGAGAAAGAAATTTACGTTAGTCGAGGGAGGGGGTAGGGGGAGTAGAGAAGGAGGTAAGTGCGACTGTGATGTTCAACCCAGTATGCAAGGAAAATTACATGCGTAACATCATCCACAGACTACACTCTGTGAGCCAAAATAGAAATTAGCTCTGTCTGAAAAAACAAAAAAAAATTATATAAAGTCTATGGATGATAATCAACATCTTGCCCGCTCTTGCCTTTTCTCCAAATTGAATGAATGATTTTATGAGGGAAAGGCAAGTGACTTTAGTTTCAGAATTTGCCTTGTTGTGCTTTTATCAGGCCCCTAAACCTTTAGTCCTTTCACTTCGACTTTATGTGTGATGTACTTGTACGCCTTTACCATTACTGCAATATCCCGGAACCTTCCTACCGAGTGTTTCATTTAGAATTAGGACTAACACCAGGTGGGAGAGTTCAGAGGTTTTGCCATCAAATGATGACGTACGAAGGGGTTAAGCAACACTATTAACAGTGGTATGTATGCTAATAAATGGGACAAAAATACAAGTATAGCAAATACCACTCACATGTTAATGCACCTTTTTCTAGCTCTTCCGTATCAGCCATTCTTGGCCTACTTAGAGACTGGTACTTCCGTTGCTTTATTGGCTACACCCTGATAATAAACGAAGGGCCCAATGAGAAAATCCTAGGTCCTGTATTTAGCACAAAAATAACCTTATTATCATAAGGGCCTTCACTTTGGGGTATAACTTTTTAATACCAAGAAATTAATATCAGGTCTCGCGGGCCCTCTGATCCAGTTGTACACAGGAGAATCTATGCAAGATTGCACTAAACAATTGAACGAAGACCCAGGATGAAATAACGAACGATAAGATATTATAATGCAATGATAATTGTGATGACAATAATCATAACAAAATCATACATACAACAAAAGATAGGCTACTTAGATCAAATGAGGGACACGGATATAATGTCCAGAAAATATACACTGACCCAGATGAAACGAAATTGGGAAACTAATCGGCTGAAGTGGCGTCCCCTGTTAAGCCACAGACGGAAACAGGGCATACGACCGAAGTACTTTCCAATCTGATAGCCATATCGAGGGTTGCGTCCTTTTCTGTGGTGGTATCGGAGGAGAACTGAAAGAAGAAATATCTTTTTTGTCACAAAAAACCTCAGATGTTGAACGCACAAGGATCTGAAGGGTTTCCACATCCCCGTGACATCCGGTTGATCATTCCAGGTGCTAAACAAGAGTGAGTCCTTGATGAAGCAAAAAAAAAAGGAGTTGTTTGTTTCAGTTTGCGAAAACTTCCACCGATACATCGACAGAAAGGGACGTAGTTTAGCCCTCGCCGGGGCAGTCAGTTTGGAAGCACTTTTGTCTAAAGCCCTGTTTCCGTCTCGTGCTTAGCAGGGGACGCTAAAACAGAAACACAGAACAAAAATATCTACAGAAGGTACAAAAGCTATTCCCGGATGTTCCCAATCGCCATTTCCTGCAATCGGTTGTGACCACAGAAATGCTTACGAGGAAAGCTTGCTCACTTTCGCGTAAATATGTAAATATTAGAACACTAAGCCGTACGCGTGATTACCCAATTCAGTTGTGAGTTACATGATAAAAACGTATGATCAATGAGCTCAAGCACAAAATAAGCTTGACTAAACGACTACAGTTCTGGCCATTCCAGCTTTCTCGGGAAGACCATTGCGGTTTTCTAATACAGATAAAAATGTCCTGCTAACGTAATTTTTTCAAATCATGAAGACATTCATCTGTTGCAAGACAGCTTACTTCCTTCTAAATAATGAATTTGCTTCTTTTTTTTTTTTGTGGACGTCTCAAATTGTTTCTGATACCACTGGCTAATCGGCAAATACGGCTGTCATTGTTTGAAGCTAAATAATGTGGCTAGAATGGTTGCTTGGGAAGGGATGGGAAGGCCATTTTTTTTTTTGACATCAAACATTGTTGTTTTTTTTCTTTCATTCTGTTCAGAAATTCCCAGACAAATAGCTCATTAAGTAGCCTGTCTGCAATTTCCAAAGTAGGACATGGTATGGGAAGTGTCTCATCAACAGAAGGATAAAAAAAAGAGAAGAACAGAGGGTCGAATGCAATGTCTTTTCTACTGCTATCGAGACAAGCAGCAACTACAAATACAGTGTGGCGCAAGCTTGCTGCCACCATAGACTATCGTATTTACACAATATGATAATAACACAATTACTCTGTACATTTTTCACACTGTGCAAACAAACAAAATATCAGTAATGAGATACATATAACAAATAACAACGCATAATGAATAAAGCATACAACTAAACCTGATTTTGCGATCATTTTTCTTCACAGCAACCTTTTGGCTACTGCGCCTGTCTGTATAAACACCTGATTTAAATGGCTAATGTAATGGCTATAAGCCGAGTGCATTGGAGAGTTGGTATGTCATCTCACCGGTTCCGGTCACGACACGACACGACACGACACAGTGAATCGTGATGGAGAAAGAAGACTCTATCCCCTTGTTCGGCGACATGAAGGTCATGTTGTGTCGTGTCATGGAGTGGCGTTCCGTCTCCTGTGGCGTCAGCATTGTTCGATTATCAAAGAGAGAGAGATGACACAAACTCGTCCATGTGGCGTGACGTGCCTTGTCTTGTCTGGATCCGCTGGGTTCGCGCCTTATACTTCAAAAATTATTACTTCCCCTGACATGTCACATCATCCTGACCAATACGCAAGAGTAAATAACTCTTCACTTACATATAATTATATGGTGTCAAATGCATGTAAAGATACTGAACATAACTTAATTCCCTTGCGTGCCTCTTACTTCCGACGCGTTTACAGCAGTGGTTAAATCTTTAATTTCTGCTGTCAAACACCAGCGTGTCCCCGGTACCCCGGGGGGCCATCACACACAGGTTCAACACTTCGCATTTGGATGAGATGCTAAAATTCAAAATCTGGACAAAGGTAATGAAATCGTCATCATTATAGTCAATGTTAAGACAGAGCTAGTTATGAATATAAAGAACAATATTAATGTTAACGTTAGGAACAGGACATGGTGAACACTTAGATCTAGATCGAGGGCGCATCCTTAAGCATTTTAACTCACCGAATTTAGTGAATAGAATATGACAGTTTATCTGCATGGCCCTGGATATTAGAAAGGAGCAAAATATGTGATGTGAACGCCAAAAGATTTTGACACAATCGCGTTTCTAATAGAGGGATCATTCTGTGTGCGCGCGCGTGTGTGTGTGTGTGTGTGTGTGTGTGTGTGTGTTTGTGTGTGTGTGTGTAAGTGTGTGTGTGTGTATGTATGTGTGTGTGAGTGAAAGAGAGAGAAACGAGAGAAAGAAAGGTGTTTAGATACGATACAGAATGCAAAAATAAATCAGGAGATAGGAACAAAACAAAACTGAACTGCACACCAAGGGACATTCAATGCAACCGATCCAAACAACAACAACAACAACAACAACAACAATAACAACAACAACAACAACAACAACAACAGCAACAACGAAATTTTAGATCAGTTTGCCTTGAACATCCCTTAGTGCGCAACTTTGGGGCAGCTCCCTTTATATTTGTCATGAAAGATTGCACGCCAAGGTGCAAAATAGTGCATTCGTTACGGTGATGTATTACATAAACCACGTGACCTTATCGCACCATACTGGGAAACGCTGCATGGATCTCATTCACGTTATTAGGGATCGCCATTACCATTCACTATCAGGAATCCGGTTGCTTTATGTGGTGCTTATATGTTTGCAGTTCCCGGTCATACATCACTGCATGCTATGATAGGGAGAACTTAAAACCAGTAATAATAATGAGGTGATTTTACATAAAGAACTGCCAAAGCCAAAGCCAAAGCCAAAGAAATTGAGTTCAGGGGGAAAAGAAAAAAGTCAACCGGAAAACCAAGTCAACTACCCCTTCTTCTCAGGTTGAAAAATAAACCCGACTAAAATAATAAGCCAACTCTATTGGTAAAAAGTTATAATTATATAGAAAGACATAATACCAAGATTCTGAGAAATCATAAACGTCCCCTTCTGAGAAATCAGATGCAGTATTTTTCCTTCTGTTTAAGCCATTGAAAGTGAATGTTTCAGATCTATTTGTTCATTTAGACTCCTCGATAAATTCCATGCTGAATGTGATTCCACCACGGGAGTTTGTGTTCCAAATAAACCCAGAGGTAAGAAATGTATCGGCCAATGGAATTTAATGTTTCAGATACAACATCCAGTCAGATTTCTCGATAATAATCAGCCTGAATTTAATTTCATCATAGAAGCTGACCTCTAACTTTTGAGTTTATTCATGAAATCTTAACGATCAATTCCAGATGACATTCGTTCAATCTGAACTGGCTTTTTCAGGGTTAACATTTTTTTCTTCTCTGAGACGAAAAAAGGCAGCATCTTCGGTTGTGGGCCGCTTCGATTACTTGCCTAGTTTAATGAATTAAAGCTAGGTCATCAAAACAATTGTAGCCCTAGGAACGTCATTTTCTCCAAGCTCTAAAGAGAGCTGAACACTAGCCTCGGCTGATGTTATGAACCGATATGCACTTTGACCCCCAGCCTTGCCAGGTGGTCTCCGATTGATGACGTAGGCGGTTATCGGACTAAGAGTGCGTCAAGGTCCACGCGCAAGATCTGAAAAAGCCTTTATCACCATAACTTATGCTCCATTTTGCACTTTAGCAGACAGTCTTGTACATCAAGTCCAATCCAAGCTGCAGCGGAGTTGCCACACCAAGGACAATCTGATCTGAACTTCCGTATTTTTTCCTTTTTTTAAAATTAGTTTGCCTTTAACATGCCTTATTATGCTTCTCTGCTACAATTCTCTTTGGATTTGACATGCACGACTGCAAGTCAAAGTGCAAAATGATATATATTGGTTACATATGATGTCTTAAACTAGTCACGTGACCACTGGGGAGCGCTGCACTGACCAAGCTGACTTTTCTCCGGCTGATTTTTATTCTTTTTTTTTTTTTGTATCCCCGAGCACCGACCAGATCACAACAATGACATCTAACAGGGCAATATCAACACTAATAGTAACAAGAACAATGATAATGATAATGATGACCACGAAAATCGCGCCGACGATAACAACAATGGTGACGACGGCAACATCTAATATCAAACTTGAAAAGAGCGAAATACATCATCATCATCAAGCTCAGTAAGAACCACAGAATAGTAAAATCTTCAGAAACATTAATCCGTTTAAATGACATCACTAATACATACCCCTGTCTCTTCATTTGAACCACACTCTATACTGCTTTGTTGTTTTGTTTTTTTTTCTAGCTCAAAATCACGATCGTGTTGGTATATTACGTATTAATCATTGCATCTTGAGAGTAAGGGTCTTTGGACAATGCTAGCGTTATGTGACATACAGGATATGTTAGTGCGTCTGAAGATTTTTTTTTCATTTTGTGGTAAGAACCTGATAGGCAGTCTGCCACATTTACCAAGTTCTAGTAACACGCATATATTTATCAATGCTCATTCATTCAAATATAACAGATTCAGTCAGATTCCCACGGGCGAAAAATATGTCCGTAGGGAACCATAACAATGAAAAAGAGACATCTGCGAGAAAGTGTCAAACAAGTTCGACCATCTTCAAAATTACGCGTTCCACAGATGGGATAATGCTTCCAAAATTGCGTCCGTATACACTTGCTGACTTGTCGATTTGGTTAACACATTGAATCTATCTTCTATTGCATGAGCCCGTACAAGTGCACGAATTGGCACATGTAAACTTCGCCACCTCCAAGCCATGCCCTATCATTTACTCAACGAACTTCCTCCACGTGCTTTATGAAAACACAATACACATTACATTAAGTTCAACTCTTACTTCTTCTTACATTTCTTTTCCATTTAAGAATGAAAAAAGAAAGAAATTGTTATTTTACTCTTCTTGGAAGCCTAGCCCTCCTAGGAACCCTAGGTCTTCAAGAACAGTGGTCATATAGTTCTTCAGTTTTTATCTAGTCACTTTCAACAGATTAAGTCGTACATGGATTAAAATGTACAAGGCATTTTTACACTAACATTGACATACATACACCATGTATAAATAATAAAACATTATAGAATACAATAAAATCATCTTTGAGGTTTGAAACATATCTATCACCTGCAGAGTAGTTCTTACATGTAAATTCATAATTTGATATGAGACAAAATTTTACACGTCATATCTCCTCCTCCTCCTTCTCCTCCTCTTCCTCCTCCGTCGCCTGTCTTTCTTACTGTCGCTCTGTCCATTTCGGTTCTCACCCCTCCCTCGTCCCCGTCCTCTTCGGGGACTGTTGTTGGCGGCACTGCAGCTCCTGTCACATCGACATTTCTTGATCCACATGTAGTTCATGGATTCTCTCTTTCCATCTGAACACTGGATACAAAAAAAGAAAAAAAAATGTAGTAGCTCGATAATTTAAAACTGGCAGCTACTTAAGAAACTATGGCCATAGTGATTTCCAGTTCAGATAACAGAAAGCTCGTGAGAATGATATTTAAATTTGTAACAATAACAATGTCGATAACTTTACTACAGACTATTTCCAGAAAAAACAAAACAAAACACAAAACAAAGGAATGACGAAAAATAGTAGAGAATTTATCTTGTTAAGGGTGATATGAATACAATATGAGAATGAGCTGAGTAGAACAAATCTTGATTTCAGTAACAAATAAATACCTTACAAAATTCTAACATGTCCAAAATCATACAAAATAACGATCAATTTTCCAAGACGTCTAATCGTTTTTACAGTATTGTTGTTTTAGAGTTTTCTTTGTAATAAGTTTACAAATTAATAATTATCCTCAAAATAGGTTTGTAAAGGGAAAAAGTAGACTATACGCAGTTGTTCAGTTTGGTTATTTAGCACATGATAAGTAGGAATTTGGGAAGGCTGTTCGAGCAAACATTATGTATACCGATTTAACTTCACATGTACAGTAGACAATGCTCAAAACGAAAACCGTGGAATCAAAAACTTATGTTCGGCTCAAACAGAGTTTCGGTTTAGACAGAAGCTTAAAAATAGGAAAACAAACAGGATTGCTTGTTTCCGTTTGTTTTAGCAGTACCTTCGGTTTAACCATTTTCGCTGTAACCATTGTCAGCTGTATCTGCATTTCACATAATTACCCTCCTCATGCGGTGATAGAATTTATTCTACCGTCCGCTCGCTTCGCTTGAGTGCGGCAATAGAATATATACGCATCTCCTTACCGACCTCTGAGCGCCGCGGTAGAATTATTTTGAACTTCAATGTCACGTGACCGGTCGTCAGACAACACGTGCAACGGTCATTATCAATAACAATGGCCACGCAGCCGGTGGGAGCCTGGAACTAGGAAGCCTCGCGCTACGAGAGTAAAACTAAACAAAACTACTATTTTCTTATTGACATGTACCTGAAATTCCATGCTCCTGGTGCGAGTCCGCCGAGGGTAGCAGCACTTGTTCTTCCTGCAGTTGGTGCAGAATTTGAGGTTGTAGTCTTTGACGGAGATGCAGTCCTGATACTTGACGTGGTACCGTTGTTTGCTGCGGGTGGTCGGGGTGCACTTGTCACGACCCTGTGGGGATTTGGAAGAGAACAGTGTTAAAACTGTGACTTGATAGGCTGACTAGGATACGTATGAAATATTATATAATCGACATATAATAATAGTATACAATATAATTCATGTTTGTTAGGGTTACTGTGCAATGTCACGTTGTTATGGCGAAATCCCACCACGCTTATTCCACATGTCTTACACCAGTTTTTGAGGTTTTGAGAAACTGAGCGCTCTAAACCTGTTGCTTAAAGCAAACAATGAGACAGATGTGGCTTAGCTTGTAAAAGTGGGATAAAATAAGTCAAAACTCTACATTGTTTGAACAGGACCAAGAAAATAAATGGAAGATCATAGTAATATAAACAACTCAAATCATCCAGGAAAAAAAACCACAACAACTTTAGCAAATGTGGAATGGGCGTGACGACATGTGTTGACTAGTCTAGTTATGCATATGGTCGCAGTGCACTTGTCATGGCCCCGTGGAAATTTAGTAGAGAAAGGCATTAAAACTGTGATCAGATGATAAAGTGACAATGTAAAGTGGAAGGACAACACAAGAACTTTTGAAATGATGATGACGATAATGCGGTTGGTGATGACGGAGATGAGACATGAAGAATAAAATGTTGGTAGGTATTTGGTGTGGTACCACTATATTCTGCCGGTGGTTGGGGTACACTGTTGACGACCCTGTGCAGATTTAGGAAGAAAAAAATGTTTGCTGTTGAGAAATGTTAAAAGAGGAGGCAAGGTTTGTTGAAATGATGATGATCAAGATGATACCGGTGGTTGGGGGGTGGAAGACGCTTTAACGGAGAAGCAATCTTGACATAATATGATGTGGTACCGCCTTTTGTTGTCGGTAATCGGGGTACACTTGGAACGGTCCTGTGGGGACTGACAGGTGGGAGTGATGTTAAAATTGAGATGGAAACGTAGAACAAAACCGTAAAGACTTGTTGAAATGATGATGATTGGAATGGTGACGATTGTAACACGGTGATAGGATTAGAGTCTTGGTACGTAAAACGGGTCGCATTGGCAACCCAGGGTGGTCAAGGTGTGATTTTTGGACCCTCTGGGGATTTGAGATAAAGGGCATTAAGATTGTGGGATTTTGAGTATTATGAACATCTGAGCAAAAATAAAAATCGCGGACTGTTGAAATGATGAAGGTGGGAAAGATGATGGTGATGACAGATGAGCTTGATGATGGTGGTACGCTGATAAAAAGAAAATCTCGTTCACTGAAGTGACACAGCTACTTTCTGAGGGTAGTTGGACTCCCTGTGGCATTGAGGGGAATGGTTTAGGGATTGCGAGATAGAGAATGCGGAAGGTTCAAGGAAAGAACCAAGACCTCTGTCAGTATGGTGCCGCAGTATTTGATATGGTACCGCGGTTCGCTATGGGAGGTTCCGGGTGAGCTTCTCACAATCTTGCTGTGAGAAGGATTGCAAAGGAGCTGAAAGGATAAGATGTCTGACTGACATGATTTGACTGATGACAGGATTGTTGATTTGGGATAAAAGTTGTAGTTACGTGACAGTGATACTATATAGCGTGGGTTTTTGTACTTGATGTAGCACATGTACCAGTGACTACAACGGGTGGTCGCAGCGAATTTTTTGACAAGGCCTTATTTTGAAAAGTCAATAGGAGTCAGGTGAAGGAATTACATGGCAAAAGGCGTACAGGTGGGAGAAGTGGGTTTGAAATGGTAAGGAAACATGTGAACGGAACGGGAGATCAACACTTTTCATGGACATCTGGAAGGCCCTGGAAAGAAAAGTGAGAGTGGTAAGTTCTTCAGGAAATCTGGCTAAACAGCCCTTCCAATTTGCAATCGGACAGTCCTTTATCTAAAATCAGGGCAAGAAGAATAAAAAAAAAATTAAAAAAGCAAATGTTGCTTGAAAAATAATGAATGGAGGTGAGGTAAAAAATAAAAACAAAAATCACAACAACCTACAATACATCAAACAAAATAAAGGGTCATGTAGCAGGTTCTTTTGGTCACATAAAGAATAGCAGACAATGGAATAGATCATATTGGAAGAAATCCTTACTGAAAAGAGAGGAAAGGAAAGACATGAGACACAAGTGGAATCAAACTATCCAAGAGCGGATGGCTGCAGTAGGGAGAATAATAACAGACCGAGCATAATATCGTGGAAAAACCCGAACAGTAAGGTCCCATTGAAGTATTTATGCTGACATGAAAAAAGAAGTGCGACCCTAGTGCTGGCGCCCCTTGCGTCTATGCTGTGCTGGTGATCAACGCCCCTGATCTGATTCTATGTCTTTTTTCACTTTCTATTATTCAATCCTCCATACCACATTCCAAATCCCTACAAACACAAGGACACGAATGCCTAGACGCCTTCACGCACGCTTTCATTACATGAGCCAGGAGTCACAATCCGCATACGCTCCTGAATTTTACTCCCCGAGGCAGCTGGCGGACAAAAAGTCACTTCAGTTCCCGTGGAGAGGGTGAGAAGCCGGCCAAGTTCGAAAACCTGTCGGCGAAATGTCGATATGGAGATCCGGATTGGTGTGTGATAGATCGATAGGTAGAAACTCTACAGGATTTGAGGTCGAATCTGGAATGTTCACGCAAGTCCCGATTCTGGATTCGATTTCTTTCGTGTATGTATTCAAAGACTAGATTCGAATTCATAAATGACGTTATCGCATTTTGCAACCTACGATCTGCAGACAACACTGAATGGTTTATCTCTAAGAGCTTGGAAGTCAATAGTGGGAATATGAATATAAGAATATCTGCCTTTGGAACAAGGAAACAAATGCTTAAAACCAGAAACACACAACTTACAATATAGAATCTCGATCTACAGTATGCCTTCGTGCATGGATAAACTATGCTTTAGAAATGTAGAAAATGATGAATCTGTACATATGAAATCCATACTTTAAACAACGTATACTTAATAAGGAATTACTTAATTTCAAGTTTCTACTGCACTTTCTTTAAGACAACAACAACAACAACAACAACAACAACAACAACAACAACAACAACAACAACAGAAACACAGGAACCTATAGTAGAAGGGCTTGACTAAGAGAAGACTAGAAGACAATAATCTAATTCACACTCAATAGGAAATTCATCAAACGAGCAACGTATAGGGAAGAGAAGGAACCGGTCAACTCAAAAGAGTAGGGACAACTCTTCTCAAAATATTTTTCGAACAGCACAACTGCTATATATCTATAAGACAATAAAGCCATATGAGATTAAATAAAAAAAGAAGGATGAGAATAATTCTGAAGCCTCAAGTATATCTCAGTTATTTTCATTTTTGTGATTTTATTATAAATACTGATTTCCTCCTCCTTTTCAGTCCTGCATTAAAGGCGTTAAGGAAGTTCTGCCATCATACTTGTAAATGAGAAAGGTTCGACTCCGCTTTTAAGATCCACGATTATATAGAGGAATCGGATTATCAAAGATCCGATTATCTTCCACAGTGCCAAGATTCCTTGCGGCTCCAGAATACTGATAAGAGGCGGGAAAGCTCTAGGGGGTGTGTACACTGTCAAAAGTGGCATAGTGAGGAGGGACAGGAATTGTTCCCCCCAGTTCATTAAAGGCACCCCAAGTGGAAGGAGGGAAGGGAGAATGAGGAGGAGGAAGTTTCTGAGGAGGACATAAACTTGAGTTTGAAAGTCTGAAGCACACATACAAACAGTGGGGACGAAGATCTAATTAGCGGGGATGAGATGAGGAAAAGAGGACAAGGAGTGTTTGAAGGGGGTGGATGAAGCTGGGGGCTAGAATGGACAGATGAACAGAAATGGAAAGATGGAGAGATGGAGGGCAGATAGACAAAAAGCAAATTTACGAGGATGTTCACGAATTGTGCATTTGGGAGATTTTGGAAAAGTGCTAGGTATAAGGAGCTGAAAAGATAATGAATATACATTTGAGAACTACAACAGCAGGAGAAGGGAGCAGAGGCAGAAACAATAACAGCAGTAGCAGCAGCAGCAGCAACAACAACAACAATAACATTAACAACAGCAACAGCAACTATTTGAAACAACAAGAGCATCAACAACACACAGCAACAGCAATGAGGTAGTAACAGGTAAAACCTGTAACCTTTTCCTGTATCATGTATGTTCATGTATGAACGTTTATTCGTATGTATCTCTATTATTTCGTGTAGAATCAATGACAAAAGATGAAAAAAATGCATTGAAAAACTTAACATGTTAACAGCTGTACCACAACTTTAAGGAGCTCAGGCCAATAAATAACCCCCCAAAAAGAGGTCGTAACAGCTCCAGTAACAAAGCAATCTAAATAAAAGCTGTCATCCTTATTAGAACACTATGAGCGACAGCAAAACACAACATATAACAAACAGTGTATGAACAAATTAGGAATCAGGACTACATTTGTTTGGTTCCTTTCTCAGCAAAGGAAGTATCAGTCTCTTGGCAAGCTGCGACTAATATGCGGAACAGACAGAAAACAAGTCACGTAACTTGCGAGCAATGTTTGCTTTACTTATACCTTTGCCTCATTCTTTAGTACACAGACTACCGTTGATTCTTGCCCCATCCTCACCGGACACAAAGCCGTTGATAAGATATTCTAGTAACAAATTTGAAATCATAGCTGGTTGCCGTTATGTTGCAGAGCTTTTTCTTCCGGTTTTGTACAAACTGTGACATATTTCTAACAAACCTCTAGTAGATGTACACTGTAACTGGCGCGCATCAACCAGAAGCCTACCCTTTGCTAAGGACTGCCCACAACATACAGGGAATAGGGTGTGGCTTCCCTACATGTCAAACTGAAGGGACCAGACAAACGCAGCCTAGGCGCAGAATTTCCGCGATGAACTCAAATTCTAAACTGATACATAACGAGAAATATCACTGGCTGATTCAGAAACAATGATAGCCTTCCCTAGAGCCTGTAAGTTAGAAGAGGAATGATGGCATCCAATGAGTCCACTGTCCTAAGGGAACCAGAGAGAGAAGATGACATATTTGATGATGGTGGAAAGGAAACCAAGGACAGTAGAGATGCATGTAATAAAAGGAGAAGGGAGAGCAGTGGTACAACAGGTAGGAATGGAGAATGTTGTAATGACAGCATGGTGGCTCTAGCAGAAGAAATCAAAGAAATGAAAGAACAGCTGCAAGGGGTGGTCAAAGCTGTCAGTCAGATGTCAGTAGAAATGAGTAAAGTGGGGACATCAATGCAGGATATTCTGACCAAAATGATGAAACACGATGAACAGTTTCTAGAAGTCAATAAAAAGCTGGACGGTCAAAAAGGGGAAATGGTCAGAACAAGCAGACAAGTAGAAGGTATGAATGGTCAGCTGCAAGAGATGGAGAGAAAGGTGCAGGAGCTCCAGTGGAAGGCAGTAGATCAAGAGGCCAGAAGTAGAAGGAACAATCTCATCTTCTTTGGCATACCCGAGGAGGAGGGAGAAAACTGCATGACCAAAATAAAGGACTTCATCAAAACAGAACTTAAAGAAGGTCAGGACAGGGAATTCCCCGTTCAACGCGCTCACCGCATGGGACCACGACACCCGAACAACGTTGTGGGTCACGCTCGCTCACGACCTCGGCCTATCATCGTCGCTTTCCTTGATTTCAAAGACCGAGAGATCGTGCGCACAGCCCGTGACAAACTCCGTCCACCATACGGTGTCCGTGAAGATTTTCCCCTGGAAATTAGAAGGGCCAGAGAGACACTCTTACCTGAACTGAGGGAAGTTAAGAACAACGGAAAGCGGGCCACTATAGCCTACCCCGCCAAACTAGTGGTGGAAGGAAAAGTTGTGCGAGAAGTGCCAGTGACAAGAGCCAGAAATGGACAACAATAGGGACAGACACCAGAAGTTGTTAGATTAAATAGGTTATCCTTTGTTTCTCTGAATGTTAATGGAGAGTTAGAAAGTAAGCTAGAGAGAGGTGAGTTTGTCAGTAGTGTGAATGGATTTGATGTGATTCTGCTGAGCGAAACTTGGACAAGTGATTTGAGTGAAGTTAACCTGGAGGGATATGTGAAATGCTGTAAGCATCGTCGTAGAAGAAGAAGAGCGAAAAGGGATTCTGGGGGTTTAGTGTGTTTTTTTAGAATTGGTATTTGGGAAGGAATATATGAATGTAAATGGGATTTCGAAGATGGCTTAGTCTTCAAATTTTGTAAAAGTTTCTTTGATTTTGAAGATGATCTGTTTATAATCTTCCCTTATATGAGACCCCAGTCCTCATCGAGGAACGAAATTGAAACTGGGATAGACGGTTTTGAGACCTTAACAAATAAAATAGCAGAACTGAACGCAGAAGGTATGATAATGGTTATAGGTGATTTGAACGCAAGGGTTGCAAGTATGGAAGATATCGATACATGTTTTGAGGAGGACGAAAGTGATTTAGAACAGGATGGAAATAAACTAAGTGAAGAAGATATACTGGGGAATGATATGTTGTTACACCGCATGAGTGAAGATAAGGGAGTGAATGAGTACGGACATAGGTTGACAAGACTGTGTAAAATGAGTAGTATGATAATGTTGAATGGGAGGGCTGGTGAAGACAAGGGCATTGGCAAAATGACTTTCTGCAGCAAAAGAGGACGAAGTGTCATCGATTATGCAATTTGTTCAAAAGCTGTTTTANGGACACGAATGCCTAGACGCCTTCACGCACGCTTTCATTACATGAGCCAGGAGTCACAATCCGCATACGCTCCTGAATTTTACTCCCCGAGGCAGCTGGCGGACAAAAAGTCACTTCAGTTCCCGTGGAGAGGGTGAGAAGCCGGCCAAGTTCGAAAACCTGTCGGCGAAATGTCGATATGGAGATCCGGATTGGTGTGTGATAGATCGATAGGTAGAAACTCTACAGGATTTGAGGTCGAATCTGGAATGTTCACGCAAGTCCCGATTCTGGATTCGATTTCTGTCGTGTATGTATTCAAAGACTATATTCGAATTCATAAATGACGTTATCGCATTTTACAACCCACGAAAAGGCAGACAACACTGAATAGTTTATCTATAAGAGCTTGAAAGTCAATAGTGGGAATATGAATATAAGAATATCTGCCTTTAGAACAAGGAAACAATATAGAATCTCGATCTACAGTATGCCTTCGTGCATGGAGAAACTAGGCTTAAGAAATGTAGAAAGTAATGAATCTGTACATATGAAATCCATACTTTGAACAAAGCATATTTAATAAGGAATTACTTAATTTCAAGGTTCTACTGCACTTTCTTTAAGACAACAACAACAACAACAACAACAACAACAACAACAACAACAACAACAACAACAACAACAACAGAAACACAGGAACGTATAGTAGAATGGCTTTAACTAAGATAAGACTAGAAGACAATGGTCTAATCCACACTCAATAGGAAATTCATCAAACGAGCAACGTAAAGGGAAGAGAAGGAACCGGTCAACTCAAAAGAGTCGGGACAACTCTTCTCAAAACATTTTTTGAACAGCACAACTGCTATTTATCTATAAGACAATAAAGCCATATGAGATTAAATAAAAAAAAGAAGGAAGAGAATGATTCTGAAGCCTCAAGTATATCTCAGTTATTTTCATTTTTGTGATTTTATTATAAATACTGATTTCCTCCTCCTTTTCAGTCCTGCATTAAAGGCGTTAAGGAAGTTCTGCCATCATACTTGTAAATGAGAAAGGTTCGACTCCGCTTTTAAGATCCACGATTATATAGAGGAATCGGATTATCAAAGATCCGATTATCTTCCACAGTGCCAAGATTCCTTGCGGCTCCAGAATACTGATAAGAGGCGGGAAAGCTCTAGGGGGTGTGTACACTGTCAAAAGTGGCATAGTGAGGAGGGACAGGAATTGTTCCCCCCAGTTCATTAAAGGCACCCCAAGTGGAAGGAGGGAAGGGAGAATGAGGAGGAGGAAGTTTCTGAGGAGGACATAAACTTGAGTTTGAAAGTCTGAAGCACACATACAAACAGTGGGGACGAAGATCTAATTAGCGGGGATGAGATGAGGAAAAGAGGACAAGGAGTGTTTGAAGGGGGTGAATGAAGCTGGGGGCTAGAACAGACAGATGAACAGAAATGGAAAGATGGAGATTTAGGAGGGCAGATAGACAAAAGCAAATTTACGAGGATGTTCACGAATTGGGCATTTGGAGGATTTTGGAAAAGTGCTGGGTATAAAGAATTGCAAAGATACACATTTGAAAACTACAACAGCTAGAGAAGGAGCAGCAGCAGAAACAACAACAACAGCAGCAGCAGCAGCAGCAGCAGCAGCAGCAGCAGCAACAGCAGTAGCAGCAGCAGCAGCATCAGCAGTAGCAGCAGCAGCAATAACAGCAGCAATAACAGCAGCAGCAGCAGCAGCAACAACAACAACAACAACAACAACAACAACAACAACAACAACAACAACAACAACAGCACTATTAGAAACAGCATGAGCATCAACAACACACAGCAACTCCAGTGGCATAGTAACAGCTCCAGTAAACAAGTAGTCCACATAAAATCAGTCATCCTCATTACAACACTATGAGCGACAGCAAAACACAACATATAACAAACAAAGCACGAACAAATTAGGAATCAGGACTACGTTTGCTTGGTTCGTGCAATATGACAAAATGGGAAGCCACACCCCTTCCTCAGCAAAGAAAGTATCAGTCTCTAGGCAAGCTGCGACTGATACGGAAGGGACAGGAAACAAGTCACTGACTTGCGCGTGGTGTTTGTTATACGTATACATTTGCCTCATTCATAAGTATACCGACTGCCGTTGATTCATGCCACATCCTCCTCCGACACAATGCCGTTGATAAGATGTTCTGCTACCAAATTTGAAAGCATAGCTGGTTGCCTTTATGTTGCAGAGCTTTTTCTTCCGGTTTTGTACAAACTGTGACATATTTCTAACAAACCTCTAGTAGGTGTACATTGTAACTGGCGCGCATCAACCAGGAGCCTACCCTTTGCTAAGGACTGCTCACAACATACAGGAATAGGGTGTGGCTTCCCTAGATGTCAAATTGAAGGGACCAAACAAACGCAGCCTAGGCGCAGAATTTCCGCGATGAACTCAAATTCTAAACTGATACATAACGAGAAATATTACTGGCTGATTCAGAAACAATGATATTTATTAGCTACTATAGCTTTTACTTCCGGGTTCATTCGGAACACATTCTCAGTGATAAAATCACAATGAATACAGAACTTACTGGTGACTGTGATTGGCTGCTGAGATCTGAAACATCCCTTTACATTGGTTGTTGTAAAATTCTTACTTCCCAGTGTAACTAGACAGACACACCAATAAGGAGAGCTATTCTGTCATTAAAAAGTAATATTTCGATAATTATCCAACCGACGACAGCGGGTGCATTCCACAAGGAGGTGTAATATTACCTAAACAGTTACACTACCTAAACAGCATTTTGTCGTATGTTACATAACAAACGTGAACTATTATTTAGTAAAATATCTGAGAACTTGCATTAACGAAAGGATCTTTTACCATAGTAAGAATTACATGAACTTTCCATGCTGAACGCACCCAAAGGTGCATTTGGCACCCATGCACTAATGTATCCCACCAATTTAGGCTCGGGAAGTCTGTCATCATCTGAAACTACCATCATTGTCATTCTATATCTTTAACATCATCATCCTCGAAAGCAGCAGCAGCAGCAGCGGCAGCAGCAGCAGCAGCAGCAACAACAACAACAACCACAACAGACCTTTAAAAAAAGCCATAATAAGAAAACAAAACAAAGAGGAAACAGAGGCGGCTTTGGCAAGAAAACAAACACAAAGAAAACAACACTGCCGAACGTCACAAAACGATTAGCAAACAATTAGGATGGATCGATCTGTACGCTTACAACTACAATCAACGGCACCCTCTTTGCACGCTTTCGCCCCCTCCCAAATTTAGATAACAAAATACAGATGTTGATAAACGATTAGAACAATACAGCATACAGTACAAAATTAACAGCTAAGTCAAAACCTTTACATCGCATAAAAGGCGATGCCAATAGCGTGATTGATTTTCTAACCCGTGCCATTCGGCAATAAATAATTGTGACGCATTCAGGGTATTTATAGATGTAGTTAATAAACAATAATATTATTATTAACGGCAGGATCGGTAACACATAGAGGACACACAAAGAGTCACAGCTGTGCTGCGAAGATCGGCTTTGTAGGTTAGTTGGCATGAAATAAAAGGCATACTGAGCTATCAACAATTTTAATTATTTGATGAGGGACTTCTGTCTGGACTCAGATTGCTAGTCTGCTATACGTAAATATATGGGGAGCTAGATCTACACAATATGTACATCTTTGATCACGCCACGATACCTTTTAAGCAATTTGCGTGCATGGATCAGCATCTATGACAGTCCACAGTTTTTGCTGGTATTCTAAGCTGCACTGAAATGTGTTATTGACATTGTGTCTGGGGCACGATAAAAAAACTAACTTCTTATTAGTTCTAGGAGCATGTCTAAGAGCAGCGCTGTTATTACACTTATCTGTAATGTACCATATACAAATGTGGACTGGTTATGACTGTTACATGTTTAAAAATGCCTGTAGCATTACAGTAGCAAGACAGACGTTATGGGGTGATTTGTTCACATAAGCCTAGAACGCAACGTTTGGACCCCGATCACAAAGCAAAGTTCCCTGGGAACTCATTTAGAAACGAACAGCATTACAATTTGGCCTTTTCTTTTTAAAAGAAAAATCCTTCTGGGAATGGATCATCATCTTTTATTAATGCCACTGTTTAAAGCATAAGTTTGGATTTGAAAGGAAAAAAAAATAGATAATAAAAAGGGACATCGAGCCCTTTACTCCCAATGGACTATGCAATCATCTTGATTGCTTCAGGAGCTTGACTTGGCCCCCGAAACCTAACACTTTACATAGCTGGCATCACTCTGAAGAAGTTCCTCTGCTTGTATTATTTCTTCTGCAACTTCTGATGGTCTGAGACTATAGAGTAGGACGAGAATAAGGGCCATGTTTCGTCCAACTTCCATAATTGAGAGCTTGCACATTAACGATGGGTTCTATTACGTTGTAAAAAAATTACATTCATGCATCGGTGCTGAGTGCATGGCACCCATAGCAGAATTACTGTAAAAGTTACAGTGGTAAATGGTTCCATCGTTCATGTGCAAGTTCTGATCAGGTCTATTCTTCTATCTCCTCCTTTCTCCATCCATCACTCATTCCCACCTCCCGGCCTCATACAACCTTTCCTTCTCCTAAACTCCAAGTCAACAAATCATTACGGGGACTTAAAGAAATTATGTAGCAAGCATTATAATAATGCATAGGAATTAACGGTCACAACGAACTCTTCCAATGAAAACCCAAGCGTAAACATCATTTTAAACGTACAAGCCCCTTGCTTCCAATTAAAAGAATTACAACCAAGGCCAAAGAATGCCGCAAAGAAACAAGTTCAGTTAATTTAAACGAAAAAAAAAAGAAAGAAAGAAGTTCATGAGGCTAATATACAGGTTATCGTTCAGGCACATCGTCTCTGCTACGGAGGTACTGGCGTTAGGCTGGCACTCCCGAATACGTCACAATGTGAGGAGAACCATCAGCAAACCAGCGATTAAGTCAGACTTGACTGGACGCTAAAAGATGTCCGTTGGTTCTCTGATGATATGACAAACCACAATATCTGTGCAACCAAGTCTCTTATATACTTATTCAATTACTTTTTGCAATCGCCACAGGCACCCTATTAAGACTACACGCCTGCTAATTGCTTTTTCGCGAGTCAAAATACGTGCCCTTTCCTTGACCGGCTGTGACTGCATCCCCCTTGTTTTCCTCGTTCGCTCTCTCACAGGACCACAGCTACACCTAACTTGCTTTGTTTACGTTTGGTTCGGAATGGAAAACACTATGACTAAGATTTGTGTAGATCTAGTCTATCATTTGTTGTGTGTGTGTTGCTTTGGTCTGTATATCTTCTTGAGATAAATCTAGTCTACTCCGTTATGTATAGACTATAATTATACTTAAATGATTACATTATTACTTTGTGGTATCCATACCCATTGCCTCCCACCCACCTCTCTTTGTCCCCTTATGATCCCAATTCCTGTTTCAAGCATGAAAACGAATGGCGCTATTTTCACATACCATGTCGACACCTACGTGCAATATCAGTCAGCTGCTACGAACAGTGATGGGTCCCGCCGGTGGCGGGGGTGGGGGAAGAGGGGAAGGAGAGGAGGGAGAAAGAGGAGAGCGGGTAGTGGGCCAGCCTAGCAATTCCCCTTCTTTGATTTCTTGTCATAGCATGAGAGAGAGANAGAGCGAGCGTCCGTATTAAACGTGCTCCACTGTGCTTGTATAGGAAAACGCCTTAGATTCAATCAGGGAATCTGGTACTGCAAGGACACATGCACCATTGAGGCGACCCCTGCCCGCCCCCCCCCTCCCCCAGAAAAAAAGGTAAAAGGCCCATGCATGTGGAACAGGTCCTCACATTTATACCTATGGCATCATCCCAGCCCTCTGACAAGCAACCGAATGAAAAGCATCCTATAAAATGCACGAGTAAGCATGACTACGCATTGGAAACGCTTGTATCGACATCACTATTCTCAAGCCCGCAGGACACTGACACCAAGATCCGCTGAAAGGTGAACTCGCGACAGGAGCGACCTTTGCTATCGAGTTGAACTTGTCAATTTCATGAAACGGACGACGATCGCCCCCTGGCGGATTAAAAAAAAGAATTCGGCTTGGGTGATGGGTTATATCACGTGATCAGAGCTCACACCGGAAATCATGGCAGAGAGAATGTCGCCAAGGGAGGGCCAGCTCAACTTCGATTAAAGCGACGCCAAGCACTCGAGGAGAATTCCGAGAAAGGCTGTTGATCACTGAAAGCTCATCTCATCTTCGGGCTGCGTCTGTTTGGTCCCTGCAATTTGACGGAAGGACAGGCCACACCCCTTCCTTAACAAAGGAAGTTTTAGTCTCTAGCCACTTCAAGATGACTGCGACTAATGCGAAAGAGACAGAAAATGATGCATTGACTTGCGAGTGATGCTTGCTATACTTCAATCACAAGCATACTTACCACCGCTGATTCTAGCCATGTCCTTCTCCATCATGAGGCCATTGATAAGACGTTCTCTTAACAAATCTGAACCCGTAGATGGTTGCCATCATGTTGCCGAGCTTTGTTTCCCGGTGATCCAAAAGATGTCACATTTCTAACAAATTTCTAGTGGGTATTCACCCTTCCTCAGTGTGACTGGCGCGCGTCAACCAAAATCGTACTCCTGATATCTGCACTGCTAAGGAGGAAGTGTGGCTTGCCTTGTTGTCAAACGGGTCATTTTTTCTCAAATGTAAAGAACGATAACTCTCGACCCTCACTGTGGGCGAAAAAGCCTTCCGGCCGTTTTTTTTTTGTTGCTATTTGGCTTTGTAAATCTGAGAACCAATTGTGAACAAATTATCAACTGTAGAGGCTTGTGCTTAAGCTTGCACACGATTATTCTCAGGGGTATCATGAACAATTTTCTAGCGCATTCAAAGGGACGTTCATTAAACTATAACATCAGGAGCGTCTTGAAATTATCAAAGATAAAGAACAAAATATCCCATACGCAAGTTACCGTCGCCAGCCGGAGGTCGTATTTATTGCTCTTTATGATTACTCATTCAGGAGGGCTGAATTACACTTCTCTGCCAGATGTTGGGTGCTAGTTTTCGCAAGGCAGGGCTAATTACCCTAAGGACCCTTGGTGGTTGAATTTTGCTACATGAAATTATGAAATAGATATGTTACATTTGCTTTAGAATACAACAGGGATATAATGAAAAACGCCAAGCGTACCCGCACTTCTGGAGCGCCACCTAGCGGATTCAAGGGAGTTAATTTTAGGAAAATGACCCATTGCACGGACCAAACAAACGTAGCCAGCCTTGATGTTCTTCATTACAGAAATTATTTTTGTATTTGTTGGAAGTCTTTGAATACATGCAACCGCTTCAGGGAACTACGAATACCTCCACAAACTAACCAATCATAGAGTCACCGAGGGAAAAGAAATGGGCGGTCGATGGGTGGATCAGGTGAGACAGGAATTTGTCCACGAAATAAAAAATACATAGGTCTATATTCTTTGAACACTCCAGCTCTGTTTTGCTTGCCTATACTAACTTTGATATCGGGTTTTTACGCGCGTCAGCAAGATTTGACACTGAGAACTTGAGCATTTCGATGGGACCTCTTACCATCGTAAGAATTACATTAGTGCACCGGTGCTGAACGCACTCTAAAAGCGCTCAACATGCAGAATGCATAATATCTTACGATGATAAGAGATCCCATCGTTAGTGTGCCAGTTCTTGTATATTGTGCCTTTCAGGATGTAACAGTACCCATGTGGTAAACTTTCAGTTTTTCTATCTACTGAACTTGAACTTGAACTTGAACTATCAATTTTGCCAAGACAACAGAAGTAAAGAGAAGTCAAGGGCCCCAAAGACTAGTTAGACAGGAGTATTTTGCCCTGAAAGTCTTCTGTTGCACTTGATTCCTTCCATTCCTTTATCATCATAAACTGATTTATAAATAGCAGAAAAATAAAACCAGCCAAGATAACGGTGTCATTTAAATCAGGTGTTTCCCACACGTTGGGTCGTTTTGGCTCAGTAGATGATAACCTCAGAGCTCAAACGCTTTGATGATAGTCGTATTGCTTTCTATAATGCTATAATGACTTTGATGTAAACGTGCGTAACTAGCATGTCTAAGCGGACGCAGCTGGTATAAACAACAGTAACTGCTCTTCTCCTCATAATTCGCTGTTGATACACCTGTAAAATTTTGATGAAGTTTGCAAGGAAGAGACACAGTATCTTCTCCACTCCACTAGTTACGCTAACATAATAAACAGTTTACGGCAGAGGCAGATAATTAGAACGGCTGTTATTGTTTCTTGAGTTTAGCTTCTGCTTCACATGCCGAACGTTTTTTGTGTTGTTGTTTTTTTGGTGCTCATTTTCTCACAACATGCAGTTAAGTGAGCTACATGATGCATTTGTAAAGACAGAGGCGTGGAAGAGTATGAAATGTGGGAGGCATGTAGAAATCAAGAGCAGAGAGGTGTAGGAAAAGATCAAAGGAGAAAAAAAAATAACACAGAAGCATGGGGAGATAAAGGGACGAGCAAGAATGAAGAAGAGTAGAATGACATAGGCCGGAGTGAGCAAAGGGAAAAGAAATGAAAGGGCACAAGCTAGAAAGACAGACGTAGGAAGACAAAGAAAGACACATTAACGACATATTATGGGCTTGGAAAGACAAAAGTGTACGCAGTGTCTCTTTGCTACGTATGTGACTGCTGTACGTGGATAGATCTCTATTATTATCTGTATCGTGTGTTGTCAGAATGCTAGTGATCAGCGCCTATAAATGGCAGCGGCACTGTATGCTCCCGAGGGAGCCGAGAGTGTCCTAGAGTGATCAGGCCGGCTGGGGTAATAATAGTGTGAAGTCGCATGAGCGGGCATTAGCCTGGATATGAGACGAAAACCGCATTATTATTATTATTATTATATATACACACTCTGTTGTTCGCTCACGTATCATTATTGTGGTCTGGCTTACAGTTAAATAAAATAGTTAAATTTATTCAGCTTGCTCAACTTTTTGTGTACGTGCTTGCGGAGACATGGGGACATGGAGAGGCGCACGAGGAAGAAACATGTATGAGAATGGAAAGAAATAAGGGTGTGGAGAGACATGAGGGTATTGAAAGACAAATATGGGCGTGCAAAGACATGGGAGCGTGGAAAAAAACCAATAGGGACGTGGACAGATTTAGGATCGTGGAAAATCATAGGGGGGCGTGGAAAGACAGGAAGTGTGGTAAGACAGGGGGGGTGGTGAGACACTAGAAGCGTGGAAAGTCATAAGGGCGTAAACAAAAAAAGAGCATAGGGGCGTGGAAAAAAAAGGAAGTATGGTAAGACAAAGGGCGTGGTATGACACTAGAAGCGTGGAAAGTCATAAGGGCATTAAAAAAAAAAGCATAGGGGCATGGAAAGGCGTAGGGGTACGGAAAACATGATGGCGTGGAAAGACATTTTGGGCGTGATAGCACAATGGAGGCGTGGAACGTCATAATAGGCTTGGAAATACACAGAAACCCAGAAAGACAAAGGAATGTAAAAAGACTGAACATTACCCCAAGACTTACCAGTGTTTCCACATCCTTCCCGCACGGCCGGAGGTAGCAGAGCTGGTGCTCTTGGAAACCGTTACAGGTGATAGGGTCGACCACGATCCTCATGGACACGCCCACATCGCACGTGACGGAACAAGGTGTCCAATCAGTGGTCTTCTTATAGCAGGGCTTGATAGCCGCATTCGCCAGTGGGTCAATCGTAGGGGGCGGGGCTGGCGTGGAGGTGCGGTCTGATGAAATTAAAATACAACACAATATAAAGCTTATATGTGGAGAGAGAGAGAGAGAGAGAGAGAGAGAGAGAGAGAGAGAGAGAGAGAGAGATCAGGTAATACTGTACTATAATGCTGTAGTTGCATATCGTTTCATGTCTAAGAACAACAAGTTGACGAGAAAATCATTTATGGTTTACAAAATGTCATAAGAATAATTTCGAGCGACCAAAAACTAGCAAAATATCTCTAGAATTAATATAGGAAGATTTTAGCTGAAATAACTTTCACAGGTCGGCGCTAAGTAAGCTTGGGCTTAATTGTTCTGACGCGACATAAAGCCTAATTCAAACAAAACAAACTAACAAACAAAACATTCACAAATAGATCTAATGCAGAGAGGTTCTATCAAATGTTTATTTTTCGTGAAGAGTTGTAGTGGCTGTAGATAAGGATGTACAGTGTACCAGAGAGGACATTTTGCCGCTGATAGTGCTCAGCACGGTGACATGTAAAACCACTGCTCTAGGTGTGTGGTTTATCCTAAACGACACAAATCTATAATACTGTGTTTGTTTAATCCCTGCAGTTTGATTAAATTGGAAGCCACATCTCTTCCTTGTATTCTGTGGACAGTCCTTGGGGAAGGGTACGCTTTTGGTTGTTGCACACCAGTCACAGTGAAGAAGTGTGTACATCTGCTAGAAGTTTGTTAGAAATGTGTCGTCTTCAGTACGAAACCGGAAAAAAGGAAAGCTCGGCAACATGGCGGCATCTAGGCTTCAAATTTGTTCGTGAAACATCTTATAAACGGTCTGAAGTCGGCGGAGGGGTGGTTTGTAGGTTAATGGATGGGGCAATAATATAAGTAGGCTTATAGCAAACACCACTTGCAAGTCAATGCATTGCTTTCTTTCTCTTCCGCATCAGTCTCAACCATCTTGGGCTTGACTAATGACTTATGCCTCTTTTGCTGGTTTTGCTAAGGAAGGGGTGTGGCTTCCCGTTTTGTCAAATTGCAGGAACCAAACATACGTAGCTCTGAATAACAATATAGACCACGGCTTCCCTCACTCAGTGTGAATGAGTGCTGTGAAATGTCTCGATGGGCATGTAGATTGACAGATAGCATAGTTAAACCTCAACGGTGAAGAATTAACAGAGAATGTAGTTCGCTCAGACGCTGGCATTATTTGCGTGGGGTCTTCAAGTGTTTCTAAATCTGCGCTTTCTTGGACCGCAGGGGTTCTCAACCTGGTATACCCTTACCTCCAAAATGTTCTCCTGAGGAGGTACGCAAGACATGTAGGCTACTAAATACTAAATAGGGTTAAAACTTCCCGATTAAAAAATACTACACTCTGACTGAGACCAACTGAATGAATGTGAGAAGTTTACTAAATAAAGAACCCGATCTAAATACATTTCAAAGTATTTTCAGCTTAATGGTAATATGATGAATTTACCAAGTATAAAAAGTTTATTCGTAGACCGCAACAAAATTAGAACTCTTTAAAAATGTGTACACCCAGGCCATCCATGATAAATGTGTAAACAATGGTCTGTTACTCTCTCTCTCTCTCTCTTTCTATCTCTCTCTCTCTCTCTCTCTCTCTGTGGAAAGGGGGGTGTCTGGGNGGGGGGGGGGTGTCTAAGGCCTCTTGTCTTTCCATACAGATCCATTTCCTTGCCCAGCCTCAGTGGCCCTCTGTTATACATGTACAATGTATCCTATGTCATATCTATATATGCGCATATAATACTTGAGCAAACAAATTATCATTGTCCGGACAATGAAAATGCGATGATGTCTGTACTGAAGAAATTCTGATGGAAACCATCGGATGACTCAGAATGAAGTGAATGAATGCAAGTGAAGTTTTTCTCATTGTCCTTCTTAGAAAAGTTGAGAACCTCTGAAGAATTTCAGCGTCCGATGCTTTCATCCTACTCTCTATACTCTCTCTCTCTCCATATCTCCAGGGATTTTTTTTGTTGCCCTCTCAATAGCCTTTCTTGTCCATGCTTCCCTCCTCACCAAAAGTTTAAACGTAGAACTCAATACAGTTCACCATTTCACAACTGCGACAATGATTCCACTAGCAGCTGCAAATTCGTGCGAAAAGTCTATAAATATATGCCCGTCCGTTGCGCACAAACGGGAGTTCCGCTCACGGAAACATTAAATTTAATTACCNTGAAAATGCGAGAATGTCTGTACTGAAGAAATTCTGATGGAAACCATCGGATGACCCAGAATGAAGTGAATGAATGCAAGTGAAGTTTTTCTCATTGTCTTTCTTAGAAAAGTTGAGAACCTCTGAAGAATTTCAGCGTCCGATGCTTCATCCTACTCTCTATACTCTCTCTCTCTCTCTCTTTCTCTCTCTCTCTCTCCATATCTCCAGGGATTTTTTTGTTGCCCTCTCAATAGCCTTTCTTGTCCATGCTTCCCTCCTCACCAAAAGTTTAAACGTAGAACTCAATACAGTTCACCATTTCACAACTGCGACAATGATTCCACTAGCAGCTGCAAATTCGTGCGAAAAGTCTATAAATATATGCCCGTCCGTTGCGCACAAACGAGAGTTCCGCTCACGGAAACATTAAATTTAATTACCATTTGAAAAAAAAAGAAGAAAAAAATGCCTAGAGGGAAAACACGTGTTTCCTGCGGGTTTTGAAGAATTCATTAAAATATCTAAAGTGCATTTTTTTTTGTGCGTGTGCAAACCGCCAGAGAGTCTATCTGATTAAAGATTTTCGCGGTTTGCTCTGAATATTAGATTTCGAACAGACGAAAGCAATCATTATTATTTTAAAGCTCTGGAAACGGAATGAAATTTTATCGTTCGAAAAAACAATAAACAAAATAATTATACTGGAATGAAGTCTAACGTAGACTCGTCACACAAAAATATTGTACTTGCTAGCCCTACTTATGTGTATATTATGGAGTAAAGGCAGGTATGTGTCCTCGCGTTCTCACGTGTATGTATGTGAGTGTATGTGTGTGAGTGTATGTATGTATGTATGTATGTATGTATGTATGTATGTATGTATGTATGTTGTATGTATGTATGTATGTATGTATGTATGTATGTATGTATGTATGTTTTTATGTGAGTGTATGTGTGTGAGTGTATGTGTGTGTGGGTGTGAGTGTGTGTGTATGTATATAAAGTGTGTATGTGTATGTATATAACTTGTGTGTGTGTGTGTGTGTGTGTGTGTGTGTGTGTGTGTGTGTGTATGTTTACGTGTGTATATTGTGTGTGTGTGTGGATGTGTCTGTATATATATGACAGGGTGCCTATGTGTGTAAATTGTGTGTGTGTGTGTGTGTGTGTGTGTGTGTGTGTGTGTGTGTGTGTGTGTGTATGTTTACGTGTGTATATTGTGTGTGTGTGTGGATGTGTCTGTATATATATGACAGGGTGCCTATGTGTGTAAATTGTGTGTGTGTGTGTGTGTGTGTGTGTGTGTGTCTGTGTGTGTGTCTGTGTGTGTGTGTCTGTGTGTGTGTGTGTGTGTGGCCCAAGATCGGGTCAGCGCACAGGTCTACATCTGTGTGTGTGTGCTAGAGAGACTATGTTCTACCGAATATTCAGACGTGCTCGCCTACAAAATTTCCACTGTCCATGTCAAAGATGAGCGAGTATTTAAATATAATAATCTTTGCAAAATAAAATTCATCCCCATTTACTTCATGCTCACCCATAAAGTCGATAGGTTCGTGTACAAATCATTGCACATTTGATTTCTGCAAAACGAAATAAAATATTTAAGGCACCTATCCCACGCTAATCCTAATGACCTGGTTCCTAGTCAAGCGAAATGACCATCATTCTAAATGATCTCAAGACATACATGTAAACAGTCTTAGAGTACCTGATTAGAATCTAGTCTAGAGTACCTAATTAGAATGAAGAGAAACATTTTAACACTTGCATTCACGGATGTTATTCGAATTATGTATAAAAGTAGCTTTCTTCAAAAACGTCATCCTTTTTACTGCCATTCCCCAGGGCAGACTGCGTCTCTCGTCATGATGCATAATGGTGATGTTACACGCATATACTAGTTACAACACCCGCATAATTGTTTAGAGCTTGCGCATTAGCGATGGGATCTCTTACCATCGTAAGAATTTTACCAGTGCATCGGTGCTAAATGCACTCTTGGTAGCGTTCAACATGCAGAGTTAATGCAATTCCTACGATGGTAAGAGATCCCATCTTTAATGCGCAAATTCTCAACTCATTAACGTGGGTGTATCCTTAGAACTCACGTCAAGGGAGTAGTTTTTGGAGAAAGAAGCAGATAGTCAGGTAATTACGCAAGGGGATATAGAGAAGTGAAAGTTAAGTTTCAAGATAATGCGTTTTTGCTTCAACCCCATGGATTTTTATGAGATACACTATATCTTTAGAAATAGGGCTAAAAATCTTTTATTTCGAATGATTGAAACACTTTTTGTTGTTTTTTTTTCCGCTGCAGCACGGACAGAGACCTCATGTTGCTATGAAAATTACAAATCTGTCCTAGACAGTTGCAAAGGTGGAACATTTCTAGTTGTTTAGTCGGTTGGATTTCGGTAAAATGTGCATGTTTTTAACTTCGACATGCGGACATGCCGAGATATCGGACTGTTTTCTCAGATACCTCCCACTCAATAGTGTCAAGCCACATCTGGAAACATTATGCATTCAGCGAGTGTGAATCACTTGAGCTATGCGCAGCAAATTATGCATGTCGATACAGTTACATACTGGAACGCAAGACGATAAACAAGATTATTGATCCCTAGATTTTATAATTAGGTCGTTTCAGTTGTCACGTGACCAAGAGATTGTCTATTATAAACTGATTTGTTTATATTCTCTGCACATGCAAGATGCTCGCCGTTCATCTAAAACACCCCTTCATGCGCAATGCATGTAAACAAACCAGCTTGCCAGCGGCAATTCTTTGGTCACATGACAGAACCGGAAATACGTCATATATGAATATTTTCGACGAAAGAGGAGCCGGGCTCAGCTAATGAATGATTAGATTACAAGTGACGCAAAAAAAAAAAAAACACCTGACAGTTTATTTTTGGTCATGTATTTGTGTTAACTGCCGAAATAGTTTTCAGACTCATTACCAACAACATCACAAGGTGTCAAAACAACAACAAAAAAGTAAAGCAGCAGCAGCAGCAGCAGCTTCTTCTTCTCTGTTTAAACCCGCAAACCTTTCTTAGCCAAACGCTTTGTAATACGATCACACCATTTTTGCTGTGGTCGATCCCCATTAGAAACAATGTTGAAGCTCTTGTTGTAGCCAGAGGGTCACTGTAAGCGATACACTGTGCAGTTATAAGCTAATCACAGAGAACATAATGAAGTTGCCATAAAGCATATTTCCAATTAACAGGAGTTCGCATTGGCGTGCTGTTTTCTTCATTTTCGCTTGTCGATTCTCCCAGCAGACGTCACAAAAAACGGAAGTCCTAGAAATGGGAAGAATGTCCACACAATTTGTGTTAACAACACCCTAATGTTTCGTAAACCGTCCGTGACTAAATATTTTAGATAAGATTTTAGCTTTCATTTTTACCCTGTGAAAAAAAACATGCTTGAGATAACAAGGCTTTAAAAAAAAACAACTGCTTCATTGTAGCCTACATCTTTGAAGTTGGCGGCATCAGTAACAAACCTAATCATGGTAATGAAGGACACAGTCGTTTCCACACGAAAACACTGTGATCTTAGTAAACAATACTAAACTTAATGCCACGAGAAAATCTGACGTGCACCTGTCCAACACCAGAGGGCGTGCTTAGCTTTGATGTGTCGCTACAAGACTTGAATAAGCAAGAGCTTCATTCCACTAGATGATACTGCCAGAGTTCAAGGTGAAACATTCCTGCCAAACATCGTTGTATCCCGTTTCAATATGTTCGCATTTAGAGTGTAAATATTTGTTTACCACATCAGCCACTTGGAAGATGTTTTTGGTTACGAGGTGCTATCCAAAAGTCTCTAGGAGCTGTACCTGTAAACGCGCATAGTCTTGCTCTTGATCTCATATTCTCTATCAACTTCGAAATAGTCCATTACGGAGTCGGCACAAAGGACACATACCAGTACACTGAGTGTTGACAGAGAGACAGTTTGAATTGATTTTGTTTATAAGAATTCATTATATGTGAAAGAAGAAAAATGAACTTAGTGCATAATTATCTCAGTCACTATTAATCTCAATAATTATCTATCTGGCGAAAAAAAAATCTGGAAAAAAAAGACGTTTTGGAACTTTGGGAACTCTACTTCCTGGGCATTGTTTTAGAATGGTGAAACGCCTCAGAAACTTACAGTATCTAAAAAAACAAACACATTAAATTAGTTGACAGTTACGAAAACTATGAGACATGTACAACCAAATTCCAGTAATGTACTGGAAATGAAAAAGACCACATAAACAAATGAAAGTTCAAAAGAAAAATATCAGTGTCACAGACAAAAGCAGTAGGACAGTGTCTAAGAGTCTTTGTTGAGTCCAAATCAATATTATCAACGCTGGGAAAGCCCCTTGGTTGATACAGGTCGAGGGGGAATTTAACGCAACAGAAACAAAACGGAAGCCAGTAAAAACATAAAGTAATCCTTTTCAACCCTGTTTTCAGACACTTTCTCCTTAAAAGGATATAAACATGTCTCTTTCTTGATCCTTTCCCGTTCTCTGCTTAATTCCGTGGCTTATATGTCCCTTTCGCTGTTTCTGTAAACTTTACTGCCCAGCTGTCGCTTTCTTTTCTTTCAGCCTGTTCTCTCTTTCTCTCTCGCACAGCTCTCTCTTTCGATTTCTCCCCCGGGCTTCTATCTGTTTCACTTTCTTAAATCGAATTATGCGAACACTGAAAACGATCCTTGCAGTACTCGTGAATGATTCTCCCCCTTTAAAATCAATACCCATCATGCTTTGTGACTGTACCAGATCGATAGAAACTGAATTGAGCCGAGGCCCTTTTTCCGTTCAATGTTAATCCAATATGGCGTCGAAAAAACTGTTTTATCTGGGCACTTTGAGTCAACAGTGATTGTGTTACCGGGACAAATACACGCACACAAGGGGACGCTCCGGGAAGTCCCGATAGCTACGCGAGTAGGACTGGCCAAAGGGAGGATATTCATGGATTTTGTTTTGTGTCTGTAGGACAAGATTTGTTGGTGGATCGTGTTATACATAACATACAGTTATGGAAACTTACGCAAATTTATGCGCCCGAACTGTGATCAAAATGGGGGGGGGG
>JAWQUT010000213.1:167777-189263 GCA_033807755.1 Ellobium chinense
GCCTAGAACCAGCCAGCAGAGAAATACCGCCACCACTACCACAACGCCATCGGCGACGATGACGACCACCACCCCCACCAATCACAACAACGACAAGACACACTAATACTCACACCACATGGGGTTCTGCAGGACAAGGTTCTGACTCTCCAAGCCTCTGTATCCAGCCAGCAAAGAACTGCCTGACGCTTCCATCTTCTGACATGTCCACTCTCGGCAGCACTTGTTCTTCACTTTGATCAGTTTCGGCTCGTGACACGTCAGTTCTGAAACCAAAAATGAAAGAAGATTATTTACATGTCCAGGAATCTGCATTATAAGAATGGGCCGAGCGCGTGGCATGCTATTTTTCGAACGCGATAAACTCAGAAATCGATGTACATAAAATTTGGTCGCGACCATCAATGTGCATGAAATTCGATTGAGGAGGGTTTAGCGCCAATATCTTCTCACCGAAAGTGCAATATTTCATTAATGATATATGGACAAGTATGTGCCGCTTCTTCCAGTTTGTCCCTATCAAGCATGAGTTAAAACTTTCGAATTCCGTCACCTTTGATTGATGACATCATGCAATGTAAAACCGTCCAGCACCGCATCACAAGATAAATACATAAATGTAGGAATCCAGTCTTGCACAGAGCGGGACTGCAGGAATGCACGCTACATGGTTCACTACAGTGCTGCACCACATACGGTGATAACGGAAGGATCTTCGTGTAGTAGATAACCTTATTTTTTGTCATGTGGTTTTTCATTCATAGAATGGGTGTCCATGCTAGTGGTTCATATTGCGCGTTGACGACCAAGAAGTGTGTGTAAAATCCATTCAATCAGGGCTGAAAAAATATGGTTGGGATGGATGGATGGATGGATGGATGGATGGATGGATGTATAGATAGACGGATGGACAAATGGATAAGCTGGCTAGCTGACTGGCTGGAAGGACAGATGGATGGATGTAAATGAATAGATGAGCTTACAGACAGACCAATGGACAAAGACCATGGAAAGACAAACAACCGGTAAATAGATGATTTTGCAGATGGATGGACGCATGAATGAATAGAAAAACGAACAGAATTGGCTAGGCAGGAAGAATTAAGTCAACAAACACGTGAATTGGAATTTGACCCGGGATCACTGTACTGAAAAGTGTATACAAAGGTGAGTAGCTCATGCCAACAAAGCATCCTCCCTTTTAACCCCAAACATAACAGCCTTTCAAAATGCTCCATAAATCTCTCTCTCTTGAGACCGCAGACAAAATGAAGGGTTATTGAGAGGCAGCTGGCACACATTCATCTTCATAACACTGGCCTCAATTAATGTCTGTAAACTCGCGTTGATTATTTTTGTAAACACAATATTAGGGAATTTAAACAATCCCAAAAACATAAATGCAAGGAACAGCGGGAAAAAAGAAAACGAGGCTAGACGCCTCAAAGAGGATGCTATATTTAGTGAGTAAAAGTTTGTAAAGTTAATAAGGGGCACGAACATGCGCAGTTAATAGAAAAGAGTTTACGTTAATTTTTTTTGTCTCTCTTAGATGAGTCAAGACACTAGCATGGAGGTAAAAATAAGACTGGTGTCCATTCTGCCCCATTCTTTTACAATGCAAGCCGCCCTTCTGAGAACACGATTTTGTGTAGGGCAAGAGACAGGATTACTTAGTAAGTGAACACAGCTCACCATAAACAATATTATCACGAGAAATCAAACAAAATAAACGTCTTTTTTGTTGGTGCGGGCAGTCGTTAGCATTGTAGCGTTAGTTTATGCCCTATCTTTTTCGTCACCCTTAGATACACTCCACCCTCTCTTGCCCTCTCCCTCCAAAACATGGCACTCACAAGAGCGCACTAAAAGTCACGTCGTCGGGAATCCAGTGTGAATTAGGATCTGGCATAGCTCTTTAGTGTTAAAGTAAAAATGCGCATACGGCATATCCTGGTGCCACGATCCTATTGCATATTATAACCTGGTTGTAAAAGTCACATCTGATTCAAGTTCATAACGTGAAAAAAAAGATCGTAACAACAGGAAACGCCATACGCGCATGCCTATACTTCTGTCATAACTGTCCGAAAGAGATCCGAACCTGAAAATGAAAACTCTCTGTTATTACATCCATAAGCTTCACATAGATGGGAAAGTGTTCTGGGATTATTGAAGGTGTAGTGTGGCCCTATGCATAATCTTTGCGTCAGTTAAGCCCTCATGGTGCTGTGATAGAATTTATTCTACTGTCCACTCGCTACGTTTGAATGCGGCAATGGAATATTCATAGGCATCGCCTTGACAAGTGCTGGGCGCGGGTGTAAACTGTTGCAGCCCAATGTCAGCTGGTCGGCCGGAAGACAACACATGCAATGGTCATTATTCGTAACACTGGTCACACAGCCAGCGGGAGGCTGGACCCGAGGCACTTCGTACTGGGAGAGTTAACGTATTGCGTTTACTACAGTGAGTACTGCTATTGTTTTGGGGAGTTCACTGTGGTTATCGCAGTGCGTCAACTAATGTAAAAATTAAGCCTACAGCCACAGATGAGGTATTAAAATTAATTACATAATTATTTAAAGGAAATGTAAATTCCAGCTATGTTCGGTGCTCCCATACCCACCTTGCCTCGTCTATAGATCTCATCTCTTCCCACATCCCAAGGCCATTACCTCTTTCTCCAAAAGCCACTCATTCCTCACATTTAGTTTACCCCATGGAATTTAAGCTCCACGTGTTCGTCTATAATTTCTCCCATTAAAAACAAAAACAAAAAAAAATCCGTGAAGCGTAATGGTGCGTGTAACATCTTTACCTATTTAGCGCACCATGCATTCACTCACTCACTCACTTACTCACTCACCCAGCTTCGACACCTGCGTGGCACCTGAGCGAGCATGTGCAACAACGGCATATGGAAGTGTGTCTTAGGTTTCGCTTCGATTCTCTTCATTACACCCGGCTTTTTTTTTTCTGTTTTAATTTTAGGATCGTAGTTCGGCACAAGCCATTATATATATATACACTGCTTATTACCATACGGCCACGCCTATGGTTGCCTTTATTGTAAGTTTCTGCTTGCTATCCCTCTCTCCTCTCTTTGTCTTTTGTGCATCATGGCATTGTAGTCTAAGAGATATTATGAGCGAAATGTCATTATTTCGAGATTGTTTTGGGGTTTACGTAATATGAAATAGACAAATATCAGGAAAAATATTTCATGTAATCTAGTATGTACTTTCGGCCTGAGGTATTACTGAAACAGTTTCTTTTTCTTCATCTTCAGTGTTTTGGGGTTTACGTAATATGAAATAGAAAAATATCAGGAAAAATATTTCATGTAATCTAGTATGTACTTTCGGTCTGAGGTATTACGGAAACAGTTTCTTTTTCTTCATCTTCAGTGTTCCCTGGTCATGCTATTAGACCGCTATGGGCTATGACATCGGTGGTCAGATGCTGCAGGTCTGTGCAGTTCCCCCATAGCTTCGTTTCATAGTCAGTTGGCAATGGCCAAAACCGTTCTCTTAATGCTGCCAGGAGAGGCCAGTCCTATGTTTGATCAGCCTGCAGGCATTGGCAGAAGGCTGTGCTGCGTATGCTTATCTTAAATGCAAGTGCCTGTTGAGCCTGCAGTGTCCAGGCCTTAATCGGAAGATAGTAATCTGATCTGCTGAGATTTCTAAGAGAATCCTTTGCATAGCTATGGTCTGTGTCCGTTTTCCAATCTGTAACAACCGGATTTTTGTATGGGCGTTTTGATTTGGGCATATAAGAGTGGCTGGTAGACTTACTGAAACGGTTTGATAGTGATCAAATTCACAAAGCACGAATCTAGGTGTAAATAATATGTAAGACTGCACTTCCCTCCGCCCTCATCCTACACACACACACACACACACACACACACACACACACACACACACACACACACACATATAAAAACCCGCCAAAATCATAACAAACTGTATCCTCTCTCATGTGTCCTTTCTTTTTCTACTCCTAGCCTTCAACCAAATATTAGGTGGGAGCATTCCTGGATAATGAAAAAGTAATTCAGGCAAATGCGGACTGAGCATGGCAAATAATCACTTCATTTGTAGCACTTTACAAATGATTTCATGCTTTATTGCATGGAATCTGAGAACTCTTAAGACCACATCGGTTACAGATGGACTGGTTCCGGCAGACCACCGGTGCGTTTCTAACCGCCAAAAGCATGTCTGCTGTCTGTTCACAAGGCAATAACTCTTAGCTCACCTGAGGGTTTTTGCAATTCCTGAGGGCAAGTGTTGACACAGCCGTAGAAGCCGTTCTGACAGGTGCACAGCTGTGAGCACTCCGGCTGGAACTTCTCGCCATCCTTGTATTCCACTCCGTCCACCATGCACGGTCTCTTGTCTTTACCTGGAAATGGTGAGCAACAAAACTGGAGGTAATGGAAAAAGTGATGATGAATCAATGATGATGAGTAAAATATGACCCCAAAAAATAACGTGATGGAGTCAACAGATCATTCTTAGTGAGGTAACTCCAACAAGGATCACTTCCGCTTTAAACTAAATGTAAATATGTGACTTGTTGTGCGATTGCATCATCAGATCTTCCTTCCGAAAGTAAAAGGCGCATCAGCCCATGAAAGTTACTATAACAGGCCGTATCAGCCAGTCATATTGTTCTGATGATGGAAAAGTACAGCGCGGAAGTAATGAATGCTAGAGTTGTGGTTTGCGATGCCTGGTCGACCATGCATGCGCAATAACTGAAAGTGGTCTTTAGTTCGTAAGGGTTAGCGTCCTCCCACACCATTGAATAAGCACAGGTTATTTGTTGTTGTTGTTGTCATTATTGTTGTTGTTGTTTTGTTGTTGTCGTTGTCGTTGTTGTTGTTGTTGTTGTTGTCGTTGTTGTTGTTGTTGTTGTTACCTGAAATATTCAACAGATAATAAGAAGAAAGGAAACTCTTCACTATGTACAGCTAAACAAGACATTCTATTATCAAATGAAGACCCCCCCNCCCCCAACAAGCACACGTTTAAACCGGAAGGGCACCTGATACCACAACTTTACCAGGTGTGGCCCAGCCCCATTAAGAGTGTCAAGAAGTAAAATGCCGTGACACTTGTTATGAGGCTGTTCTTCCTCTGAACGTCCTCTGTTATTGGGGCTTAACGAAGTAGTATCTGGTACGTAAAAGAGAGAGAGAGAGAGAGTGCGTATCGCATCCACAGACGAGCAAGAATTTTATTATATTATGGTGAATAAAATGTTTATAGTTTGGAACACATTAAAAAAAAATAAGAAAGTTTTGTGCAAACCAGCGAAGGATTAAGAAATACACTTTAATACTTAAAATACAAAATGGACTTCTATCGTGATATAAACGTTTATAATGATAATGATATGATAATAATAATAATAATAGTAATAATGATAATAGTAATGGCAATAATAATAATAATAATAATAATAATAATAATGAGGTTTAGAAGTATGGCATCCACTTGAGTGCCCGTCCACGTGACCTCATAACCCAAACAGGTCAAATCTCGCAAAGACATTCTCAGCTCCCTGGAAAGCATACAGTGCGGTTGCTTGTTACAGGCGCTGATTACTAGCATTCACTGCCCATAGTCGAGCACCTATTTAATGAACAGTTAAACAGGAGAAACTTTGAACAAAATGCTTTCCCAAGGAATTTATAACATGATCATGGCAGGGATAGAACCCGATAGTTTGATTCTCAGTCCAATGCCGGGACCTTTCGGTTACACTGCTCCACAAGATAGAAGTAAGTCAACAAATGAGATGAATTTGTAGTTGTTAACAATAGAGAAGGAGGCATGGCATCATTTGTCTTCTTACCTAATCCCCAAGCGACAATGATAACATTTTTCATATTGTTTGTTGCATCGGTCACCGCATAGGTAGAAGCCTAGTCGCCGTTTGCAACAACAACAAAACAACAACAACAACAACAACAACAACAACAACAACAACAACAACAGCAGCAGCATCAACAACAACAACAACAACGAGAACAACAACAACAACAACAACACTACCACCACCATCACTACTACCATCATCACTACCATTATCATCATCACCACCACCAACACCACCACCACCATATCACCATCACTACCACATCCACCACGACGACCACCACCACCAATAATAACAACAACAACAACAACACACAACATTGTATCAAATTCAAACGCTCCCCAAATCTGGCCACCACGTGGTTAGCCTCCAGCCAACCGCAGCGTTCAAAAAGCTAACCCATAATCGGTTACCTACCGTCTCTGATGATGTAAACGGAAGCGAAGCCAAAGTCTAGTTAAGGCTTGGCTTCCTTGACGAGATGTGGCAACAGTAGAATCCCTAATGAATGGGGTTGGCACAGAAGTTGTCATTACTGAGCCAAATATGGACGACACTCGGCATAACACTGATGGCAATAGCAGTGTTCATGAACGAATGGTAGAAGAAGCCAGCACGCCTTGTTACAAATAATTTGCCTCGAAGGTGTTAAAGTATTGCGTCCTTATTGGATGGCGTCCTTATCGCTCATGATTGCACATTTATACAATGGACACGTCACAGAAAATGAATGTGTTTATATTTTTGCTGTGCCTATGACGTACAAAGATAGACTCAAAACATCCAAGATCTTGAATTTACGATATCAAAATTATTTATCAACAACGCTGAATTTGGGCATACGCTAAATAAATTACAGTTTCGGGTCTCGCAATCAGCATGAACTTAATAAAACTTAAGATTTGTTTTTTCTTTGTCTTCCTTTGGATCTTACAATTTTACTTAGTGTTTGTATCTCATCGGTAAACATATTAATTTATACATAGTTTGAAGTTTTTACTTCAAATACCTTGGTATTAAGTAATTAAAAGAAATAGATTATAGCCTTAATGTTTTTTATTTCTTTGTGCCATCATGCTTTCCACATAAATGCATTCATGTACAAAACAGAACAGAGCACATATATGATGATGTGGATGACTACTGCCACTTCTGTAGAGTACCGGTGTTTATCAAAATATAGGTTAAGACCATTTATCTTCATTATAACATCGACAGTCATGCATGTTGACAATAAAACTGATCATGTGCATTGAATGATACCAGAATTTGTCACTACTGCATGACTTTCCATATTTGAGAGCTTGCGCATTAACGATGGGATATATTTTACTGTAATAAGAATTACATTCGTGTATCGATGCTGAATGCACTCTTAGTAGCATTAAACATGCAAATGTAATGTAATTCTTAAGAGATCCCATCGTTAATGGGCAAGTTCGCAACTCTTGCTTGTGTACTTAACAATTTGTGGTGGTCCAACGCCACTTCCTGTACCCTGACAAGCCTGTATGTGTGACTCTAGGTCCTGTTTTAGGTACCCATCTTTCAGAGACCTGGCTAATCAATCCAGCATCACCATATGGGACCCACACACAATTGATACTGCGGTCTAACTTGGACTAGAGGAATCGATCATGTCCCAAAATGCCTACAGATAATAAGTATGGACATGCAGTCATTCTCAGAACAATGACTCCATGCCTCTCATTCAGTTGTCGAGGCTGACATGAACGGTAATAATAGAAACCAAAGCATGTCTCTGCGTAGATGAGCTGAGATTGCCTGATAGTTTGATTCCCTATTCTCTTTTTCCATATAAGCGAGTGAAAATTTCATTAGGGCATATTAATTGTTCTGGGCAAGTTCTGTCACAGATATTAATCTATGTCTCGGGGCTGAATGAAATAATTTACAAAATGATTGTGCTTAGCAATACCAGACCCATCCACTTTGCCCAAAACTAATCATGAGGAAATGATTTAAGATTAAAACGGAGACGCGTCAAAGGCCACCATGCAGGTATTGATAACTCAAGTCCGCATCATGTGAAGTTTCGAGCCCTCATGGGCGCGTCATTTTGTATCGGGCAATAGAAAGAGAAGGAGGGAAAGAGAGAGAGAGAGAGAGAGAGAGAGAGAGAGAGAGAGAGANGCTGCAGACGAAGTGTTCTTGAAGGGTACCAAATCGCCAAAAATTTTGGAAACTGCTCAGTTTGAGCACAGATGTGTATAAGAGACAGACCCAACCATACAACAAAATGCCTTTCCACGAAGCCCGGCTTGCGTTGCAGGCAAACAGGGCACTGCGGACTCCTGAGATATTAATAGTTCCCTTTGGGTCACTCATTTTCCACCCACGACATCATTCACAGCCTTGACCGCCGGGGAAGCATGTGTGGGGCATTATCCGGCTGAAAATGACCAATAGAAACTGATCCATTTCTCTGAGTTGATCAGGGGAAATGATCTTGTCCGGCAACAAATTTGAAGGAGAAATTGACAAAGATTCGACCAGGGCCTTTCAAAATATGGGTTAGAATGGCATCAGAAGTTTGACCAAATCCGTTGCAGTACATGTGGATAAAGTCTCCTTTTTCATACTTTCTGAACTGTTGATATGTATTGCAATGTGATTGGCTTCGGCCTAAATAAACTTGAACTTGAAGTGAACTGACAAGGGCATGCTACTGGATAACAAGTATATAAAATAAATGGGGTGTGCCAGTAGGTAAATAGAAAAAATATAGTTAACCCTTCACCAACAGAGGGACCTTAACTTGCAAATGAACACTGTGATTTCAATGCATCTTTGAACACAAAGTTCGCAAACTCCAGAGAGATCTTCAAACCATACATCTAAAGCCGTAGAACTAATGAATCTGCTTGGTAACTTCTAGGCTACAACTGTAAATTTCAAAGCCATCAAAAACAAAAAAGAAAAAAAAAATTACTGGAGATAAGTGAAAAATATATCACCAAGACCAAGGCTATACAACCTCTGGAACAGTACAGTTGACTGCAACTTGAGACAGTGAAGTTTGGGAACTCTTGAAAGCAAATTCCACCCACACGTCATAATTCTGAGCTATGCAAATGTGTAACCTAAGCATGCTCCCAAAAAGTCATTGTCGGTCTGGAATTCTTGAGGCCAGACTTATCTCACACACCAAAGAACAGCAACGTCTAATAGTTGCTACAGGGTATCTTTCATCAAAACTTGTGTGAACATTTGGAGTAAAAATGGTAAGTATCAATGAGCTACTGTAGGTTTAGCATCGTGCCTTAGACTGGAAATGGCTTAAAACTTCTACAGACAGCAAACTCCGCTTGATCGTAGCTCTTTGGACGCTTGAAAAAATTGAGATTAAAAAGACTTGTGATTACCCGAGACATCTCTACAGAAATAAACCATTTTGTAATGTGATAAATGCTGAAGGTGCTATTGTACGGATTGCAATTAAGCAGGGTCGCTTATATAAACAAACAACAGCCACATCTCAAAGATTCTAGTTCCCCAGCCAGTTCAAGTTCAAAGCTCTTTTGAACCATCGGCCAACACTCATTATTGCACAATACAATACAATATTACATGTATACAATATACTGTAAAGACTCATACATGGTCCGCATGCACTCTGTTTCCACTCATCTTTCCATTCAGCCACAATGTGCTGCAGAATAACCATTACTGGAATGCGACTTTTTTATTTTAAAAATAGGGACATCAAACACGTGGATTTGAAGCCCTCTATACCTACAGACGCTGTTTAGAACTTAAGGCGTCCACAAAATCTTCGAAAACTCCTAAAGCTAAGCATCAACCACATGCTTAACCATGACTGGAATGTGCCCTTATTACAAATAGGGATACCAAAGACGTGGCTTTGAAGCCCGCTATATCCAAAGAGGATGTTTAGAACTTAGGGAGTCCAAAAAAAATTTTCGAGAACTCCTGACACCAAGCATCAACCACATGTTCAAGACCCCGGATTCTCAACAACATGCTGCAGACGAAGTGTTCTTGAAGGGTACCAAATCGCCAAAAATTTTGGAAACTGCTCAGTTTGAGCACCCAGCCACACGCCCCCAGACCCGGTTCGATCATTATTTTATTGACCTGTTCTTCGCTGGACCACAACAATGCTGCGTCCCTCATTACCGCGGACTAATTCCGTACAGAAGATCTCTCCCCAACAGACGCTCCCCTCGTTTTCTCGGTCCGCCTGGAATTTCTAGTTACAAGATCGAATCCTGGACAAGTACTACAGATTACTATTGATTGACAGCTTGTTTTTCGCACTGCCTCACAGAAACGGGGCGCCGCGGGTTAAGGGGGGTCGGTTTCTGGGGTTTGTCGGATGTGAGACAGCTTCTGTTTCTTCTCCTTCTCCATTTTGTGGCTTGCCCTTTGCAGAACCCATCTGCCCATTTTCGTGTCGATCATATCTTCGTAGTTTGTTTTTTTTTTCTCCAGGTCTCAAGAATGTTCTTTTTCGCATGGATGACACTATGCTGCAATGTGATATTGAATGCCAAAATGAACCTCCTAGTCCTAGCACAACATACTTAGATTTCAATCCTATAACGAAAATAGACCGACTGTGTGAATGTAAAACTCTAGGACCTTCACGACCTCAACCCTCATTATACTAGACAAACGTTTGCATAGTTACTGAAAATTCTTGGGTCCTATGTCTCATTCTCTATATCAAAGTTTACTTATGAACTTAAACATCTTCCACATAAGAAATAATAAACATACTCTCTAGTTTGCGTTCCGAGAGTCCTATTGTATTTCTACGTAAGTCAACACGTTATAGCCTTTGAAGTGATCAAAATTTCAGAATCAAATTTGTCTTGCATGAATCACTGACTGACTGACTGACTGACTGAGTGACTGACTGATTGACTGACTGACTGACTGACTGACTGACTGACTGACTGACTGACTGAATGAATGAATGAATGAATGAATGAATGAATGAATGAATGAATGAATGAATGATTGAACTCGTATAACATGGCATCGGTTTGGAAATCTAAATCAGTCAGGTTTTCGAATTTGAGGAAAAAAATGAATAAAATGAAGTAAATTGAATCTACAGGTATGCATAACAAGGAGACGGATCCCTACAAGAAATTCCAATACATGAAGGTCAAGGTTATGAGGGTTTACTGTATACATGTTCAAGCCGTAGATACTTCAAGCCGTAGATACTTCATTTTCAACAAAGCGTGATCTTCACCATTTCTGGATAAACTAATCCTGAAATCTCCAGCAGTCTTATGTACAAGTTAAGGAGATACAAAAATTCTAAAATGAATGCATGCTACCATTTTGCAAGTGCCATTAAAAGTGCTAAGATGTCCAAAACCATAACGCAGCAGGTCTAAGTAAACTGTGGGCATGGAAATTTGACTTGACACAAAAGCACCCACCAACTGACTTGAAGTGAAAAAGAACCATGATAAATTAAACCAGCGTTTCTGATATTGCAATATTTTGGACTTGCAGAAATTTATCCTATAAAGACTGCATTTACCGTTATTCGTCATAGCTTAGAAAATAAGCATTAGTCAATACATTTTACGGGACAGCTGCAACTAGTATTGATTGTAGCAAGGAATTTGTGTTTTCATATCTCAGTCAATTTCCTGAAATGTCAAAGCATCACCTTATAATTACAGTTGTAGACTCGAAATCACCAGGGTTATAATTATTAGAGGGAAAAAAAAAGTTGTACAAACAAAATGCTTTACAAACACTCGTGCGTCGCTGCACCTTAGTCAAGCTAACAGTATTGGGGTCGATTTCTGGAGGTGAAGCAAATGTAGAGGAAAGCGGGGAGGGTGTGAAAAGTTAGCGAAGAGAGAAAAGCTAGTAACTTAAAGGTACATGTGCATGTTAAAAATAACTTCTCCTGTTTGAATTATTTTTTTCATTGTTTTATATTTAGCATACCTAATAATCAGTATTATAATGAAAAATCGTTGTAAAGTTACTGCGGCTGTGTCCAGAAAGATACTCCATGATCAAGATTTGACTCTAGCTGATAGTTTTTGCCGTCGGCCGAAAAGCATAAGCTCAAGAGCGAAATGCTGACGTCAAAATAGTGCTAGTTGTTCCAGATACTTCTCTCAGATAAATAATTAGTTAGCTCTTTACTTGAGAAAATTAAAACTTATGTATGAGCGCGCAAGTAAGGTAAAATCTTTATTGCGTCAGTATGATATATGATCTGACACATCAACGGGATTACATAGCGCAGGTTTCGGCATTTTTGTTTGCTTGATGCAATGCTTTGCCTTTGTCTGATACAGTATTATAAGATTTGGGGTAATATAGGATACGATTCAACTATCCTGTAACTTGTGATGCAATTTCTCACTGCGTCATCGTCCATGCACTAATTATCAATATCATTTTAATAATTTTAAGGATTGTTATAGTAATATGAACCTAGTAACGCATACTGTCCACCTTATCACGCACATATTATTTTAATCACTCTAGAGTTAAATAAGATTTTGAATGTGATTGTTTCAAAGTAGGCGTAACAAAGGAAATATGCTCAACAGTCAATGCACTAAAGTAATGATAGCGATGATTGTGGACGTTGATAATCGTTATACTGGATATCAGCAACAGCATCTAAAGACGAATGATTAAATCTTCGCTGCTACAGTCCAAATACTCAGTAGTTGGCAGTATGCACCTAAATACACTCAATATTTGAATATTGTACTCCAAATTTGAATTACATTCTTCTGGCACCACTGCAAGTGCTTTAAATTTTCCCATACGTCTCCTAAAATATTCTCATCTATTCATCCTAGACCTTGCTCCTTTTCTCCAGTCCTCATTTCTTCTCTCCATCTTCATTTCCTCCCGTCTGAGCTTTCTTTTCTCTATTTTCGGAAACCAGCTTGTTTCGAACAACATTTTTCCCCCCGACAAAGTTAGATTAAATCCCGCGATCAGACAGTAATTGTTCGGACTTGTTCGCCTGACACAAAACATTCCCTTGTCTTGCATCTCGTCAATGTATCTCTTATTATACATGGATTTTCAAAGGCTTTTCAACTTTTTGTTTTGGCACTGCCCTTCTCAAAAAAGTCTAGAACAGACATGCGGTGCAACTCCTTTGATAAACAATCGCCATTTCGTTCATGAACAAACGTTAGAAGTTTTATTCGTGATCAGAAAAAACGTGAGTGCAAGGGATAAAGCTGGAAGCCTTTGCCAGAACGAAATGTGCAGTTGAGTTTTTGTCACTCAGGGCCGTACAAGGCCTGAGCAAAATCTGTAGGTACAAAACAGATGGAGGAGGAGGGGGGAGAACAGAAAATGTTCAGCAGCACAGACATTGTTACTACAGCAATATCATCTTGAAAGAAAGTCATATCAATTATAAAGAACGTCGGCAGCAAGATATTTCTATCAGAGAAAAATATTTCAAATGGAAAGTCTGCCTTATGAAATTAATGGCGTAATAAACCTAAAAGCGACATACTTGCATCAGCCCATGAAAATGTTTCAAATCGGAGAGGTCAATCAGGGCGGTCGATAAGTTAAAAAAAATGTAGGTCTACTGAGATTGTCTCACGAAAGTTGATTTCTATTTTACCTCACCAAAAAAAATATGTTTTCATTTGAACCAGTTTGTTTGTTCGTTGTTTGATCTGCAGGAAACATCTGAATTTTGAAACATGTGTGTCAAAGCAAACGGATATACCTCACGAGTATAGTTTATATGCAAGTAAATGAGTCGAAAAGTCTTCTGCAATTTTCATGAGACTTGGTGGAACGATTAATCCCGATGCGCGACAATGTCTAGCATAATAAAAGGTAGATGCATACGGAATTTAAAGGACCATTCTCACAATTTTTTTTTGTTTGTTGGTATGGTAATGTGTCAGCATGATAATATTTAAATGTATCAATGTGCACGAAACTTTATGGAAAGGCTGCGTCTAATCTGGAATTGTAACTATGGCAATTCGTTGCATCAGATAGAAACGACATGCCTCATAAAGTGCTTTTTGCACGGATATAATATCAAACTGCATCTGATATCCTTAATGAGACATAGAACAAGATAATAAGGCAATCTTTTGAGAAAATGTTAAGTCTCGTTAGGAATAATAATGAGAAGTTTGGTGCCTGTCATTTTAATTCAGCGTAGCAGACTTGACGTGTTTATTCATATAATGTCGTTACTGCATTTGATATACATATGGCACAGATCAAGCAAGCCTATAAAGTAAAGGCATTCCCTTGTTTTTTGTGTGTCTATTGGTTGGATGGTTTTTCCCCGCTCCCCTCTTCAAGATCTTTCCATTTCCACTTCCTCCCATTCAGTTTTACCTTGGCAGAGGTCTAGGCTCTACAGAGTGCATTTCCAGTTTACTTATGCACTAAAAAACATGTACACATAGTATGATGCATGTATGTCCGCACAAACTAAGTTGAGTGTTTTCGTGACGTGACGTTTCACTGTAACGGGGTGAGTATTTCGTATCATAGCAAAGATTAGATTACCGGTATCAACAAACATATTTTTCATGTACTGGTACCATGGAACTTGCAACCCTTTGCCACCTGACTTTTTATAATATCGCGCGTAGGACTGCCGCATATCATATCTTCACACACTATGTCACTATGTCTCAAATTTCCCCAGCCGCGAACAGATTTTTTTTTATTTTGGTCATTTTTTTTTTCGGCCGCTTCCTGGAGATATAAATCACCATTGATTGACCCTCGCTTGTCCGAACAGCGCCACAACAATCTGATCGCCTCATTGGATTCGGACATTTGACCCAGACACCCTCCGTGAATGAAGATGTATAGCTTCCCTCGCACTTGGCTAGCCCTTCTTACACTACGACAATAGATTATCATTTAAGCACACCCCGCTCCTTTATTTTTTTTTCTTTTTTGTCTGTGGTGGTGTGGTAAGGGTCGTCAATCCATGCTGGGTCCATTTTGCACCGCCACTAAGTCAAATTCTTAAAAGCTGCTCTTTTCCCGTTCTGTAACAGCGATATACTAGATCACCATCAAAGCCATCAGCCCCTTCTTGCTCTCCTCAGTTCACTGGCAGAATCAGGCGAGATTCGTATGCTCTTGATGTTCCATACTCGAGTACAAAATAAGAATCGGAATACATGCGAATGACATTTGAAAATATTAACAATATTCATATACGAGGAGTTATTGCTGTCATTATTCTGCCCACCTTGTTCTCCCTGTCCTTTCCCTTTTTGCTTAATTTCGTTTGTTCTGGACAGCCATATTGTCATTCACACACAGATCTTGTACATTAGACAACAGATGTTCACAGATGTAACAAACATTTAATATATATATTTCCGAAAGACGCTTGGGAGTCATGAACCAAACGTGGCCCAGTGTCTTGCTAGATCTCGCTATCATCCTCTGAAGCTCTTCTGCTGCCTCGCTCTCCGAGTAAAACGTTTCTTATCTCATTTATCGCCCAGTACAAGTGTATTGAACATCAGAACTAGTCAACCATTCTTCTTTGCTTCGGATATTATGTTTAAAAAATGTTCAGAAAAAGGATTCCGTTTTGCATATAGAGCTTATTCATTATTTATTTTTAAAAGTTTCCATCCATTGCAATGATACTCAAACATCCGTATTCGTGCTTTGCCTAGAGCCTCGATACCGTTCCTATTCTGTTGGTTACCCGATAGACCCTCCTCTTATAGATATATTCGAATTCGTCCTCTCTTGCCAGCCAGCAGTAAATCAAATAAATGCAGTTGATCTTTCCGGTATTCCGTACAGTATATCAAGTTTGCGTCGCTGCTCTTTTGATATTAAATGCGTAGGACGACTAGAAGAGTCATAATCTTGAGGAGATTTGCTTGATTCTGCTACAGAACTTGGAAATCGGTATGTAAATCAAATCTCTAAAAGCCTTATACTGTAGTTAATGTTATCCTGTCATGAACTACACAAAACCATCGCAAGTCATAGACTCATACAAATACAACCAACAGACATAAAAGATACTTTAGAGAGCTGACACGCTTTCATATCCCTGTTTACTTTGCGTTTATGTTCCATGAAACACTGAATAGGATTGAGTAGATTATGGATCTCCTGAGACGATATATCGATCTCACAGTTTAGACCGCTCTAGATTAAAATTGAGTTAAGTCCAACAAAGCTCACTACCGGTTTACACAAACTACTGGTTTACACAAAACGCAAATGGTAGTGTGACTATCTCATCAAATCTCGAAGACCAAACTAAAAGATGCATTAGCCAATAAAAACCAATGTAGCAGACTATATCAGCGAATCATATTTCTCTGACAAAGGAAAAGTAGAAAGCGGAAGTAATGATTGTTGGGATTGTGGCTCGCAATGCCCAGATGACCCCGTTTGTATGAGAGTAATGTATTGGACATTGTTGACATCATACAAACGAGTAAGACCCTCTCAACATTGCAGTGTTACTGTATTCTAACTGACTTCAGGAGGACATCTTCTTTACACAAGGGTGTAAAATGAGATGTAAACGGTATTTAAAAAAATAAGATATTCTAAAAAATAACTAAATTCCTCATACCGTTAATGCTGCATTTGATGCCCACGGAAGCTTTTCTGTATTCAGTAATTGAATATGCACTTTAAAGGAACAGCCTATATGACGGCATAAGGGGAGAGGAGGCAACATCGCATCTTTTTCTTATTCATCGACGTTTATTATGCACTTTGGAGGCTGAACACGCAAACAGAACATTAAAGCACAATTATGAGTTTCAAAAAAGGAGGAGAGAGGAAGTTCACTTGATGACGTCACATCCTTAATAATCATCAGTGTTGTTGTTGTTGTATAGACTGATTTATGGAATGCATTTGTTTCAAGGCCAGCGAGAGACAGATAATATAAAACAGCTGGAACTTCTTCACTATGTGTGTGCCAGTTGTCGTTTTATTGAAATGGACGGAGAAAAAGGGAAAATTAGAGACAACAAACAATAGATTAAGGAGGAGTATAGAATGAGTACGGACAGCAGCAATAACAGTGAATACTGTATTTGATACACAGAATAATATAATAATAATAATAATAATAATAATAGTAATAATAATACAGTTTAAAAGTCTCGTATCCCAGTTGATGCCTACTCACGCGACTTTACATTATTAGTATCCTAGCAAGCCAGATTATTCTAAAACTTTCTCAGCTCCCTGGGAAGTATACAGTCCCGCTACCATTTGGAGGTGCTGATCATTAGCATACTGACAATATCTTTCACTGCCTATAACCAGATACCCATTTTACAGACGGGTGGACTGAGAAAAAATGTGAATGAAATGCTTATCCAAGGCATCTACAACACGACCATAGTTTGGAAGCGAACCCAGGACCTTTAGATCTTGAATCCAACTCCGCAACTATTCGGCCACGCTGCTCTGTAGAGAAGACAGAAATGAACAGTAGACGAATGGAAGTATGAAAAAAAACAACAACAACAACACCCGGAGCCCAAAAATTACTAACAAAAGGTTTTTCAACGGTTTTTGTTCCAGAGGACGTCGTGAACAACTGAACAACAAAAAAAAAGGTCTGTCAAAAGGTCTTGAACTTCTCCTTATCAAAGATTAAAAATCACATTTTGCCATCCTGTAAAATCAAGAAGGTCNATATATATAAAGGCTTCAGAAGAAGGAGAAAGTTTACGAAAAGAAGATGGCAGAATGAAGACAAAGACAAAATCAAAGAAGCATATCAGAAACACAAAGATAAGGAAAGAACAGACTAAACGAATAAGAGGAGAGAAATAATGGGAACGGCGCAAAGGCACAGAAGCGGGCAAAATAAAAGGGACAGCTAAAACTAAATGAAGGAGATAGTAAAAGACCAAAACAAAAAAAACAACAAAAAAAAAAATCAAACCCACCGAAAACAAAACGGCAAATCAAAGGAATGAAGGAAAACTATTTACATTGGCCAGTGTTGCTGCACCATAGATATATCACGCTTAATCCAATATGAATGAGAATGCTTATCTGGATAATAAGCTATAACCAAAACGTTTAAGTTCATCGATATTAAACTTGTTGGGCAACAGGTGATAGTTTTGCTAAATACACAGATTCAACAGACCATTTATACAAAGAAAAAAAAGCGACAAACACACATGATACTTTCCCATTTAGAGTTTTGTGATGAGAAAATTGCGTGTGTTCAAACTTTCCAGAGATGAAGCCTATGAGACTGGTTTTTCATTGGAAAATAATCATAATGATGATACACATGGCTCTGGCTATCAAAACCTGGACATTGCTGCCTAAAGAGACAGTTTCTTTTGTCCTAATTTTGGACGGGCATGATCAAAAACGGCTACGCTTATGATATTGTAATCTGTTAGACAAATATTGTTACCAAAATCGTGACAAAGGTGTATTTGCAGCATCTTTTTCCGGAGTTGAAAGGCTGTCATATATCCAGCTGGTCGTATGACACACATGAATATTGCCTACCTGTGTTTGACAACTCTTGGACACTGATTCTTAATACTATTTACGTGCACGAGGTGCTAAGACCGTGAAAGTAGGAGAGTCCCCGGCCTGTTCTGTATTCCATCCTTTCTCCTAACGAAACAATGCTCACCACTAACCCTGTGGAGAACTTTTAGACGACAATGCAACTGAAGGTACAGGCACTCAAGCCGTCAAATTTCGAAAATTCTTGGTCTAACCCACAACTTTTCAAATAAGATTCCAGTGTATAGAGACATTCAGGATCTTATTCCATCAATCGTCAAAATCCTAGAGATCCTGGTGTTTTCCATCCTTTGTTCTACTGCAACACTGCTCACCACTAAACATTTTTAAACATTGATACTCAATGCTGTTTCAGGATACGGGATACCCAAGTCGAACAAGTCCGAAAGTCCCCATTTAAATCAAAGCTATTCCATCCCTTTCTCCAAAACTGCGCAGTATGCCACTAACCCTGCCTCTGCCAATTATTAGACAATAGTAATTTTTAGAGCTACTTAGAATACAGCCCTTGTTCTGATTTATAGTTATTCCATCCATTCTTCCAAAGCTATTAAAGCCAATCTTCTAGAGCTATTTCATCCTGTCTTTAATTGATATTCAATTAATTCTTCCAAATCCATTTGATCCATTCTTCCAAAACTATTTCATCAACCCCCCCCCACCCCCCACTGATATTCAAATCCATTCTTACAGATTTGTTTCATCCATTCTTTTAAATCTATTCTATCTAATCTCCCAAATCTATTCCATCCATTTTGCCATTGGTTCGCTGCTCACACTATATTCCCTATATCTGACAACTCTCATACACTGACGTATGTGGTTTGGGAACCCTAAAACTAATGGCACGCAGGTGTCTCACATAATAAATGAATTTGCTTTTAAGAAACAGTGAATTGAGCCAGACTAATTACGTTCTGCGAATGTTTTAACAGACACTGAAAGTCTAAAAATATATTCAGAACATCCTGGGGTTAGTGCAAAGCCATGTTAATTAGGAACAATCATTAGGATAAAAACACTTGTAGAGTGATGGGAAGTAGGTTGTGAGGTCTCTTGAAACCAAACGGCGAGAAAAACATTCTAAGATCTTCAGTACCAGATACCATACTCTTTGTTCTCATCTCCTCTCTTCTTTTCTCTTCTCCTATCTCCTGTTCTCCTCCTCCTCTTTCGTCTTCTCTTCTCTTTTCTCTTCTTCCCTCATTTCGTTTCGTCTCCTCTCGTCTTCTCTTCTCTTCTCCTCCTCTCTTCTCTAGCCTTCTATCAATTCTCCTTGCTTTTCAGCCAACGTTCAGCTTACCATCTATGAGTTCACGCCAAAGAATTAGGAAACCCATTTGCCACTTAATATCACAAACAATTCCTCTACTCTGGAACATACCAGAGTTGGCAGGTCTTAATTTTATCGAACATTAAAGGGGGAACAAATAATAAGGCCTATTACACAGGTTTCTCCGGGAGCTGGAAAGGTTGTCCCCCTTCCAAACATGTTTTATTCTCGGCAAGCGGGCACACAAGTTCAAGAGTGAGCTATGCGCGCGAGAGTTTATCGAACCGTGTAAGAAAAGGCTATCTGCCTAGACATCTAGAGATGCTTATGCGATAACGTCGTATGGCCTGCTTTCAATCAAACATCACTGGATGGTCTCCTTTGGTAATCTTGCCTCCCCTTGTTGCGTTCACATTAGAACCTGAGGAACCCTAAAAGCATTCAGCAGAAGACACACACTAAAAAGATCGCATTTTGATGTAATATGTATAAAAGTTTAAAAACAATCTTACAGGCACAATTCTCAGTGAAAGGCCATGTAAATCTAGCGTTCACCTAATGACATAAAAACATTCTGAACCGAGCCCAAACGCTGGCGTAATTCATTCCCTAAATCTCCAGAAATTTCTGGCAATATTTCATTACCTCATTACAAGCGCTCCAAAAAACGAGCAGCGTCATTCATTGCCCAATATCGTTAAAATAGAAAACAAAATTAGACCTGAAACAGTGGCATTTTGAATCACTCCATCTTCTCAGTGGCGGATCTAGAGGGAGGGTCACACCAGCTTAACCCCTTCCCTTTCACTCACACACATACAAAGCAACGGTCACCCTGCTTCCCTCTCTCTCCCTCTGACAAATAGAAAATAGCCATTCATTTTCAAGGAGAGGAGGCGGAGACACTGGTAATGCTTTACCCTCCCCTTAGATTATTTCTATATTCGCCGCTGAGCCCATTCTTTACATTGTGCTCCTCACAAAATTCCATTGCATTACCTAAAGATGAGAAGATTTTACAAGAGTCTTACATTTAATGTAATCAGCTAATTCACAGACTTATCTACAAAAGCCTCACACAGCAAGATGACATTCGTCATGTTCCAGACCAATTTACGACAGTTCAAACTGTATTTAGAAAACACTGATTCGGTTTCCAACAGACAAATATTATTCTCTGTGAATACGCTATTTTTGGCACAGTGTACAAATTAACACGACAGACCGTGGGAATGATGCCAGATTTACTCAGAAATGCCCCCTTTCCCACCCACCCNAAAACAACAAAACAAAACAAAACAATAAAAAAAAAACAACCGACAACAAAAAAAACCACACACATGAAGGTGCCAACATCTCATGCTTGATATTGCCTCAGTTTATTCCAGCAGAAATCCAGCTGCCCTCTGAAGCCCGTGGGCCAAGAGAAATGTCACAGAGTCATGACCTACAGTATGTTAATGGGCAACTCTCTTAGTCCGTATGCATCCACGGTCATCCGGGTATCGCATGCTTCAACTTTAACAATCATTACTCTCTCTCTTGCATGTCAGAGGAAAGTGATCTGTTACACTGACTGTTATTAGCTTATGCATATTTTACTTTCTGAAGCGAGATCTGATGGCGCAATCACACAATGTCATGTTTCTCAAACCGGAAGTGAGCTTCATTGGCACTGACTAATGAAAAACGATCATGTGAGAAGTGAGACGTTCATGATGAGCAACTACAGCAGCTGCGCTCTGGCTATCAACCCCCCCCCCCCC